>JALMGF010000061.1:1985000-2005000 GCA_023333645.1 Sceloporus occidentalis
GATAGCAAAGCCTACTGGCAAAAAAAACATTATATATATATATATATACAAAAGATAAGTAGGTGCGCACTAGGACTTAAAGTTTAAAAGTTTAAAATCTTAAAATCTTTATTTTAGCATGTTAAGAAAGCAACATTTCGGTCCGCACAGGGACCTTTATCAAGAACTCTTGCATTTTTATATATATATATATATATATATATACCGCATTGGCTCGAATATAGGCCGCACTTTTTCCCCCCACGATGTGCTTTAACAATCTCCCTGGCCGGGAATTCCCACTGGGGGAGTCCCGGCAAGGGAGATTGTTAAAGCACATCGTGCAGACGAGGTTGTTAACGCTTGCATTGCCGCAGCCGGTGAACGTCTGCGCGATGTACGCTAACAATCTTCCTTGCCAGCACTTCCCACGGCGGAAGTGCCAGCACCGGAAGTTGAGTACGCGTACTGCGTAGCTGTCCCCCGCCGGCCCTGCAAGACCCCGGGGAGTCTACACCGGTAAGTCTGGGGAGGGGGACCTCTTGGGGGCAGAGTGGCAGCATATCTCAGGGGGGTAGAGTGGCAGCATATCTCGGGGGCAGAGTGCATATCTCAGGGGGGGATAGAGTGGCAACATATCTCGGGGGGCAGAGTGCATATCTCAGGGGGGGATAGAGTGGCAACATATCTCGGGGGGCAGAGTGGCAGCATGTCTGGGAAGGGCAGAGTAGCAGCATATGTAAGTGGAATTTTTTTTCTTTAAAAAAGCACCTAACTTTTAGGGTGCGACCTATATTCAGGTGCGGCCTATATCCAAGCCAATACGGTGTGTGTGTATATATATATATATATATATATATATAGTGCATTTAATAAAAGTGGAATCTTTCTAAAACATATAAAACACATTTTTATTTAACAATTGTTATAGGGACCATTTAAAGCATTTGATAAATGTGTGGCCCTTGTACATTTTTGCGGTGTTCCTTTTGCAGTTACATGGTGGGATTCAGCAGAATTCCCCCATTAGCATTTGCCCCCCTTTCTTTGTCCGCCCGGCTAATTTCTACCCAGGAGATATGTTTGGCCGAACACATCTCCCTGCATGTAATATACTCTCCTCCAATCACCACTGGCTTGGAGAAAGTACCCCCATTGATTTCCTGCCACTGATTGGCTGCTGGCAAGAATCGTCAGGGCAAGTTAATGAATATATTTTGTAAAGCTGTGAAAAAAAATGTTTTTTTCTTTAATTATTTGATATTTTATAACATATTATAAATGAGTAAGGTTTCAAAAAGAAAGCCCTACCTGTGCTGAAAAAAACAATATATAATTTGTGTAAATACGCTAATTGAGAAATCACTACTGGACAGAGACCTAATAATACATGCGCTGGCCCTAAAGTGTAAAATAGCCCTGGTCCAGAAGGGGTTAAAGCATATTATTATATTTGCATGTAGAAGAATATTATATCTGCATATCAATTCACAGCTGTACTCACAAACCCTGGAACCGGCTCTGTCAAATTGTTATACAAATATAACTAATGTTTTTATTTGCATTAATTCTTAAAATAAGTTTACAACATTCTGTCATACCGAATGATCGGGTAATCAAAATGAATGAATAATTTCCTTTATGCTTCTTGAAGAAGTACAATTGCCCTAAATTTGCAAATATTTCTGTTATTGGAGTTTGTGTTTTGTTGTTAAAACCAGATTTACAGAGATTGACCTTAATTGTGTAATTGAGCATCCAATATGCAGCTGTCAATTGGGATAAAGGTAGATTTACTTTGTGAACACAAAAATAGATAGCACAGTGTATAAGTTTTCCTTTGGCAAGTATCTAATGTAGAATTTTTTCATACCTCACAAGTGTCTCTTTTAGGGCAGGACATTCCTTCTTTGGAAGCTCAGAATGGTGGGTGTGAGTGTTAGAAGTCCCAAAGCAGAAATCTAATTATAAAATAAAATATGTAAATCAAATACACTCCTCTTCCTAAGGCCTTACTCAGTTTCACTAATAACAGTAGGTCATAAAGTCATATGAAAAGGTCTGGGTAAAGCCACATCACTAACTAACCCACTAATCATCAGTGTCCTTTCCTGGCCTTTTGAGGTCTTGGGAGATATGTTTGTTTGTTTGTTTGTTTTTGTTTCTGACACATAATGTGCTTTCGGAACAGTAAATTGGGATGCAGGTCAAACACTGGGTAAGTCCAGCCCGGGTAAAAATCAATTTAAACTTCTTTGTAAAGCCCCCAATCTTCACCTGGAACACGATCTTAATTTTTGATTTAAAATGTTGGAATGCCTGCATTATTTCACCCTGCAATTTACATTTTTGAACACCCCCCCCCCCTCAACTCTAGGAGAACTGTTGCCATCACATCTTTTGGCAGGATGGAATGAAAGTATTAAAAAAACCTATAGCTTGTGCTTTTCTTGGCATTTAGTGTGGTTGTTTTGAAAATGTTTAGTTTCAAAATTCATCTTGTGGGCGTTGAGATCTGTGGCAAGATCTGGCATTGGATGTAATCAATATCCGGTCCTGTCTAATTTCTCTTCTCCCCGCTTACTCTTAAAAAAGGCTGCCCAAACCAAATCTGCAAATGAAAGGGACACTCCAGCCATCAAATGCACTTAATGCACATGATACCTGAATGTCCCCTTAAAATTCTCACCAGAATCCCCCACTATGGAAAACAAAATACAAGTCATGTTTTGTTAATACAAAGATGTGCTGCCCCTATTCCTCAAAATCACCGGAAGCGTGTGTTCATTTCAGATATCAAGAAAGAAGAATGAAAAGAAAAACTTCCACTAGTAGATGGAGATGTCCTGTTATTATGAGGATTCTGGAGGAAAATGCCGAGATAGTCTAGTCTTTACAATAATCATAAAGCCAAGGATCCGTGTCTGGAATAGCAGACCGCTGCGCTGTGGTTTGTGGCTGATATCAATTCTCGGGTGTGAATATTATTAATAATTAACAAATACATAAGGTTACTGCAACAAAGAGAATACAGAGTAAAGGTACTGAACAAGAATAAAAAAGGAAAGCTACAACAATCAATTCAAAGCCTTGTCAATAGCTCTTAGAATCTCTCTATGTTTATGACACATCATCAACTGTTATATCATTTGTGATGCCAGGGGTAGGCAGAGTGTCTGTGACCAGGCATGTGTCTGTTATTGCTTACGCCTGCGAGTGGCACGATATCTGCCAACATGAAAATAACATTATATGAAATTTTATATACCAAAGTTATATATATAGTTATATACCAAAAAATGGAGTCAGGGGTTATAAGTTCTTTGCTCCCAGTGTTTGGCAAGAACTGGCCTATATAATAGCAGGCTTTTTGTTTAATTCTTAATTGATCAGGAAGGTGTTTAATATTTTGTCACAGTCATCTTTAAAGTTGCTCTTTGATCCATGGTTTAGAATGGTCCTTGCAATGGATTTTTTGCAATGCGCTCCCTACTGTTCCTAACTTGCTTGTTCACATAATCTACAAATAAGTTATATGATTTCCACGACATATCGGCTAATTGATGAGTCCACATAATGGATCTTTTTGAGACCATCTATTAGCCATGACTCTTACTAACATTAGCGCTGATCCACCACCCTGTTCATCGATCAGGCGCTTTATGTGGCTATTATGATAGGCCTTTCTAGTTCTAGACACATCTATCATTTAACTCGTATTAACCTGTTATGTTCTGGGGTCACCCTGTCAATGCTTTTTAAGTGAAGTCCTCATTAAAGTTTTTAAATTGCTTTTTGTAATTGAGCAAAAGTACAAATGATCTGTGTTTATATTAAGTACAATGCTTGAAAATTTCTTTCAAAGAGACAGAAATTTAGCAAGCCCTTTTGTCAGTGTTAATTAAGCTTTTAGCTAATTGAGCAATTCAACGTTGCAAACAGAACAAAGTTATTTAAAATAAGAGAAACTGAGCGTGTTTGTATTTAATTTTTTTTTATTATTATTTGCTCAAGGACCGAGCAAAAATGGACTGAGTACATAGGTCAAATGGGCGCTGTCTAATGACAAAATTACTGGATTGAAGTAAAACTATACCCTGAATTATTGTGAATTGCACTTTCCCCATAATGGTTATTATTTCCTAACTAAGTTTGCTTACGGAGAAGTAACGCCAAACACCTTAACGATGCACCTATTAGTAACCAATCGTTGTATCTTGAGAGTTCTCAGGTGGTGAGTAGAGTCTGGTAGTAGATTAATTTGCCCATGGAATTGACCTTGCTTCTCGTATGCACTCTAGGTTTTACCGATTAATGGTGTATGTTTTTATATCACATGTTAAGACAAACATCAATAACGAATCACACCCCTTGTCAAGGAGGACCCCGTTTTTTAAATCAGGCACCATCATCAGGTTGATTTTTAGCTGCTGTGCCAAAAGCTTGTTACCTACTATTACTGACTATTACCCTTGCTTTAATTTTACTGCAGTTATCCCTTGGGTTTTGGTAATAATGTTACCTTTATTTGACAGATATCAGTATGACTTGTTTCAGTTACTGCATATTATTTCATTTGTCTGAATAAAATATATGGAGTAAAAATTGAAGAGATAAAATAATAAACCCAAAGTCATTTAAAAACTATCTGGCAGCCATAGGTAGAAAGGTTTCTATGGCAAAGTGACCTACTGAGCACATCACTTCAGAAATGCACTTTTCATCTCTGCGTAAACATGCACTCACCTAATTTTCCTCCGGTTCTTAAGTCATTTTAAATACCATCAGTACGTAATTGACAAAGAAGCAACTTGATGGCGTTCCGTATTCCACATACATCCTTTTATTTGTGAAGGGGTGTTTTTTTGCCTCTTTGGATTCTAATGAAATTCATAAGGTATGTGGGCATCCATTGATGACAGTAATTAGAGATGAATGTAGCATAAAAACGAATGACGTCGGCTTTCTTATTCAGTTGCGCCTTTTATGTAAAATAAGGTATGTCTAATGAAAATGCAAAGTGTTTTATTGCTATTTTCCAGCTACTCAACAGTAGCTGATTAAGTTATCATGTTTGCCAGCGCTTGCTGCCACACTATATTACTGTTTAAAAGGCAGTGCAGTACTAAATAATTAGGAAGTTATTTCAAGAAGTTCCATTTTGTTGTCATAATGCAGATTTATAACTTACCGTACTTCTCTGGTCTTTAGCTCATGGCTAGCCTATATAATGCTTTTCTGTTTGCAAAATTATCAAGCTGGGAAAAAGATATGTATATGTTATGTATGTTCCAGAGTATTCCATAAAATGTATCACCAATTGAGAAGCAAAAGACCACCCTCTGGTATTTAGTGGTCCCAATTTGCCTATGGATTTCTCTTTAATTTCTACTTAAATAAGACTACTGTGCACTAATATTTTAAGTAGTTTCAGCCCCATGGAGTATTCTGTCTGATACTGAATTCTCAGTTGTCATTCCAGACTAGTGGAGCAGTAGTGTCTGTCACTTCCCTGGGTCCCTGTGCCGACGACTACTTAGTCTCGGTGTCTTGCATGTTCCAGAAGGCCGGGAAAGTCTGTGACGCTCTGTAGAAGATGTGCCCGTGACGCGCATTAGGAGGCGGGGGTTCCTCTGGGTGAGCTTTGAAAAGCTGAAATTGCAGCTTACAGCTACCCTGTTGTGGTCCTGTGTATTCTCGGTAGACTTCTGATGTTGGATTTTTGTCCCTTGGCTTTCCTGACCATTCTTCGGATTTTGCTTGAGTGTTCCTGTGTACCACCTGCTCTGTGTACGACTTAGCCACTTTGTGCACCGAACCCCGGCTTAATTACTCCATTCCGGCTATATTAACTCCCTGCATTTTGAACCTCTTATCTGTTATTCATTTCTGGATCCTGCTGAGCCTTGCTGAAGCACTCAGTGACCAAATATACCTGCCTACGCCACAACACTACATGTTGGGATCATCTAAGTCCCATTTCTCTTTACGTTGGGGGTTTAACCCTTCATTGGAGTGTTTCGTACAGAAGAAATGCGATGAGTGCTCGTTCGTGACGGCAGACGTGACAGTATCTTTACCAGCTGAGTTGAGTTACTAAAAGTATACCCCTCCACGTTTCAGATTATCAATTTGGCATACCTGTGTTGGTGTGAGTGGCAAAAGGCAGGGGTGGAAGTTGGTATGACCAGTCCTAGAAGTGAGTGGGAGGAAACCCTCTCAACATACTCACTAGCATGCCAAAATGGTTATGGGGGGGGGGGGCTGTAAAATAGGTCTGTGCTATTGCTGATTCACCTCACTGGTGAGGGGTCAGAGGATCTCTCCAACTGTCCCACGCTCCCCACTGCCCTCAAAAGTGGGACTGTTGGGAGGTATGCAAAACCATTTTACTTCTGAGTAATCATTATGCTCTCATTTTAAATCCTGTAAATCTCAATTTTTCTTCCAATTTTTCATCAGTTTTTAGTGTTCATCTTCCTTTCCCGTCCTCACTGGTAGAATAATTAAGATTCCCAAAGGGTTTCCTTTCACCTTAGTGAGCATGGGATAAGAGGTCAAACTCATCTGTATTATTTACACATCACTCTATTCACACATATTAAATGAGCTTCTCCTGAGGATATTTAAGGAGCTGTCTGTGAAGTAATGTTGAGTTGCCATTTCTGTAGCTGGCAAGTGGCACTTTTCAAAATATTACTTTTTGGCAAACTGCTTGTTCTGCACTTGGTCCAATAAGTTGTGACCTATTTTTAGAAGAAAGGAGTTGTTCATGAGTCAGCTCAATCTGGTTAAGCCTCAGATGAAATATCGAATTTAGAGCGGACATGTTTGTGTTTCTGTTTTTAAGCCAACTATTTGCATAACATCCTCTGTAAAACTTGAACCTATAAATATCTATCTATTTATTTATATATATGTATATATATATAATTTAACAAACCATATGACAGTGTCTCTTCTAAAAGGATGATATATCTCAACCCCCTCTGTTAATTGGCTGCTTGTCTAACAGCTTTTTAAGTCTTTGTTACTCATTTGTAGAATCGGATGAGTGCCCAGTGTGCCAAAAGAAATGGTTTTTGACACAATTTAGTAAAAAAAAAATAACTTTGAAACATGTGCTAAAATATTAATACAAGTGCAGGTTTTTTTTTTTAAATTCCCTTTTTCGAGATGGTTTTGGTGGGAGAGCTTCTTTCAAATGTTTCTGTTTATATAAAAAGGCATGTCACTATGGGACAGTCATGTAGGCGCAGGAGGAGAGAGCTGTA
The DNA here is from genome assembly GCA_023333645.1 of Sceloporus occidentalis. Taxonomy (NCBI): domain Eukaryota; kingdom Metazoa; phylum Chordata; class Lepidosauria; order Squamata; family Phrynosomatidae; genus Sceloporus; species Sceloporus occidentalis. Next base: position 1,992,254 of record JALMGF010000061.1, read on the forward strand.
TACGCTGTTCTTGCAGGGTGGTGTAGTTGCTAGAAAAAAAGAGAGGCTCATTATTTTAATGACATTAAAACTAGTATAGCAATAACACCCTATAGTAATGGCCATTGTTTCATAACATAGCTTAAAAATAAAATGCTTTGAACTGGTGCCTGTAAGGGACAAACTAATTCCATGTATTACTTGATTTTATGGGGAAGTTATTCTCTTTTATTTCTTGACTCTCATGTCTTTTTTATGACGTGTTACCTTCTACTGTCCAGCCATAACAACCTATTGCTTCCGTATGCCTTTCCTAAAATCGTCGTCATTAGGGAGAGTGTGACAACAGAGACTGCGTCCCATTTAACAAACAAAAAAACAAGCTCCGTTCTTCCAAAAGAGCAATAGCAACTATCACTGTATTAGAAAATCCAAGGTTATTTTGGTAACTTAGATGCTACAACTAATCTTAAGTGGGGCAAGTATTGGAATTGATTTAGCCTATGAAAGGTTTAAACTGTGGATAATAATGGTAACATTTTTGGGATGAAAGGGTGTGTGTGTATATATATATATATATATATATATATATATATATATATATATATATATATATATATAATATATTGTGAACACTCTTTCTCAAACATGTGGCTTTATTTCTCTTGTTTACCAGTTCAGTATAAAGTTCCATTCGATGTGCTAACTCCAACCACACACATTTCTAATCGTCAATAAAGTCTTGGGTATTTCAAGTTTATCTTTTCTCTCTGCAGTCACAAGTTTTGCAGGTGAGAGTTTCGTTCTGTGATGAATACAGTAAATTTCCATTAAATATAAGCATTTGGTTCAAAGCTACACCCTTAACGTGTGAGTTGTGTAACCGGTTTTGCAATTCCGCCTTTTGCCCTATTATTTGTCTTCTATATTGAATCAAATTGATGTTACTGACATTTAAATCATAAAATATACCACAAATACATTATCCAAAATGAACAGCTAAGAGAGTTGCTGAATGGGATTTTATTTTCTTGATTGTTTTTTTTTTTTTGAGAAAAAAGTTTTTTGGTAGCAGTTTTAGTTTTTGAAACTATTGTTCAGAAACATCTCCCGGCTTAGCTCTTCAGGGCAGGAACCTTATTTCATAATGTATTCATAATTATTACTTATTATACAGTTTAGTTTTTCATACCTCCCCTTTATTAGAACAAAATAAATAAAAATATACACATATACATGCATAAGTACATAATTTCCATGCAAGTTAAGACATGTTTTGGTTCTCCATAGGCAACTCGGTTAGTTGTGCTTTTTCTTATTCTCAGTTACTTGTGCTTTTGTTCATATACAGTATATATGTAAAATCAAGCCATGCATTAGAACATATATGTATGGAGCAGCAGTAACTTTAAAGTGAACCTGCAACGTATAAGCGTAGTTAACGGTGCACTATAACTAAGAGTAACATACTGTATTACATTACATTTATCATTACTGGGAATTACTGTTGTTGCTAATGCTGCATATTTATTAAAGTGTCAAATACCGCAGAGTAGGTTGGATAGAACTTTTAATATAGAAAGATCATTTAGGGCTGCTAAGAATAGAAATGGGATCATCACAGTCAAGGGTATGCATTTAGAGTGATTTTAGTGCAAAATTGCAAACATAGTCTTATCACCACACCGACCAATAGAATAGTCCTCCTAAGTAGGACAACTGCCTGGGCCTTGGTCTGGCTCTACACATAAATAACTGGGAATATCCACCATGTATTTACTTATATTGTAATCATGTAGAATATACCGTATTTGCCTGATTATAAGACGACCCCTGAAAATCTGATTACAAGACGACCCTATAGGAAAAAAGTTTTACCAGTAAATGTTAATTCATGTAAACTATGTAAACTATTTTTTTTAATAAAAGCTCAGAAGCAACGGTAAATTGGGGGGGGGGGGAGACAGGAGGATCCAGGTCCCCTGCAGCGCTGCGGGGGATCTGGATCTTAGTCTCATAGTCAGACCTATTTGAGGTCTGGTTATAAGATGACCCCGATTATAAGACGAGAGGTATTTTTCAGAGCATTTGCTCTGGAAAAAACCTAGTCTTATAATCGAGCAAATACGGTATATGATGCAGTGACCATAACAATGTCCTTAATGTCCAAAATGTTAGCATTTATTCACAATGTACTATTTCTGTTATTACCCATAGTGATAACACGGGTACTGTTGTATAATATGCTTTCCTTATACATTATCTTGTGAAAAATATAAAAGCTTGTTAATTCAGCTTTTTCCTTTGCCCAGGTACAGTTGTGTTTACCCTCTGCTGCAGGCCCACAGTGTACTCCCTCCGTATGAGGTAGATCAGGGATATCCCTACTAACTGCCCTACATAGACCGTGAAGGTCTGTGCCTAGCCAGCAATACATCATATAACGATGCTCGGCAGTGGCACAGAGTTGAATGCTGGAGGTGGCTATGTTGCGGGATGCTGGGTGAGCCAAAGGGTAACCCCTGGCCAAAATACACCACTGCAGAGGGGTAAACACGATTGTGCCTGGGCAGTGAAAAAAAGCTAAATTAACAAGCTTTCATATTTCCCACGAGACCAGCTTTTTCAGAAGGCCGGACCACCCCATGGACTTGCCTTCTGATGAGTACACTGCTGCCCGTTTGGCGTTGAAGGCATTACCCTGTTGGAGTTGTTGCTGTAACATGCATGATAATCCCAAAGGTTTTTTTAACACGACCCAATATTCAATAGTCTGTAGTCTTTGTTACAAAAATGTGAGCATACGGTTTTATTACTAGCTGTTTAGCTGTAAAGGCTTTCTTATCTGAGCATGTTGAGGTGATCAAACAAATGTAAACACAAGTCTGTCAAAGGTACATCAGTTAAATGCAATAAAAGCTTATTTCTCTTGGTCTAACTTTTTTTTACATCATAAAAATAACATGACAGGCAAAACGGCTTGATAAATTTACCTGAAATATTTAGTGGTTCATTTTGTGTTCCAGAAATCTCAATGTGAGAACCTGAGAGATTCTAACATTGAAATATGGCACCGTTGTCCTTTGGGCATTTAAATTGCAGAGATATTAGGCTTGTTGTAAATTATATTTATGGTGTGCCTGCACATCAGTGAAGAAATGAGACAGATAAATGAAACATTTTTCTACCTCTTTATATCTATTGGCAATATACTGTAAAGTATATATTTTAGAATGGCAGGGCTTGGAAATTCAGTCAGATCGTTTCATATAAGTGACAGACGTTGTGGCTACAAATAGAGAGATACATACATAGACAGAAGGTAGCTAAATACTCGTTTATGTCTTTTTATTATCTGTTCTATACTTTCTCTTCTTTCTTAAGGGCTTTTGAATCTGGTCTAAGAGCAAGTTTGTGTTCCAAAGCTTTAAATACGTTTTTCTGACAGCGTCCGTATCCAACAAATAAGGCATTCCGTGGTTTACAATCGTTTTGTATCCTGCGCTTGGTTCTGAGACTCCTAAGGACCTTCATTCATGGTTAAAGAGCATGTAATAAACGTAGATTTTTCTACAGAAGGGTTCTCCTTGATGCAGGTCCCTTACTTCCCAGGACTGTTTCCCCCTCATGGCTTTTATCCTGGTGGTAGTTACCTTTAGAACGTCTCCTGGAAGACTGTTCAGCTCAAGTACATAAGCAACTTAAGCATGCATGGGGCACACATAATGCAATCCTGAATATAAGACAAGACGAAGGACCAAGTAATGTTTGAGGTGTATACAGCATGAAAAATGAGCAGACTAAATGGGCCCAGTGGTCCTTATCTGAAATCAGACATTCACTCACCCACAGACTTATCTTAGATATTTCTTCAGTTTGTTTGTACTATTTGACCAGGATTGTTCCCTATATGTTTCTTGTTCTGTTTTCATTTGAATTGAACCAAATCTATATTAAAAGCCCAACTTGAGTTAGATTCCACCTACATACTAACCGGATAGAGTTATTTGCAAAATAAACAAATAGATATATAAGCTGCTGCAGTCGCAACACCTTGCGACCTTTGGTTGGGTCTAAAATGCCATTAGCTGGAGGAGAACTTCCTATTAAGTACAGTATATGTAAAGAATTCATATACACTGTATATTCATTCTGCCTCTGACTAGCACAGCTGAAAGGATTGATTATCTGATTATTTGTGGGAAGAGTAGAGTGGAAAATAATCCCCTTGCTTAGTTAAGTCTGCAGAATCTCTGCCTCATATTTTTGTAAGTGCTACTTACATCCAAAGAAATTATGTGCTGCAAAATGTTAGCCCAGGGCTTTTACAAATAGCGGAGACCTTGCAATCTGTGCTAAATTGCCCTTGTCTTTTGCAACATGCTGTTGTATTTTACCACCTATGGATACAAATGAATAGAAAATATTCTTTTGAAGGTTTGTTGTTTTTTTTTAAATTTTTTTATAAACTGACACAAGCCCAGTACAGTATCTGTGAATTGCCTTTTAATAAATTCCTTCTGCACGTATGCACTGTGAAATTAACCATTATATCATCTAGAATAAAATGCACATCCATTACAGATATGATTAGACACAATGTGGACAATGTCACTCAAAGTACTAATTAAACTGGACCAACTTGCATAGACATGAAGATATCCTGAACCTAAATCGAGATGAAGGACTGATTAAGGTCTCATCAGGACACATAGACAGATGAGATGGCCTGAATGGTTGGTTCCGTGTCAACATTACTCACTAATAACTACAGGCACAAAAGTGTCATTGATCAGTATCCAAGTAAGAAACAGAGAAAAAGAGGGAAGAGGACGTCACATCAAGCACTTCCATATTGCCCTCAATTTATGCTAGGGCAAAATGAAGAAAGAAGATTAAGGATTAAAGCGTTGAAGATAGAAGAAAGAATATTAAGGATTAAAGAGAAAATAAAGAAGAGAAGGTAGAAGAAGAAGAGAAAGTAGTGAAACATTTAGAGTGAGTGAAAAAGAACAAGAATGAGAGTGAATTAAAAATGACCCCAGAATTTTCAGCCGAACTGAATGGGCTGGGAATGAAAATTGTTGCTTGAAAACAAATGTGCCAAAAATATGTCAGAATTGTTTTTGTCATGTCCTGCCTGCACATGTCTGGTTGATACTATTGTATTGGAAATTTGGGGATTATTGGATTGGATTTGGGGATTAGCAAAATTCAAGTAGTTAAAAGAGGAATAAAGTACTAGAAATGTTATGCTGGACTTTTTAACTTTAAACCCAAGCTTCAGCAACACTATCAATCGAGAATTTCCAGTTGCTTCAGCAAGCCTGTAGGATGCCTGAGCCTTATAGGAATTGTAGTCCTACAACATCAAGGGGGAAACATTGTGCCTCACTCTGCTTTAACCCATTAAATACTGTACCGGTGTGGCCTGGGGTCCCACTTCCGCATTCCCACTTGCATTCTATAACTTTACACAGATAACTAGCTCAACTTGAAATCCATGTGCATGCATCCTATCATTCACACAGATTGAGGCTGGCGGGCTGCCATTAAAGAACATACACCACACAGCTCTTTTTCATAGCGGGTTGCACTGTGTTTATACATATTTTGGTAAGCTTGCAGGTTCTTTTATCTGGCAGTTATTGTCATTCTTTGGTAAAAACATTTACCGTTATCTGTTCAGGAAGGCTTCCAAATATTGCCCTTTCATTTTTATTTAGCCAAATACTAAACTCTACCAAAACAAATGATGGCTATTTCTTAAATAAAAGTGTAGCCAGATATTTGTGATTCAGAAATATCATGTAGGCTTGAATTCTAAAGCAGCATCTTTATAAAATATTTAGGAGGCAAAGTTAGAGTAGATATGACTCCTCGTTTTTCTTCTCTGCAATGCAGTTAAAGGGCTCTGCAGAGAATGTGGAAAAAAACACAATAGAAGTTTGCCAATATACAAATATGAAAGTGAAAACTTTTGCAAAGAGTAGATTAACCCTGATGTTACACTACTTACCAGCAAGAGCTCTCGTGAAACATAACTTGAGTCACCGTGTGCCTTTTGGATACTATTAGGGCTGACCACAGTGGTTGGATTCTGCTGCTAAAGAGAATGAAGAAAAACTAATTTATTCAGTGGTTCGATATGCGTGCGTTTTATCCTGCATTTAACCACGTCTAGTTATTGGGAATTAAAAGCTGGCACGTTGTTTCAGTTTCATAGCAGGAGAAGGTTTGAAATATATTCTTTTGATTTGTGGCGCCACCTGAAAGATTTTTTTCTCCTAGTCTTAGAAGTGTAATTGCAATCAAAGTTTAATCAGTGTGACCATTAAAATAGTACATTGTTAATTAATTAGACAGTATTTAATTAACCCCGGCCGTGTGCAATAAATTACATTTCTGTACACTTCTCTGCATTTTCCAAACTCAATAAACATGTTCTACCTACTACAGAAGTGGCGATTAAATTATTAATCACATTAGTAAAATGATTCGGCGGCTAATGAAAACAGTGAGTATCACATTTATTTAGGCAAGTGTGTGTCTTTTGCATTGAATAAAACCCTTTTTATTCATATCCCCCCAAGATATACTAGTTCCACATATGAGCGCCGGTTACCCGTATAATAACTTTCAAGTTCTGGTGATGACTTTTTTTTATCCTTCCTCTTTCCATATTACCAACCCTTTAGGCCAGTTATACTTTCCATAGACGCCCTTTCAATCTTAATTATAATGATGTGTATAGGAAGGGAACATCTTTAAAGGTGGGCACACGTGATTAAGCAATTCCTCGGGTCACCTGAAATTTTCCTGGTTTTCTGGTACTCGTCATGTTAGGACATGGGTGGTTTTGTTGGCTATTTGGTTGAGTGAAGAATTATAAATTAACTAGAGGAACTTAACCATCTGTCTGTCAAGAGCTGTGTCACAGACCACAAGCTTTAGAAGCCTTAGATCTGAGCAATTTGGTTTTTCCTTATTCCAAATAAGCATGGAATGGAAACAAAATACATAAAAGAGCTATATTAGACAGACTTCAAGAAGTTCAACCTTGAATATTATTTATTGTTTTATAAGATTATTTTGAAATTGAATGCTATGAAACCCCTCATGTTCAATGTTTATACGGAATTCATAATTTCAAGGACCACTTTAAATGGTTCGGATAAATTCATAGATTAGAAAAAAATGTTTGCTTTGAAGCTCAGAATTCATCAGATGGAAGCAAAATAGAGTCACAGTGAGATAGGATGACCAATTTTCGTATGAAGCGATCTTTACACGTAACTGTTGTAAGTACTCTTTTTGTTCATTTTTATATTTTTATTTACACTATAATTTTATTTTTAGCAAAGCTTTTTTTTTTGCAAATTTGGATTTTATAAACAGATCATTAAAATTACACTTGGATGTTACATATATACGCAATAAGATGCCAGTTATATGACTGATTAAGCTTACATCTTATACTCTGAAGAAGAGCTCCCGTTCTTTTTTTTTTTTTGCATATATATATATATAGATATATATATATATATATATATATATATATATATATATATATATATATATATATATATATATATATATATATATATATATTGGAGGGAATATATGCAAAAGGTATGTAAACCCCTAGGTTAATCACTTCAACAAAAGCTGATTGGAGTCAGAAGTTATCAAACGTAGAGTCCAATCTATGAAACAGGATTGGAGGTGTGTTTTAGAGCTACTTGGTCGTTAAAAAAAACACTTTCTGTATATGGCTTGTTACTTGGACTCTGCTGCTTTGCTAGTGACCCCGACTGCTTGTTTTTGAACCTTGATAGCTATTAATGTAACTGAACAGAGATGATTTATTGTGTTTACGCTATTTAATTTCCTGAAGGAAAGAGTGTTACTTTGGATGTATGGTATCACATGTTTAACATCTGGTAAAACACTGGGTTCAAGTCACTTTCTGCAGCTGACCGAAATCCATATGTACAGCCTGGGGAAGTAGTCTATTTACAAATATAGGATGTAAAATAGAAATATGTGATGGTATTCACTTCATGTGAGAATGTGCTCATGGTGAATTTGCCTTCTCTATTGCTGTCCTCTAAATCAGACTGCCATACCATTGAAAACTGCCATAAAGCAGTTTCCTTTTAGTTATTCATTCTCTGCCACTTCCACCCACCTCCCATATGTGCAGTTGTATACCTCCTTCTGTGTACTGAATAATATAAGGCTGACATTCTTTATTTTTTTCTGTCTACAGCTTACTGTAGGCGACATTTAGGAGGAAGCTATATCAATTTTGTTTATATTCGACTTATTTGTAGAATATTTGCATTCACTTTTCCATGCAAAGTGTGGTCTTTTCATAGGTGTTCCTGGGTGACCTTCAATTTTAGTAATACTTAACCAAAGCCACTAGTCAATCATGTTATTGTATATGGTATTTTTGGTGACTTGAGAATTTCATCAGGTGTAATACTGGATATATTAATGAATAATAGCCCGTTGTTTATTATGTCACAGGACAGTTTTTAAAAAATGTAATTTTTTTTAAAATATAAATATAAAAGCTACCTTTACGTGTTAGTAATAACAGTGAAAAAAATCATACACAGTCCCTAAAACCAACGTTTTTGAGTTCAGATCTCAAAAACTTCTTATAGGTTCTTCATATCCATCCACACTTGCTCATCTTCACCCTTCATTTCATTTGTAAACTTTAATAAAAATCATTCCAAACCTGAAGTCGTTGACCTGATCATGTAATCATTCAACACAATATACATAGGGTATGCTAATCCTAAACCTTCTGGCAACCAGACCTCTGTCCTGATATTGTCCTTCCAACACCTCCCATGTTTTATCTCTCATACATAGCCATGTTTTAAAAGCCCCCCTCTGTGTATTACATCACAGGAGTCTGACCCTCTAAAACACTCCCAGTCACCTTTAAACTAGAAGACCTTACAGCAAAAATGCCTCTTCTGTGACGTCAGATATTGGCAGACAGCCAGAGCAGTACAGAGCGACCGCTTCTTTCCACAAGAAACTATAGAAACATGGTACATTATTTTAAGACTGGAATGTATTTATTCAACATGTATACAAGATTAGTAAATAATACTTTAGGAAAGTTGGGAAAAATGTCTAGGTGGAACAGCACCTTTAAGCAACAGGAGACCAGTTAAAAACAGCTGAAAAAACATTCCCATTGGACTAGCCGCTGTATGTGGCAGCCAAAAAAAAAAAACTGTATCAAATCTCAAAGCAGAACTCAACAACATGTTAGCTACTTTTCTAGCAGGGTATGACTGTTTCACATGTTTGGTATCTGTTATATGGATACTTAACTCATTTAAGTTTCTTGAACTAATGATTAATAGCCATAAAAATTGAGAGCATACTGAAGGGAATTTTAGACACTCCACTTAAATAAAAATCAGCGTGTGTAAAATTTTAATTCCACATGATAACCATAAGCCAGATTTTATTTGGAAGCAAATCACCAATTAAGTGACGCAGTAAATGTGCCTCATTAGGTGGTTAAAGAAATGGCTCAGTGGATGGTTCAGTGAAAAAAGTAACTATTTGCTTAAATGTTCAGACCAAAATATATCAAATTTCAATTATTATTATTACTGTATTGAAATTTGGCTAATTGCATATATATATGCATACACACGCACATATGTTTTTTCCCTTTTGTATTGATTCCAAAATCAGTCTCAGTATCCTAATTTCCCTATTTCTCAGCTTTAGTTAAACATTGTATTTATACATATAAACACAATATTTACTAGGAAAAATCTAGGCCAAAAATGTTGCATTTGTATTTTTTCCGTACCAGATTTAAGTTCACCAACAGCCCTCAAGTAATACAGCTTAAACACTACTTAATATTTTATATGTTTTGGTGGGAATTAGAGGTTTTTTTTTTTTTTTTTTAAGTCTAATTCCAAAGAGGGGTAAAACATATATTTTTGGGGGGTTTTTGTTTTTCTTTAGGAAAAAAAATCTTTTCATTTGTCTTTAAATTTCTGTTTAATATTTCTAGAATTTTCTCTTTTTTTTGTTGCACTGCTATTTATCAAGGAAAAGTGCAACATGACCAGTTATCTTGTGGATTCCATGGATCATTTTTAAGTACCATTGATGCCTTGTTGGAATCACTCCCTAAATATGCATTCTTTTTTTAATTTCGTTTTTTAATTGTTAAATTTTACTTATGCCCGTAGTGTCACGTTTGACATTGCAAGGAGGGGTAATCCCTGGACTTCCATTAGAGTATTTAAACATGCTTGTTACACTAGGTCTGTCAGATGAGAGTCAACAATGCTGGCTTTCACTGACAGAAAAGAAAGCTTCTCCCATAATACAAGGTATGGTTAAAATTACAGTGCCATTTTAACCCATGATGTACTAGGTATGCCACTGGTCCTATAGAACTAGCAATTTCTGACATAGCTGGTTTATCGCCAGTTTCAGAGGGTTGAAACCATGGTTTGACTTTACTTTAGAAGAGCACTTCTAGAAAAGTCAAAGAATACGATGATCAAACGTTAATCTCTTTCACAACTTTATCATTTTCTCACCCCTCTGGCGTAACCAAACTTAGTCCAGTGTAAAAGCCACTAACATAGAGTAAGCGTGGTCTAGTTTGGCATTTATTCAGCAATCACATCAAATGGTGACTTGGCTTGTCTATTGGAAAGATCTTCACATTATAACAAATATTAATTACAAAAATGTCATCAATACGTTGAATGACTCATATGTCAGTACTTGACAAATCCTAAGAGCCACGTTTCATCATTATATTTCAGATGGCATCTGTTGTGATGATTTCATAAATATCTGTATCACTATTCTTGTTCACATAAAAATGCTTTGCCAAATATAAAAAGCAATATATAGGATAAAATAGCATTATCGCATATTACATATTCTGTTTAATTAAAACATAAATAAATAAGAGAACATTCTACACAGAGAAACTCAGTGGAACTAAATGGGGAAAATTATTTAAAGTAAGAATGCTTTAAAAATTGATGTGTTAATAGTTTGTTTTTATCATTAAACAAAATTTAAAGTGAGCGAACAGAAGTAATATCTAAATCAATATTTTGTGTGACCACCTTTGAAAACAGCATGCATTCTTCTAGGTACACGTGCACAAAGGCAGGGAACTTGTGGCATATAGTTAGGTGCACGATTAAACAAGTTTACCAAACAAGTGCCAATGATTATCAATTTAATATGTAGATTGGAACACAATCATTTAACAAAACAGAAACAGCTGTGTAGGAGGAATAAAAGTGGTTTAAGAACAGCCGAACAAGACTCAAGGTAGTTATACTGCATCAACAAGGTCACCTGGGCAGATATTTCAAGGCAATCAGGAGTCTTTCAGATGTTTTGTCCAAGGTCTCCCAAGAAGTTTGGAACAACTTACTTGCTAAGTTCCTTAGAAAACTGCATGCAAGTATACCTAAAAGAATTGATGTTGTTTTGATGGTCACACCAAATGTTGCTTTCATTTAGATCGTTATTGTGTTAACTTGCTTTGCATTTTGCTAAAATGATAAAACAAACTAATAACGTGTATTTTGAAAGCATTCTTACTTTACAGTAAAAAATTCTATACTTGCCTAAAACTTTTACCCTACTGTATGTGTGTGAGTATGTATATTTGCCATTACAATTCTTGCCTACAAGGTAAGCTTAAGAGTTCCCATTTCCATGAGATGATGTTTGCTATCACAGCAAAGTAAATACTCCATTTTTTTTTTTACTGTAGGTGTTTTCAGTTATTTATCTATAAAGGGGTACAGCCTCCAGTCCCGAACTCCCCTCCCCAGTGATTAAATTATTAGCCTCCAATTGCATTTACCTTGTGAAGGTGGCTGCGGGCTACCTCCCCCGTAGGCAACATACATGTTTCATGTGTTTTCATATTAGGTTTGGGTATTGTGGGCACCACAGCTGGTAAATTGCACAATTCCAACACTATGTAGGCTCTTTTTTCTTACCACACATAAGATTATTAAAACACAGATGAGAAGGTTAAAATAAAACAAGATACTATCACATGAAGTCGAAAGGGGCATGTCATTACTGTTCAATGGATTGCTGTACAGGACGCAAACAGTACATTCTTGTTAATATGTGTTTATTATTCTGTATAATGTCACCTAAAATATGTGTAAAGATAAATAAATCTTATCTCCTGACTTGTGCAAACAGACAATAATGCATTTTGCTGGTTGATATGTCTGGGCCTTCTTATCATGAGTATTACTAAACAGGATTGAACTGGGATTCAAATTCATCCCTAACCGTGTTCTATAAGTTACAAATGTGTAGCGGTCTGTTAATAACACACAATCGCATGATACACATTTACATTCGCCGCCTACACTTTCACAGTTTGTGCCTGCATGTATCCAGCAATGGTGCCATAATAATGGTGCCATAATAATATAATTAAATTGGCCTTCTCAGCTAGGTAGAAGGTGCTAGCAGCCAACAGGCATTTGTTTAAACCATAAAGAATATGGAACATCCGAATTCCCAGGTTCTCTTATCATAGCTCAAAAAAAGATCCAGAACCAGAATGCTAAACTTTTCTTTAAAAGTTAACATTTATAACTATTCAAAGCTTAGCTGTGTGTGTGTGTGTGTGTTTTTCTAAATTAAAAATTATATTTTGGCTTAATGCCAAGTGGTGCAGGCCCAGACTGGCCATCAGGTACACCA
>JALMGF010000061.1:2007500-2332500 GCA_023333645.1 Sceloporus occidentalis
ACCCAGCACTTTGCACCCAGCCCTGGCACTTTGCACCCAGAACTTTGCACCCAGCCCTGGCACTTTGCACCCAGCCCTGGCACTTTGCACCCAGCCCTGGCACTTTGCACTGTGCCCCTGCACCCAGTCTCCAACTCTGCCCTGCACCCAGCCCTGCCCCCACATTCTGCCCTGCCCCCACACTCACACCCTGCACCCACTCTGCTCTGCACCCACACTCACACTCTGCCCTGCACCCAGTCTCCAACTCTGCCCTGCACCCCCACCCCCACTCTGCCCTGCACCCAGTCTCCTGCCCTGCCCCCACACTCACACCCTGCCCTGCATCCCCACCCTGCCCTGCACTCAGTCTCCTACCCTGGCCTGCCCCCCCCACCCCCACTCTGCCCTGCATCCCCTGAAACCCCACCCCCACCCCCGCGAATCGCTCTGTGCGAATGGAGCCACTCGCACAGAGCGAACCGCTCTGTGCGAATGGAGCCACTCGCACAGAGCGAACCGCTCTGTGCGAATGGAGCCACTCGCACAGAGCGAACCGCTCTGTGCGAACGGAGCCACTCGCACAGAGCGAATCGCTCTGTGCGAACGGAGCCACTCGCACAGAGCGAACCGCTCTGTGCGAACGGAGCCACTCGCACAGAGCGAACCGCTCTGTGCGAACGGAGCCACTCGCACAGAGCGAACCGCTCTGTGCGAACGGAGCCACTCGCACAGAGCGAACCGCTCTGTGCGAACGGAGCCACTCGCACAGAGCGAACCGCAACTAAAAGAAGGCGCGTGTAGCGGAAGCGGGGAACGCTCGCGGAGGTAAGTAAAAGGAGCCGAGTGCTCCAACAACGAATTGATCACTCGATTAATCGATAACGGAAATCGTCGACAACGATTTCCGTTATCGATTATTATCGATTTTATCGATTCGTTGTTTCAGCCCTACATGATAGGCAAACAAAAGTATACCAGTGGCATGTTAACCACGTGCATGCCAACACATAAACTCCAAAACCCAAAACCCACTACTCCTTAGCTCAGGGACGGACTGGCATTGGTGCGGCAAATTGGGTGGGTATCCAGTGATGTAGGCTAGCAGCCCACCGGGCATTTGCCGATGTGCCAGGCAGGCTTATTCAAGCTAGGTTAGGTGCCACTGAAATAGGACTTTATTATTCATATTCATTGCCATAGGGATGCCTCACATAATTTTCACTTTGACAAATGTAAATATGTTATTTCTTTAGAGCTTACGTTTATTGGTTGATACAAATTATTAGGTATAAAATCAACACAAGCTGATGTTTACAAGTCGGTTACGAGATGTCAGCATCAACAAACACCAGCAGACAGAAAAGTACTTGCACTATGCTCGCTGTATCACATTGGCTATAATGGGTTTCAGCTGCACCAACATCAATTAGAAGTTCGCTTTGATGTTATCAGACGCACAGTGGTTTAGGCGTAGAATCAGCACATGCTGGGTTATTATGAGATACGGTGTAGGTGCATCTGAGCAGTTAAAAAATATTTTTTTTGGATTTGTGCCTTGGGAGTGGAATTGCTTACTAGTGAAGTCTAGATTGTAGGCTGGTCGTTGAATTGAACTTGTAGAACCTTGGGAATTTGGAAAAGCTTATTTCTGTAAAAATAGCACCAGCACAACATTAGGGCATAACACAGACATGGTGTGAATTATCTGCATTGGCACGTATGTGCTCAGCCATATTAAAATAGTCCTTAAACTATGTAAAAAAGCACTGTGTGTGGCATCAAGCTTTCGTGGCAGAAAGGCAGGCTTCAACAGATCTGTGAAGACGCGGTTTATACTACAAGTAAGATTTCAGAAAGCATGACAGCGCAACTTTACAACGCAACTTGATGTGTGTTATTCTGAGCAAACCTCTCCATTATGTTGCTATGTGTTTGACACAATAGAGGGGTTATCTGATGAGAAGTCTTTTTTGTTGTTGTTGTAATGCAGAGCAGGCTTCATTGGTTACCGATACTTCATTAAAACTTAAAACACCCGCCTAAACACACACTTTACAGAAAGGATCTGTGTTACATTGTGTTTTTGTGCAAGCACACAACGGTGTATGTTTCCGTCTTCTGGTGTATATGTTGGAATCTTGGTAGCAAACACATTGAAGGAACAGTCCAATTCCCAAAATTGTTTTGCATGGTTTCCAATAAGTGTGATGGCAGACAAACTGGAGCAGCCATTTTTAGTTACTTGAGTTAGAAAATGACACTTTGTCTCATATAAGTCATCTCTTGGTTGCCTCTTCTGAAAGCAGGAAGCATTAGTATGTAAACTTCTTGCAAATGCACAGTAGCACTCCCATTGATCGCATTGCAGCAGCAGCTAATCATATGTAAGTATTTGTTATAATGTGGTAACTCCCTTGGTCTAGAGTAACTATGCTCAGAAGACAGAACAAGGACTTACTCCTCATGGACCATAACCCTTACCCAATAATTTCTCTGATTAACCTGCAATCAAATACAACTGCGTATCACTGAATGTGCTCAACATTATCCAGAGAGCCCTGCACATCCATGACGAATGAGGAATAGGGATGGATACATGGCGTAGAATTTAAACAGCTAGATTTTGTGAAGACTGCTACTGTATTTCAGAATTACGACTGAAAATAATCTTGGGAAACTGTTACATTCTTCTATAGGAATTTGTCTATAGATGCTGCTTCATCCCCTCTGATACAGAAGGTGACGTTTACAGTGGTAGAGGCTCATTAAGATGTCTTTGTACATACCCCTGCTCCCAGCAGTGCACATGGATTGATATTTGGTTATATATTTATATTATATATAATATATTTTGCATTGGCATAAGCAGATCATATCTATATATATGAACAGTAGTGTTAATTGTCACTGTGCTTCAGAATTAAGACTGAAAGAGTGAAAAAGTCTGTAGATGCTGCTTCATCCTCTCTGATATAGACTCTTGGTAATCATGCCAAACCCAGAATAAATACAACATGGATGGGGTGGCTACCCCATTTCATCATCGATTAAGTGTCTCTTTATGTGGGGAAATATGTTTTTTTTAACACTTTAAAGTCCAGGGGGGCTTTACACTCACACACTCAGCCACCACTCACTGATCAGTCAGATCTAAAGCAATGATATTTTTTTTTCTTTTCTGTCCAGTGGAAATAAGAATTTCTAGCTGATCTTATAATTTCAAAATCTGTTACATGCCTGACATTGCAACAGGAGTCTTTACTGTAGGCATCAATCACTAAAAGTATAGTTATTTAAGCTTTTTTTTTTGCTGCATGGCAATCGTGTCCAATGACCGGTGCCAGGATGCTAAACAAATTCTAAACTTGTTTATCTAATTTTGAATATGTTCATATTTATGATCCTCAACAACAATAAGAATTCAGTCACAGTGAACCGTCTGAGTAACTGGCAAAATGGTGAAACAAATGATAAGGTGAAAAAGAAAGTATATAAATTAATTATATAGCAAGTTTCAAAAAGTTAGGTGAGTCATGCAATGTACTCACGGAACACACAGATTAATATTTGGTTATATTTATATATATATATATATATATATATATATATATTGGTTATTACTGTGCATTGCATGGGCTTAAGGAGATCACCTATATATATATAAGCGTGTTAATCAATACTAGATCGGAATGTATAACTGATGCATTTGGCTTTTTATTCCCCCTGTGCTTTTTTGGAGCATGCATACTTTCACAATGATTCCAAATATGCCAAATAAAATGTTAACTACCTAAACAAAGGCATTTTCAACCTTCTCTGGATGTTATAGTCATCCTTGAGAAATGATTTTCCCTTTTCCACGATTTTAAAGTAAGACATAAGTGCATTAGACACCTTTAGAATTTGCAAGTAACAGCATTTTCCTGTCTTGCCACCAAAATAATGAAGTTGGATGTGTGAGTAGTTACTCCCTTTAGTAAGGTATTGTATGATCTAGTCTTTTAAGCTCTCTATGTTCCATCACAATTTTTATCCGGTTACATTTTTACAGTTTAGCCCCTAATTCCCTAAATACAAACACCACAGAGATACAAAGCAAAGATCCACTTAATGTGTATATGGAAATCCAGGTTGGGATTATTCCGACTGCCCTTGGAGTTATGGAGTTTTGTTACCTTTCCGGTCAGGGTTTAATTGGTACACGCTTAAAAGGGGCTTTTGTTTGCATCCTTCTGGACCACTGCAAATACAGATATCTTAGAAGGTTAGATTTCTGCCTACTTTCAACCTTACCAACCACAGTGTATACTGTGTAGTAGTGTGAGCGAGGAAGGGTATTCCAAGGACTGCATCTTGTTTTGTGGCACACAATATTTGTGTAAAAAAAAAATTAAATGCGTTTGTGAGGAAGGTTGCGTATTGGGACCAAACATTTTTTTTACCAATGCAAATGAAAACTTTTTATTCACTGACCAGTTTTTTTTTTATTTTATTTATTGCCCACGTTCTTGGTTAGTTTATTCTTGTGAAATCAGCACTGTGAACCCTTTTAGAGCCAGCAGTGTAAAGGGTTAAGTGTAAGTTGATTGACCAAGAGTTATTACCCTGTTATTTATTATTCTTATCAGTGGGTGCTTGCTAAACACATCATAACAGATCATGGTTACCATATGGGATTGAAACCATTACAGTAAATACAAAACCGCTTAAAGAAAACATTCATAGAAATCTGCGTATGAGTATATACATATATAGTATAAGTGTGTGTGTATGAATGTGTGTATATTGTATCTTTCTATTCACAGTATGCTACTAATCTTCCTCTGACCTTCTCAAGGTTACATTGATATATGCATTATATAATATTGAAAATTTATTAAAAAAGAATTTACTTTTTACCCTCTGTTAGAATGTGAATGATACAAAGTAACCGGACTGGTAGTTCGTGCTTAAGTATTGCAGTGTCTGATAGTCCTTATCATATTCACAATGTCTTTGGGCAGATTCCTTGGTCTTCCATATCTCCATGATCGTTTAGGAGCTGTTTAAGGCTCTAAATCCTGAGTTGTTGTGTGACCTGTTTTCCCGTTCAAGCTGTATCGTGCCATGATATGCTGGTAATTCTTTCTATTGCATCATGAGGCAGGAGCTGAAGGCTCAGTAAACTTGGACGAGAGTCCAGGTTACGTCAAATGTAATTTGTGCGTTAACCATCACCTCTTGAACCCTAACTTTCTAATACTCTCTCTTTTCTCAGTCCGTGGTCTGTTAATAAAAACGTCGTCACTCCATTCCTCGCATACCTTTCACATAAAATTATTAGTGATTTTTTTTAAACTTAGTGCAGATGTAGCCAGCGATCTGTGTTGGCATGCATCGCATGTTGGCGACATGCCAGATTGAAAACAAATGCTGTTAACACACCCATGTCTTGGGGTAATCAGGAGCAGCTCTCAAGCACTCAAACAGAGAAAAATGTTGTCATAGCTACAATTTCATTTATATACTGAAGTATCCCCAACCTCCTTGTACTCCAGGCTACTGATCAACAATGGAGAGGGACAGCATAGAGCACAAGTGACACTTTGGGGTCATAGCTAGATAAGCTGTGGAGATCAGAGATCTCCCTTGTATCCGGCCAATTGAGTAGCAGCACACGGGAGGTGGTCTGAATACCCAAGAGGGCGATCTGCCCCTCCCCGGCTTTGCAGGATACGTCACTGGAGCCAGAGATTCATTCATCAGCATTTAGCGTGAATGAAACTAGCCGAGATGATGCTTCCTGCCCAGCTACTTACATAACAGCTGGGATACAGCATGTTTTAATGTATAAGTAGTATATTTTAGTGCAAACATGATGTTGGAGATGTTTCAATAAAACATATTTGAAAATAGCAAGGGATTAGTTAATACAAACAATTGAACTTGGATACAATTATTTTCCATAGATACTGTATACTTAACTGTATACTCCTTACTTTTACAGAAATAAATAAATTTGGTAATAACTGAGCCCAATTTACTGTAATATAATATGACTATATATAAATAATGTATGTATGTATATATATATATATATATATATATATATTTAACAGTGCACTACAGTGAATTTGGTTGAATGAACAGAGAACCCAACAGCTGTGACCAGTCATTAGTGAAATCTTGTTACATAACCTTAAACCTTACATTTGCAGAATGCAAAATGACCAATTATTGTGCCCTTACTCACTCTGACAGTTGTTCATAACTCAGGTCCCATGGTCATTTTTTTATCTCTAGCTAAAATGTGATTATCAAATATTAATTATACATATTATGTTTGCATTTAAAAAAGGAAACCCCATACTATGTTAGCATATTCCTTAGCAATGATCCAGAGGCGGCAGTTTGCTGCTGGAGTAATCTGTTGGACCTTTGACATTTAATGCGCGCGTTGGATGCATATTGGAATAATTGCGTGTTGTCACAATTTGATGAGAAAAGATGCAAACTAACTAATCCTGAACACCAAAAATACTCAAAGCTGGAATTCGGAGTCATTCTAATGTCACTTGTAGTGACATGAAGCCAAATGTACCGGAAGTCTGTTGCTTTAGATGGTGTTAAAGTAGAAAACCATTTAGAAAGGATACGTTTATATACAAAACAGTAAAAAAAATAGTTCACACTCAACCTTCAAAGGCATAACAGTGAATATGAATGCTTTAACCACAAAGCAAATTAGGCCTCTCTAAACCACTGGAAAATTTGGTGGATATGTCCTATGCGACAGCTGGTTTACATTTATCCCTCCATTAGGCAAAATAATGTGTGCAACATTGTGATGTCATAGTGTAATCAAAATATGTTATGTGATATGACATCATGTATCACCTTGGGTAGAACCGTTTTACACATAAGTTAGGAGTACATATTTGCCAGCAACCTCTGCAAGCAGGATACTGGTCAGGACGGAACTCAATTGGGTCATTAAAAAAATGAACTGAATAGTAAGACTGAACATTTGAACCCACTTTACTCTGTTCTGCCCCTGTGTGTATTTGTGATATGTAATGTCACGCGTGATACATGATGATGCTTTCTAAAGCATCAAGCTAAAATATTTATTTTCCGTAGCTCGCGTATAAATGATTATGATTAGGAGCACTTTTTCCAGTTGTGTAATGTTACCTAGATACTGTATAATGTTTTTGTATATTTATTTTCTTGAAGCTATGTATACATAATTATCCCCAAACTACAATAGTGTTGCTGTTGTGGCATAAAACTGTTGCATAATAGAACCTTCTTGTGTTTGAGAAAGTTTTGAATGTTAGGGAGAATAAAAGGTTGCCAATGGACTGTAGCCAGTAGAGACCAGATGTTATTGCCTTTTTCTAGGTATGAGGTTGTAAGCTGCCTCCCGGTTTTAATTTTTTACCTTTTGTATTAATGACCAGGGCTTTGGCAGAGATTTAAGTAGTGATATATATATATATATATATATATATATATATATATATATATATATATATATATATATATATATATAGCAATAAAAAGATGTGGGTATAGAACTGAGGAAATTGGATAATGTTTGCATTCTTTCAAGATGGCTGCTTTTTTTCGTTCCTGTTTGCTTGGCAGGTGAGGATCTCCTATGCTTGTATCCATGGGTAAAACAGGTCTAAGTCGTACATTCTCTCCTTTGCTGCAAAATGTTCCTGTGTGGCACTTTCAAAAACCCAGTGCTAGGCAATTAATAGGTGAAAATTGCACTGAGAAATACCACATTCTGCCTCTGATTGATATCTGCAATGATTGTCCATCAGCTCTACACGGTAGATAAATCAGCTCCTTATTTGATTGCAGAGAACAATCAATATAAAATCATAGGGTTTGTTGGTAAAATGTGTTACAAATGCTAACCTACCCACCAAGCTTGTTCACAAGCAATAATTATACACCTAAATGTACACTTTCTGCGGGCTTGAACTTTGTTGTCAACTTCTAAGAGAGCCTTTGGATAGATGTGTGATTGGTGGACCTGGATTTTGGTGACAAGTACTTATTTTCTGATAGCTCATTATTTCTTTTGTGAAGAAGGTAACTTTTGTAGAAGGTAACTTTAGGTTTTATGGACCTTTAGCAAACTATTGAGGTCAATATCACACACGATGGGTATAATTATAGAATTGGTCTAATTGTTCTTTAGTAGGAAAACCAACTGAAGACTCAAGTGACGACTTAAGCTTCCTATACAGTAGTAGAACCTATGCTTATTGCACATGTGATTTTTGTTTTAGCATTACATTACATTACATTAGAATTATCATTACTTGATATGTTAAAGATACTTACACCAGTGTATATTCCAATAACTTTGGTTTAGGATGGATATGTCTTACATTTTATAGGCAACTCTGTTGTTCACAGCTCTAAGACTGCAAAGAAAGTATATATATTTTTGTTATTAACCAATGTTACCCTTTATTTCTTTCATGTGATGGGATATGACCCTATGTTACCTTGTATTGCCTTTGGAAAGACATTTGCCTTTATCATTCTTTTAGTTGAATTTAAGTATATTTGGATATTAAAATCATTTTCCATTCTTCCTAACAAACCTAGCCCATGGCAAGTCTTTCCTCACAACTTTATTAATTTTATTGGCTAGAATTTTTTATATTTATTTTTAATGAATGTGTCTCATATCCAGATCAGACTGATTTTTGAAGTGAAATTTTAGAAAAGGCATCAGTTTAATTATGAGCTGACGCCATTGCCCAGCGATCTCAATGTGTTCTATAATATATATAATCATACTGTATTTCACCAGGATTATACCCAAACTTTAAAAAAAATAATAATTAGAGAAGCAGAAGGAAGATAATACAAATGATCTCACGCAAGGAGGCTAGCATGACCTTGAGCTGCTGTGTCTTTTGTTTTGAAGGGTGGTGGCTCCAGACCTGCTTTGCAGCCTCCACTGGCGAGCCTCATCCCAACAGATCCCTAAATATTTACAGCTAAAACCAAAACAGAAAGAATGGTTTTGTTTTACTATATACCTCTGCTTGTTAAGCAATTCCGACAATGACCCAAAGTCTCCTAAGGTACAACAGGCTCCTGAACACTAAGCAGCATTTTAAGGGTAACGCTCAGTGATGCAAAGCGATTAGTCCATAAAAATATTCAGGGGGACTGTTTACGTTTTATGTTATTATCATCATTATCACCATTTCTTATCATTATCATTTATTTATATTATGCAATCAGAAGCTGCAGCACGGCACAGTGGGACGTTTGAGACGGGAAGTATCCAGGGTCTTTGTATTTAAATCTTACAATCTCTCTCACTGATTCAGTTAGAAGAATAATTGCTGTCTTGAAGAAATGACTCTTCCATTTCCAGACGGTAATCATCCCCCCCTTTTGACAGCTAATAAATGTAATCCTACAGCTAATTTTATGTTTATGTGATGACATTTTCGTATGATAATCCACTAGACTAAACGAGTTGATTCTCAAAGGTGAAGCAGGCTTATTTCACAGCTTTATGTAATGAGGGTTTGTTACATGACAGGAGGGCACCTTTGTTACTTGGATGGCTGTGGTTGAGCAGCAGCATTGAGAGTGTTGTGTGTATGTGTGTGCACGCGCATGTGAGTGCCCATGATGGGTCAGTATGTCTTGCTGTAAAGTAATGTTTATGGCGTTGTAGACCAAGTGACAAATCACCTTGTAAAATGTCGGCTGAATACTATCTGGCGTTATTGGCGGTCTTGTTGCATGTGGATCTGCAGACTAGTATTACATTACATTTATTATTATTATTTGAAGGTTTCTATGCCAAAAAAAAACAGAATTCAAATTGTATTTAGAGCTCTGTTCTACAACATCAGGTCTGCAGGTTTGCAGGTTTGAGTCCCAAAGGTGCTTCCCAAAAAGATACAGACATATATACGTAAAAATACCACAAAATGGCCTTACATACAACAGAAAAGTAACATTTTTTTAGCATTAGCATAAATAACCAACACAATCATAATAACTTGCCGAGACTCTATTAAACAGGCCACCCCTTAAAATTACAACATGCAGTAGAAATTCCTCTGACTGCAATTCTCACCATTAGTGGAAAATACTTTTACATTTCCCCTTATATATTATACAATACACAGATTTAATTAAAAGTTATGTTGACATTTCAAAGCATTCTAGAATTATTAAAGCAGCAGCTTTAAAAGAAAAGCATTAATTATTCTGAATGTAAAGCTCTAATCATTTCAGAAGTGAATATACTATACATGTTTTTGGTTTTTTTTACTGCATTGCATGTTTTACTCTAGAATTTCAGTTTACAGGGTTCAGGTAGCATTAAGCCCTTTATCTTTTCAAATATATCTCAGTTGTGTGATCACCTTCTTGTGTAGCCTTGACTACTGTTGAGTTTGGGCCAGGTTTGCTTCTTGCGCTGTTGGTGGATATGGTCAAGTAAAGTGATTTGGAATTTGTCTGACAGCATGCTGTGGACTTGATGTAAGAGAATTTCATTTCAAGCCATCTGTGTATCTGCGCCAAGCAAGAAACAGCTTTCTTGAACAGACTGACTGAATTTGAAGTTAAAGTAGCAGCACTTTTAACAATTTATGTGCCAGAGGGGTGTGCAGTAACATTGGAAACCTACATATTCCAGTATTCCCCTTTCACTCAAAAGGTTACATTTTGTAGAATTAAAAGAAGGGGAAGTCCATAATAATCTCTTTTTTTGTTTCACTTACTAATAACCCAATAAATGAAAAAATAAATTGGTCAATTGTGTTGAATTCTGTTGAGGTGATAGGACATACCTGGAAACCTTTCAGATTACCAGAGGAGGCTCCATCTGCTTTCTCAGTGTGAGCTTTATCTACTCCCAGCTCCAATATATAAACAAAGGGGAAGACCACCAGGTTCATACTCGGACTGAGTGTGAATACGAAGTGGAACAAGACAAGAATGCCCATTACCCCTCTTTTTATCTTCATTTCCTAGAAGCTATCCGTACTAACTCGCAACATTTTAACACTGAGTATAGCGAGTGATGTATATCACGGATCACAAAATAGCAGCTTTTGTCAATGAGCTGTTAATCATTGTAATTGAACAGCATATCATTCACTTTTTCAAAGACTAAATCATCCTTTAATGTTATGTAATTACCTGCACGTCTAGTATCGAGGTCTGAATATGTAGACTGATTTATCATAAATGTTGGGTTTTTTCTGATTTATGATAAACGTTAATACTGCTTAACACGGCAGATCATTGTATTATTCCAGTGTTATAACCAAGAAATCCAATAATAATTAATTTTTTTGGAGGGGTTTTTTTTTTTTTTTTACATACAAGGAATAATAACTCTTTTGCATGTTGCTTCTTTAGCTCTGCATTAAGGAGCATGTCAACTGGATCATCACGACCTTCCAAAGTATGTCTCGTTTGTGGGGACGAGGCCTCTGGTTGTCACTATGGAGTAGTCACCTGTGGGAGCTGCAAAGTCTTCTTCAAAAGAGCAGTGGAAGGTAAATGTTCAAGTGGGTGAATACTTTTTACTACCTTCTTACTGTTTGTGGTGTTCTGTAATTGTTGGTTTGGCGTGATTGTGTATATTTAAGTTAAAATGTTAACTTGTCTCATTCATCTATTATCCAGCTACATGTTTCTTCTTACGTAGAATGTATTTCCCCAAATACAGCTTTATGTTAAATAAAGTTAAAAATATCAGTATTGTATATCCACTTCTGAGTATAATTCTGTATAGCTGCTTGGAATATTGTTTCATTTTATCAGTTAGGATAGAATGCATACTTGGGAGGTGCATTACTACCTTACTGAACTGTACTACTTACTGCTAGGGCTACTAAGTCAGCCAAACCAATTATCCATATGCTTAATCATTACAGGTCCCTCAAGCAATTACAGTTTTAAGAGCCTGAACAAATGTTGGTACAGTTTATTGCACAAAACAATTGTATGACATTCACACAAAATGGCACTCAAAATAATATATTGGCAATGTTCTTAAGGAACTATACCTGATCTAGATCCAAATGACAACATTCATAATTTAAGAGGGATATTATTTTCAGGTTTTGAACACATCCTCAATTGCAAATACGTTGGAATAGAAAGAGCCTTTCTGGTACAATATGGTGAAAGTGGAGTTATGGTGATTGCACTGCTTCTACCATGTGGCACCTAAATGTCATTGGACATGTAACTACTACGGTAGTTTTTAACCTCAGATATATTAATAAGAAGATTTTTAATGATAACGTCTGAAACTTTTTGTCTTTTTTCTCTCTGAATATAATCTCTCCTAGTCATTCTTTTGGTATATGCCATTTTAGCCTGGAATCACTATGCTAGTTCATTTCACTTACCTCAGTATGCGCTTGATATTTTTAACCTCTTAAATAGGGGGTGTAATTTTGCACTTAAAAATTAAAGTTAAAGTGGGGTGGATCTCTGGCATCTATAGCGTTCAAAGTCAATCTGTAGCCCTCTCAATGTCATTTTCATAATTAAGTGTAAAATGTGAAGTGAGCCCTTACACCTTAGCTCTACATTAGAGCAGGAAAGGACTGCCATCCCTTTCACTTCATTTTAATTGATTGTGTGAAAGAGGGCTCAAACCATATAGTGAATCATATTAAACAGATGAAAACCTTCACACGTCAGGGAAAATTGAATGAGAAAGTGTGATTTGAAGCATTTCATTGATTTGGTATTTCCTCATTTTCCAAGGAGCCAAGGAAACATATCCAATTTTTATGCAAATGTTATCCTTGTCCATGAAACAAATTAGTTTATCTGAAATGTATGAAAAGTACAAAAGTACAAGCAACTGGTTGCCATGGAAATGAAATTTACTATCGCTGTGTATGATTTTTTTTATTATTATTTGTGGAAACTGTTTCAAGTATTACTATATCACAAAACACTAACTTGTTGATTTACCAAATGGGCATGTTGTTGTGCAGTTGATGTTCCAGTTCACTGGACTTTGTTGAGTTCATTCCATCTGGATAATTTCAGTAAACTGTCCAAGAGAAAAATCAGCCGGCTAAAGCGTCTTACATCATCTGGCCAATGTACCTGCTGATGCCACTGGGGCTTATCTCGGTGTGTGTGTACATCTGTGTGTTTATCCAGTAGTGAAAATGGGTGGTTGCAAGTTTAATGCACAAAAATTCATATCTTTCAAAAAAGGAACTTAGGCCACTTTTTTACCAGAATAATATCCATTTTATCCTAACAAGATATATTGATTGACCTTCAGGTGAATTTAATACTTAATAACTAGTTATGAATTTTAGTGCATTTGATAGTAGAATTGTTCAATAATTAGACTTAATGCATGTATCTTGAAGATTGCTTAACTGTTTAAACAGCGTGTATGCTTCATTGATTAGTATTACATCTTTTTTTGTTACAGGTCCATTTTAATTAAAATAATGCATATGTGTTTTTTCACTAAAATAGTAAAACCTTGTATCATAGAAGTTTTGTGGATAAAGACAAATATGATCGTTTTAAACATCAGAATAGTTTAAAGGGCATTGTAATTAAAATTGATCTAGTCTTGTGGTTTACCTTTGAGCCAGAAGATCATTGGGATGTCAATTTCAATGAAATACAGTTATTAAGTATGCTATTCTCATTCTTCCTCCTCTCCGACAAAATTAAAAAAATGAAATCTGGCCTTATCTACTACTAATTGTTATCACTAACTAAGTTATAGAGCCATTTTATTTTAAGGGCTAATAATGGCCAGATTTTCTTAAAACCCTCAGTAAAACAAATAGGGTTTATATTATAAAGTTGTTCATAAAGTTTAATATTTATACTTGCCTAAATTGAGTTACTTGAAACTATTTTATCTGCAGTGGTTACAGGCATACAATTTACATAGGAATTACATTACAAATTGAGAGAGTCTTTATGAACCAAAAACTATAATCCGAGTTAAAAGAAATTCTCTCCAGTATTGATAGTAGACTTGTTACTTACATTACAAATTCAGTTTAGAATACAGGATGAGAAATGCAACGCACTTTATACTGTCAAGGCTGAGTTGGGATCGGAGCGCAGCGCAGAGAGACACCGGGTGCAAGGGAGTGAAGTAAAGGGTAATCCAACACACATAGTCCAGTATATAGCCAAGGGTCAAAAGTCCATGTAATCGAATCAGAAGGTTCGCAGTACAACAAGGGTAATCCAAAAACAAAGTCCAGAAATCCAGCCGAGGGTCAAAAGTCCGTATAATCCAAATAGAGCAGAAACAGCAACAGGGTATAGGAATCCGGTAGGGAACTTGAACAACCAAGTACCGAAGGTACAGGGTTGCAGGTTTAAATAGCCCGCCTAATTGTTACTCCTCCTCTAACCCCTCCTCTCTCTGTGGCTGTCAATTAGTCCCTAATCCCTCCCCTCTGCGGTTAGACCGCAGGACACGCCTCCCCTGGCTGTCAGTAGAGGTGTGGGACTGCAGGACACACCCCCCCTGGCTGCCAGCAGCGGTCTGGGACCGCAGGACCCGCCCCCCCGCCACACTGCTAGTCCTGGCGTCTGTCGCGTGCGGCTGCCGCCGCAACGGAGACCAGGGACGCGGCACGGAGATGCCGTGCGGCCGAGGATGTAGCTGCTCGGCGGGGACTCCGCCGGGTGAGGACCTCCGTCGCCGACGGGTTGAGACCCGACGGACACATGGCCGAGGACCGGTAGGGTCCTGACATATACTCTTACACTCTTGTGTGGTTTCTCAGTGGTAGTCTTTGCACATTTTTAGATGCAGATGTTGCTCTTTTGTCTTCTAGGATGATCTGCCAATGGGTATTCTTAACAAATAGGATAAAAAACCTGGAAAGTTACACTGACTTTGAATTATGATTTTCTAACTTTTGTTTAGCGTGCTTAGTATGAAACCTTTCTTCTTATCAGTGTGATTCTTCTTTGGGCAGGCATTTGCTTTTTACATGGCTTACCATTGCTGAGACAGAGGCCTTTGTGTAAACAAATCAGTGTAATTTTTCCTTCAAACACCAGATGTCCATAATCCTGGCACCATCCATTGCGTGTGTGAGACCCAATGAAAAGACAGGAAGCCAAAGCGAGCAAAACAATAAATATACGTTCATCTTAATATTAAGGACACTGCAGGGTATCCAGTGGGTAACCTACAATGTATGGACGATTGTATGAAATTGCAGTGTGCTCTACCCGTGCTATGTGGACAGCTAAGTGAGTTGTCAAGGTATTTCTCACAATGCTCTACCCATCTCAGTCCTTTATTTGCATGTACAGTTCACAGAGCATGCAAAGCGGTCGAAGCTTCCAGCAAATAAAACACAAACCCAGGTTGTCTTGGCTTAATATGCCTCATAATTTGTCTCAAAACAAATATATTTTTTTTCTTATTTTATTTACATTTTCAAACATTTTGTTCTCAAGTTTAGAATACAACGGTAGGTGCAGTGTCAATTCCATATTACAAACAAAACAATAGTAAGGTTCTTAATTGTTCTTAACAATAAGAAAAGAGGTTTTAATCTCAAATTCCGATCAAGCAAATAGTCTGGTCATTTTTTCAATTCAACGTTCAATACTTTAATATATTTAGAGTATTTATGGACAGACAGATAATACCCCTCGTCTTATAATCGAGGTCGTCTTCTAATCAGACCTCAAAAAAAATTCTGCTGGGGCCATGCTGCTTACCGGTGCTTTGGTCGCAAGCAGAATCTCTGCTATTAGCAGCAGGAGAACAGGAAGCTAGCACAGTCCTCACATAACTCTACCTCCCCCCTCCTTCCTCTGGGGGCGGGGCCAGAGAAGTTGCTCGCACAGCCGGTCCCCTGCAGAAGTCTGCGAGTGGGAGATCTGCAGTTCAGGTAAGGGGGTGGGGGAGGGTTTTTGTGATTAATGTGTGAAGTATGTGTGATTAATGGAATGAATGAGTATTTAAATGTTTGTGAATGAGTGTGTGTGTGATAGCATGGATGTGTAAGGGTGGTGGTGGTGGTAGCATGGCATAGGGAGGCTGTAATCCCACTACTATCATCCCCAGGTTCCAGCATGTACTGGCTGCCTTGGCTTGATAGGAGTGTGATTGCTGTTAGCAGTTATATATATATATATATATATATATATATATATATATACCTCCAGAAATGCATTTTAACCCCCTATATGCCACTCAGCCCCATGATATGCCTTTTAACCCCCTATATGCCACTATAAGGCATATCATTGGGCAGAGGGGCATATAGGGGGTTAAAAGGCATATCATGGCACAGAGTGGCAAATAGGGAGGTATAAGGCATTTCTGGGGGCAGAGTGGCAAATAAAAGGAAATGAAAAAATATATATATATTTTTCTCAATCATAGCTTTTATTAAATATGAAAAAATAGTTTACAGGAATTAATATTTACGTCTTTTCCTATGGGGTAGTCTTATATTCAAGCTTTTTGTTTTTTTCCTAAATTAATATTTTGATTTTGGGAGGTCGTCTATAATCGAGCAAATACGGTATTTTATATGCTTTTTTTTTGCTTTTTTTTTTTAAATGCACCGAGATGGATTAAGATGGAAAACAGTATGGGAAGTGTAATGGCTTAGGAGAACATCAGGCACCTGGTACTTTGATCATGAGTTGACTTCTTTACGGGAAGACAGGGCTGTCAACATAACAAAGGAAATATCGCAGCCTATTTTATTATTGGACAGTTGGACAATTTTTATGATTTTAGGTAATGTTAATTTATTTATTAGTAATTGGCCCACTCTAGGTATCTTTGATTAAGACTTGAACATGTTAACATCATTTGCCCTACTTGATTTAATATGACACATAGGCGGCATCATTATATGTCATTGTATGTAATAGTATTATTGTATATTGGTGCTCAGTCTACCACACTCTCAAGACTACTCTATAAGCACCTTGGATGGTTTCAAAAGTGATGTACCAGGACCCACAAAAGGACTGGCCAGGGTTAAGACAAATACCGTATTTGCTCAGTTATAAGACGTGGGGTATTTTTCAGAGCAAATGCTCTGAAAAATGCCCCTCGTCTTATAATCAATGTCATCTTCTAATCAGACCTCAAATGAGGTCTGACTATGAGACTAAGATCCAGATCCCCCGCAGCGCTGCAGGGGACCTGGATACTCCTGTCTGGTAAGCTCAGCTGCTGCAGGCACTTACACCGAGCGCCGGCGAAAGTGCCAGCAGCAGCGGAGGTTGTCTGCGCGCATCGCGCATACCTTCCCCGACTGCCAGAGAAGAGAATTCCCCGCAGCGCTGCAGGGAATTCTCTGCCAGCCGGCGAACGTTGTCTCGATGAACGCAGAAACCCCCTGCTGCCGCTTCTACTTCCGCCGTAGCTTCTATGACCCAGCACCTCCAGAAATGCCTTATACCCCCTTATATGCCACTCTGTCCCATGAAATGCCTTTTAACCCCCTATATGCAAGCGTGGCATATAGGGGTATAAGGCATTTCTGGAGGCAGAGTGGCATATAGGGGGTTAAAAGGGAAGTGAGTGTCCCCTTAATTACTAATATTCTTAATATACACTGTGTCGTGTATTAACTTAGGTAATTGTGTTTTTAAAATGGTTTGAATCCCAGGCCTGTTCTTCATGTATTGATTAAACTTTCCATTAATATGTGTTTAGTTGGCATTTTAATGGGTATCTCTGTACCAGGCAAGTGACTTGGAGCAAAAAAAAATGCCTAGCTACAGCAATCTTTAAAGTGCTTTCTAAGTACAATTAATAAACAGAATGTAACCATTAGCTATTAGCATTTTAAGAATCCCTCATTAGATATATATATTTGTTAATGAAAACATACCTGTTATTCATCATGTTTTTTAATTAGCTACTAAAAGCCCCCACTAGGAACAACATTGTCACAGTTTGATTATTCCTGCAATAATCTTGTCTTTCTTGTGTATGCGATGGTGAGGTGTTGCATTGAAGGTGGTTGGAGGAGAAATCTGTGCCCAATTCAGTACCTTCCATCTACCTTTATTTTGCGACCATGTGCTTGTGGTGTCCCGGCTTTAAAGTGCCAGGACCAACCTAACTCACTAGTCCAGCACTGTTAACTATCTCCTTAGAATGTTTTATACTCCATTCTGTCTTTCTTCTTTCTCTCCCTCGTTCCAATTACCATGAACTTCAGTTTACCCAACTGAGGGCAAGTGACGTTTTCAGCAAGAATTTAATGGAGAAAGCGGTAGGATCTTTGGGCATTTTTAGGATTAGAGCAGTTATTGTAAAAATAAAAAAGAAACACAATATTACATACATTAATTTTTAAGATATCTGAAATTGTTAGATTCAGTGTCCATAAAATATCTCCTAGTTTTTCTTCAGTTTTACTGTACTTGCATACAGCACAATTGTAGTCACTTCATCTCCCCTTGAATTACTAGCCAGTTCACTGTGAGATTGCAATGGAGAATTTTTTTTCAATTAGCCAACCTCATATATTGCTTC
Organism: Sceloporus occidentalis; assembly: GCA_023333645.1. NCBI lineage: Eukaryota > Metazoa > Chordata > Lepidosauria > Squamata > Phrynosomatidae > Sceloporus > Sceloporus occidentalis. The sequence continues at coordinate 2,026,021 of JALMGF010000061.1, forward strand.
TATTTATCTACTTTGTATCATAGTTGTAATTTCAAAGATAAGGGTTTGCCCATTTCTCCCAAGTTCATTTTATAAGTCAATGTATTACAACTCACATTACTTATATGGTTAAAAAAAAAAAATTCTCGGTGAAAACAAATTGCCATGAAGTCCTCCTTGGAGAATTAAGTATGTGATTTATGCCATTTTGTGATCATCTGGGGCATGCATCTAACTAATAGCAGCTTGTCATTTGTCTAATTAGGGGAAAACACTCTTGTTTAATGTTGTTGTGGTAATCTGAAAACAGACACTTGTGATTTCTCCCATAAGAGAAGCTTTGTAACGTAACATCATAATCCCATGTTTATGCAAAGCCTTCAAAAAGGGGAAAGATAAAGAGAAGATTATGGATTTGTTGACTTTGATTGTGCAATGCAGGGGTTATAATGCAAGCATAGATGCAGTAGCGTTAAATTTACATGTTCTTTTTTTCCCCGTGAAAACATAGAATTTGATGGCAGATCTAGTCTGCCATTTTTTTTACTGATGTAAACCTTAATCAGTCCCATACATGTTTACATTTCCTCGCACTGTTAACCTCTACTACTTCTACTGGGAGACTGTTCCACCTATATACCACTCAAACTTACTTTTGGGTTGATGAATCCTTAGGCAATCCTATGCCTGTGGGCTCTCCATTCCCACTGGTTTAACTAAAGCCACCATGCGCGTGGTATTCTTACAGCCCTTGAATGTTAATCCATCTCCCTTCACCTCATCACAAGTACTCCTCCACTTCCTTACCTATACTTGTCCATTTTATCTCAACCCTTTATGCTTTGATGGGTAGGCATCTCCTTGGGGGGGGGCGGGGGGGCACTGAAACAATAACACATCGGCTGTTGGACCTACAGGTAGCCTCCTTTAAACCACCAAGGAATTCAAGGGCCCTAGGAGGATGCTTCTTTGGCCCTGCCTTAAAGCCCTGGCCTTTTGTATGACCTGTTCCTTGGTCACTGTGTACTTTTTAATATACAGTGCAGGACACAATAATTTACTTTCTCGATACCCACATGGGCATATGTATATTTTTATATTTGTCTGTTTATATATATATTTTTTCTTTTAAACTATTCTATACATTTCCAGACACTTTTTTTTTATTTTTGTTACATTGAATATTTACACTGCAGAACAAGATTACAAAACCATAACTACCTAACAATGTAAGTTTTTTAGTGTCTTATACTGGAACGCCATCAGGGAGTTTCCTTGTCAGTTGAGGTTCTATTTCTAGCCCCCAAGACATTCTGGATCGTCGTTTATGTAACACTGTCTTTTTGAAACCTAATCTGTTAACCGTCCAAATGTCAACCCCATAGGCCATCAGGAAGTGACACTTTCTGTCGGTTAACCCTCAACATCCATCCATGATGTTTTATAAACAAGCATATCTGACAAGATGAAATCTGATGATAATAAATACATTTTGTTTTTCTACTTCCTTAACTATTACAGCTGTTAAATTCCACAAAACGTTAGTGATGTTAATGGTAGAGAATGTCAGCCAGCTTGTGTATCTTTCCTTTTTATATTATATTGTGTATTTTTTACATTAGATGATCCTAGTTGTGCTTCTTTAAGACCTATAGTTTGTCATGTTGTGACGTGACAGTGGGAAAGTTGGTGTTCTGCACCAGCATTACAAGTTTTCTAAGGTTTGTCAAAACCAGTTCTAGCAGTTTTTTTCCTAAAATCAGTTCAGATCATTTTATATTGATGGTTGTTATCATATTGACAGCAGTGTGAAGTTTTATATTTTAACACAAGGAGGTACCTTTTTTTCCAAGTGACTTCGATACAGTATGTTGTATTCCTGACACTTGCCGGTTTAGAACAGGTGCGATCTTTCTGGAAACTGTGCACTGAGGTCATACGGATTAACTGCACTTTCCATATGCTAATCCTCTGACTCTGATAGGTCACTATCTCATTTATGTGAATCGTTTGACTTCATCTAGTTGTCAGAACATCATCTATTATGGACCCCAGTTGTTGTACAGAATATATGCCAACAATATACATTTGTCATACTGAGAGAATAATGCAGTTACTACCATATCCCATGTATCATTATATAATGCAATGTAAAACTGAGTATGTAACAATACAACCACTGTTAAAAGGTTCAGTGAAGATTCCAGATTGTCCTCTTGCCCGGTCTATTTTGCCATTTTTTCGGCATACAATCCTTACTTAATAATAAAATAATAATTTCCAAATTAATTGACTAAGTATTTGTATCAATTGAAAAAAAAGGCACTGGCATGAAATATTGGCCCAGTGAGATCTCCCCAATAATAACCAGTTAAACCAAAAAATTCGACTTGAAGAAAAAAGTGAAACCTTACACATTTTGTACATAGGCATGTAAACATGCAATCAAGTGACGATTAAGAGCTTTTGCATAATATCTTTTAAATGATCCAAGTTAACATATAGTTTAACACTTTTGTAATGTATAGACTTTTTTGTGGAACAGTGACATTTTGAGTGTTAAATTAAAGCTGGTCAATGCTTATCCCATATCCCACCATCAGAGATGGTTGAATATAGACAGACTAGGTAACTGGCTAGGATGCCAGAAACCCTAGTGCATGCCCTGTCCACCATATACCTTTTCCAAATGGCAGCATATATGATCATAGCACAAAGGGAAAATTAGACTTTCATATTTCTGATAGATACGTACACATTAAACACATATACATATGTTTCTGTGGGCTTAAAATAACTGTCTTAAATGTTTTTTGCAGAGAAACAATGAAACCCTCAATAAGTTTGAACAGGTCCATTTATAAGCAGTAATCATTGCTGCAGTGCTCAGCCAAGTCTGTAATGTTTTAATCAATAATTCACTTTATAAAAAAAAACACAAAATAAGGTCAGCCATTCCTGTTGAATAGCATGCTCTATTTGTATTGAAAGGAACGATGGGGGGAAAAAGCAGGCTTTTCTGGGTATATTTTACTAAAAATGCTGTTTTTCTGGAAAGGCAAAACCCACTATAAAAAATATCAGTTACTTTTGTATTCTAAATTTAAGAAGTGAATCAAACGTGGGTAAAAATTTGGGTTGCAACCCAGTGTATGATGATCTCACTGGTAAGGCTTTATTGCATTGATAATATTTAACAGAATCAACATGGGCTTGTTTAATAAAGCTTATGTTTTACATAATTCTACATGATGGGTAACCAGTAAGGAGCTGTCCAATGTACAACTAACCATACTCCCAGTACTTCTCTGTTAGGACGCTAGCTGTGCCCTATGGTAATTATTTTTCCACAACAGCTAAATTAGCTACTTCTCCTCTAAAGCCAAAGGTTTCTATGCCTTTTGGTTATCTTTTCTTTGGCAACAAAACAACAATCGGTTACATAATTAAGATAAGGAAATTATTATGGGTATTATTGTTTATTACAAATAATTATATATTGCCGATTTTTATAGTGCTTTTCTCCTTCTAAGAATACTTTGCAGATGTATAAACAGACATATAAATGAAGGTTCCCTGATGGTCAGATGAGTTGACTGAATCCCTGATAAAAGAGCTGTGTTAGGGTGCTTACAGTTCTGAAGTGAAGCCCAGGTGCCAGGATTGAAACACTTTCTTAAACGTGGTACAATAGAAAAGGTCTGGAGATGAGGCAGACCTTACTACGTCTAGCCACAAGCACGTGTGCACTGAGAATGATAGGAGTCTCTGTAGGTGAGGTTCAGGACATCCGAAGTACCACAAATAATCCAGAAGGTCAGGAAGCCGGAGTGAGACGTAATCCAAAAACACAATCCAAGTCAGGGAGCCCGGAGATAAGAAGGGTCAAACTAACAAGCCAGGTCAGGAAGCCAGAGATAAGCGGAGTCCAGGAGTAAGCCAAGTCAGGGTACCAGAAAAGCAGCAGAGTCCAAAGCAATCTGAATCAGCAATCAGGAACACAGAAATTACTGGAGAGGGTTGAGAAGCACTGATCTGGATGAAAGGACACAAATGCTTAGATTCATGTTGTCATATCTTCACGCGGTGTTGTATCATTAGGTGTTGTATGCTGGCTCAGATAAAAGAAGGCAGATTTTATTTCATAGTGGGGTACAACTTTTGCATGGTTCTTTTACCTTCCCCTATTTCCACATTTGTAAAGGTAGATCATACACTGTGGCAACCTAGCAATCCACAAGGTGCATTGTTGTGAGTTTTGATGTGCATGCGTGTTGGTGCTATGCCCTCGGTGTATACGGTGTCTCTCACGTTTTTGTTTTTTTGTAGAGTCGGACTAAAGAGCTGCCCTTCAAGTTCTCTTAGATCCATATTTGATGCTGCATGCAATGGTGTCACCCTCCTTTTTTAATGAGCGATGTTTGACCAGGTTCTAAGTCGGGTCTAGCCCATTGTGATACAGTGTATGGAGTGGGGGTCTGACCATACTACTGGATTTACAGTTACTGATGACAATTCTAGTCTAGAATGGAACAGTATGACCTTTTCTGTGGGTAAAGATAGCAACAATTTCTATAAAATTGTATATAGTTGAGGAGGTCCTACCCAAGTTTGTATAGGGTGTCATCAATCCCAGTGTTGAAGTCTTCCAATATAAACCATCTAGAGTGTTCAAGGATTGGCACTGCATATGATTGATCTGGTAGTATGGTTTTGGGGGTTCTAAGTTCTTGTTCTGTACTTTGGAAACGGTGTTTTGCAACAAGAGATTGTGTTAATGCCATCCGTTGAAATTTGGTAAATCCATGTGTGTGAAATATGGAGCCGAATTAGGTCCTTGGATATTTGTGTGAATTTTGAAGGTAAGGATGTTAAAATTAAGATAATTCCTGGAGAGGTCAGGAGCATGTGGGCGTTCTAGTATATCCCTTCCAGTTTTACCCCTCCAACTCAGGTTCTTTAGTCTAAAATTCTTTGAATTCTTTGAATAGCTTCCTTAAAATTTAGATATATAATGTTTTTAATTCCCCTCACCGTCTAAAAAGCATTGGCAGAATTACGTAGCATTATGTTATAGCGTTGCAATCCATTTAATTGACACAACTTTTTGCCTACAGCATGCCGTATAATCTACTGCAGACTGATTATAGACAAGTGTGGATCTAGTACTAAAAGTGAAATGTTTTAAGTGTTAGCCCGACTGGGGTTTCAAAGGTCAAATACAGTTCAGTTTCTTTTTATTATATAATATGTCTGCGTGCACTGCTTTTTTTTTTTGCATGCCTTTCCTCCACAGACTCTCTAAATGTGTAGCATGCAAATGAAATCCAGTTGTTAATCATCATCTCTGTTCTGTCAAATGCGATTTGGAAACCAGCAGAGAACGGTATCCTGCCATCTGGAATACCTGAATGTGACCTCAGCTCAGTCGCAGAGGCTGAGAAAACTAGACAGCGAGCGCTGCTCAGAGATGCGTCACGCAGCTGCAACGAAACTTAAATCAATACTTTTGGCCTGTCTGGTGTACACTGTATTAAGAAATGATCCAACAGGCATATGATTCGGGTTGTCTAGGGACAGCATCCCTCTTATTATTATTATTAGTTATTGGACTACTAGCCCCATGATTCACAGGAAAGGCACTGTGGTCCATGCCTATATTAAAATATACAGAATGTATGTAGTCATTAAACTTTCCATTAACAAAATGAAGAGCAGGACAGGCCGACCCTTTTAATTCTAGATTCATTTATACATACCGTTTATATATATCAAGCGTTTTTGTGCAAAGTGCTGTTAGATTTTCTTGTTTTTTTCAGATCTAATCATCCCATTGAAAATGATTTCTTAATTGCAGCCAGGACTTGCGAGAAATCAACACAGAGGGTTTTTTGTCGGATCATTCGAATTTACATTACGTTTTATTTATTACAATAGGGAGAATGAATACACAATACACATACACACATTGAGAAATACTGGTACAAAAGTTGTAGGGAGCGCTGTTCTTGCTGGCTTACAATTTGCAATCCTTTTGACTCTTGGTAAATTGACATATACATATATCACTAGCCAGAGGGCACACAGGGCACATGCCTGATCTAGTGGCAATATCTCAGTAACTCTAAGAGCTGTGTTAAAATGAGAATTAAAAAAAAAATTACCAACCACGTATGGTCTAAATGTTTTCTAAGCATTTTTCTACATTGTGGAATGTATATTTATTTTATGATTTATATACTAACAATTTTAAAAACACTCTTACAAAAGTAAAACGTAGCTATAACGTTTTCACACACCATTTTTTGATCACACACCAAATCATGACACAGAACTTTCTATAGCCGCGCAAAGTAATTTAATTTTGGCCATGTTGCGTATAGTCTTGTAAAACCCGTATCAGCTACTTCCATTAAATCAGGAGCCATCTCAATACAAACTCGGATATTTATTTATTTTTATGGTCTTGACAGCATTGCATCACTACAATTGCATATTTAGATGTCGCATTTACCATACGCAGAAATCAGATGTATCTTTGTAATAGGCAGAATAAACACTTTTATCGTTACAAAATTAATGCATACTTCTATTGGGTAAATGTATTTTAGAACTCCCAAGATAACGCACATCATTACTGATGGTCTGGAAATGAGAAAAGCAAGAAAACTGGTTCCTTATCGGAATCTGGGGTCCCTAAGGAAAAAAAAGTCAGTAGACTGTTTACTGACAGCTTCTTGAAGTATTACAGCTATTGTGAATTTAATTTACTCCTACTCTATGATCTAGTACCTCGTATGAGGATATACTTTAAAAAGCAAATTTACAGAGAAGAATGGACTTTCTTTTCCAAAAACTTGCATGAAGAAAACTTGAAATGCGTTAAACTTGACAAAGGTGGGATAATTAAAGGTGCTGTTACAGGAACACAAATTAATTGACCCCTCTAGTATGTTAAGCTAATTAACATTAGCAGTTTTATTGTTTCTTCTGAAGGCTTAATGACATAAAACTCAGAAAATATCAGTTTCTTTGGCAATAACTTATCAATGTCTGCTTTTGTGTCACATGGCATTTATGTTTCCCCAGCAAAACTTTTACGGAATTCAATAATCATCTTGTGGAAAGGTTTGGACATTCAACAGTATTAGGAATGAGAGCTTTTGCGTCATTTAGTTACAAAAGTAGACGAGCAAGGAACCGCATCTCAATTGAGCATAGAACACCCCAGAGTTATTATTTGGCTCTATCCCAGAGCCTTTTAGAACCTAGCAACACCCCTGAAAGTCATCATGAGAAACAACAGAGCTCTCGCATTCTCTGTGTTTTCTTTGACAGCAGATACATGATGTTTTGCCAGTTGGGTGCCCCGCAAAGGTCAAGATGCCCTGGCCTCCACGCATACCACTAGAGCCATTCCTGCTAGTAGGCCATGTCTAGTTAGTAACCATGCTCCATGCCACCCTGCACCAAACAAGTCATGTCATTTCCTCTCCAAAACTTGTAATGTAGTATAACAGGGTTTAAAGGTAAAAAATTTTTAGCTGGTCCTGAAAAGTTTAAGATATCAGTCTTTTAAAAATGTGAAAAGTTGTGAATTTTCTGACATTCAGACAGAAAATCTTTTGTATTAATGTTGTTCTTGCCATGTAAGGCAAAGAAAAGTTTTTTGTTGTTGGAATTTAAAATGGCCTACTATTTGCTTTAGAATAAAATAAAAACATATCATGTACCTTTAGACCAAATAATATTGTTACTGCTACTAATATCCTGGTGAGTCCTCCAAACACATACCACAATCATGGATAATCAATAGATCAAAGGGTGAGGATGAGCAATCTTATAAGATGAATGAGAAGGAACTGAATTTATTAAAAATAGTTTAATATAATCTAAATTTGTTGGCATACAAATGCATGCACTATTTATATATCATAAAAACTTTCATAAAGTGGCATAGCAATTTAGTACAGAGTTTGAGACACCTGTCGCGTTTCGCCGACTAGTTGGCTTCCTCAGAGGTGGAATAAGTATGAATAAACATAGTTCCTAGCCAAGTGCGGCATGAAATTGATAGTTTGTATTATCACGAGGCTTACACTGTGTACTACCCGGATATTAAGCTGTCTTATGAGGTATCAGCGCTAGCGGGGATGAGATACCAGAATGCTTTTTCACAGTGCTATGTGGCATTTTTCACAGTACCCTGTTCACATTTTTAATAAGTTCATTTCCTGCCCATTCATCTTATAAGAGGCCTCATACCCACCCTGTGATCTACGAAATAACAAAAATATAATATGCAAAATAAATGTTGTATGTCAGTGGCTGTTATCCACCAACTGTTGTCAATGCCCTTCTGTTCTGTAAATTAAAATGTCCTGAAATAATAATGCAATTAGCTAGCTTGAAGCAACAAAAAATCTGTTGGGAAATTTAAACTGCTACGTTTAAGTTTCTAAATCACAATCTACAATACAGGCTGTGCTTAAGGGGACTTTACAGCTCTATTTACTGGCCTGACTGACAGAATCCCCTTTTTTTAAGACAATCTGCTACGAAGCAGAGGGGGGAAAGTAAAAAACGCTTTTTCCACCCACACACAGACTATTCAATCAAATGTCATTTAGCAGTGCACCGTGACGTCTCTGCTCATTTCCATGCAACTGTGTAACATAATAATGGAAATGCAGTAAGAATATACAAAAAATAAGTATTATACTCTACTTATTCTGCCTAGAACACAAAATCATAAAGCATACCATAAATATGTATGTATGTGTGTAAATGTACATGTTACCACACGCAGAATATTGCGTGTCTGAATATGTACACCAAAAGTGAAGTCTAGAATAAATGAGCAAAACATACATCCCTTGGGGTTAAAACTTCAATAAAGTAGTCGGGCACCAGTTAAATGGCCTAACAATGTATCATTTCAAGCTTCCTGGCATTCTTCATTCTGGAATGCAACCCCAGGCATGGTTTATATTGGCCCAGTAGCTACCAATGACCGTTTTACATGCTTGTAGCTCTATGGAAGATAGATCCTTTAAAACATAATTAGCAAGCATTTTTGGTTCTTCCTTGTGAGTGGTGTAACTGAATGAGGCAACCAACTATCACTATTTTTGGCTGAGTCTCCTCTTTTTTACATATTTTTGTTTTAATCCTGGGCACTGGTTGTAACAACTGGAATCGGATCTGGGCAGTATGCGGTGTAAGAAGTTTGCCAATTCAATTTTGTGGACCATTCATCCACCAACACAGCTTTTTTGTTTGTTTTTTTAGTAATCAGTAACTTATTATATGATGTGATTGAAACATTTGATAAGCAAACCCTTATCCAGTTTAAGCATGGCTGTGCTGAGTATAAAAAGGACTGATCTTTACCGAGCCTTAAAATAACAAATAAAAACAAAAAAATCAAGGTGGCTTATTCTGAAAAGCTACTTAAGGTTTAATGGTTGCACAGCACACACCATACCCACAAAGAGGTGTGATGGGTTACTCTAGTTTTAGTGACCACCAACAGATCTGCTTCCTTGCGACCAGAGGTGAAGCATCCTTCAGGAAGAGCTGTAGGAAGGTACCGCTGAAATGCACCTGGTAGTTTCTCATTAACTCAGCATCACCTTGACACATTAATTACAGCAGATAATTATATCAACCCAAGGTTTTCTGTAGTTTGGATAAACTTGGATGAGATTTAAAATGTCTTATTACTGGAAGTGATGCACCATAGTTTGAAATAGTAGTTTATTGCGTGATAATAATATGACTGGTTGCGGGCTATTAGCTTTCAACAAACATGTCTCCCTCCCTCAGGCCATTCGTTAAACACAGAAGAGTTGTTTGGACCCCCCAGCGTCACTATGTATTATGAGTGGCTGACCCTGGTGGGCTTCTCCTGCAAGAAGAGCTTGTCGGCTCTGTATAGCGCAGTTGAATCATTGAGTTTTGAACTAGGTGAACTCACTAATTGAATTCTGCATTAACCAAGGTAGCATAGCTCCTCACAGGAGAAGCATGTAAGGGACTGCCCTTCATAATACATAAAGTTTGTTAGCTGAAACAGCAACACTCCTGTATACTCCCTCTTACCCCATTGGCCTTGGTAGTTCTTATGGTGACAGGATACCTCTGGTACCTTTTGGTGTCACAACTTGAACTTCTGAGCTTCATTGAAGAAATGAGGTCTCAACTCAGAACAGCTTGTGGGATTTGGGAGTTATCATGCAAAAGATTTCCTAAGCACGCAAGCCTTGTGTTAGGTATTTACTTAGTACTCAAGTACTGTCAGTCATACCGTTAGGTTCCTTACCTTTCTTCCTCGTCATTAACTTTCTTTCTTTCCTTCCTGCCCTTGTTCCTAAGACAAGTTTATAATTAAACATCCAAACACTAAATTAGCCATTCATTGTCTCTCCATTATTATGTTTTTTCCCCAGGACAGCACAGTTATCTGTGTGCAGGAAGGAATGACTGCATTATTGACAAGATTAGGAGGAAAAACTGTCCGGCATGCAGGTTGCAGAAATGTCTACAAGCTGGAATGAATCTTGGAGGTAAGGAATTATGAAGGACGTATATAATGTAATATATATATATATATATATATATATATATATATATATATATATATATATATATATATATATATATATATATATATATATATATATTCAATTTTTCACCAGCTACTATTTTGCCTGCGTGCGCCTTCTCTCAGAGCCTTTGCTTATATATACAGGCGATTTGGGGTTTCTTGTATATGGGAGCATATTGCGATTTCTATAGTGTGATTAATATGTTTCTTGAAGCATTAAATCTGTAAACCCTTTCTTGTAAACTTTAGAATCATTTTATTTTAAATGAGCCGTGCCTCTGGAAAAACACCATGTCCGACACTTCTCAAAGTATTTAAGTCTTTCTGTCCGTTCTTGGCATGCCATACTTATCACCTATGCATTTGGTAATTTAGTAAATATGTTTACATTAGGCGTATGCTTTAGAACACAAAAATAACAACAGAATATAATATATGTTATACCAAGGCTTGCTCTGTAATGAGTATTTTGGCATATCAAGCATTGTAGAACAGCACCATTATTACTGTTATATAGTGTTATTTGTGTATTGTGTGTAGCATTGTTAAGCTTATAGCTACATGTCAGCCTATTTCAACAGCCTGCAGTGTTTCCAATGCAATTTACAGAGTCTCAGCAGAGAAGTGCAACTAAGGACACAAGCTATATCTTTTTTTTTCTCCCTCTGCCTTCGTATCTGATTTAATACTGTTTTTTTCTTGTACATGCATTCTGTCTTAACCTCTTAAGAACTAGAAGAATTTTGTACCACAGAGTCAGATGTTTTCTGCCATTCTTACTTAAGCCATGAGTTATCAATTTATTTATTTTTTAGTACACAATGTTTGCTCATATATATATATATACACACATACATGGATGACACAGAAGAGATATCATGAGGGGGGTGCCTCATGCTTGGTGTTAGAGTGTTTATATGTAGTCATGTTATCAATCCAGGCTCCATTGGGTAGAAGAAGCATTGGTCATATTGGGGGGGGATTATTAGATGGACATAGAAGAGTGGAGGGGAGGACTGTGCTAAAGGTAGACAGGAGGTGCTTAAATTGGGGGTACCCTTGGGTAAAAATAACAAACATACCAGTGTTTTTGTGCTTAGTGTATGAACAGCATGGTGGCTGATAAAGAGTTGCTGGTAGTGTAGAAGATGCGGTTGTAGGTTTTATGTATCATATTCCATAGGAAAAAGTTAAGTAAGCCTTGATAAAATGAAAACGAGCCTCTCCGAATGTCAGATCTTGTGTCAGTCAGGGAATACAATAATGTATTTACAGGGTGCACATTATAGCCCCTGTACCTTGTGAATACAGATCAGTTTGTTCTTTTAATATTAACTTCTTCTTTAATTATTATTTTATTGTTAAGGATCAGTGTCAGGGCTGAGCCCTTGAGCTTTTTTTTGTTTACTAAGCAAACCATGTCTCTGTTGCCTTCCTCCTAATTTTTTCACATCATTGTCATGCACATGCACATTCTCCAGTTCCAATCCACAGTACAGACCAATGCACCCGGGGGTCTTAAACAGCTGAAGACCCTGGCAGGTGCCTAAATCATTTTTATATTGGGGCCAGCTCTGACTGATGTAGAGGGAGATGCAGGATTAGTGCTGTCATGTTATTGCTTGTACTTATGAAGAGAGCTGTTTATCACCAGAAACTTTTGAAACATTCTTGCCATTTACATGTGGAACAGCAGATGTTAAATTTCTTCACAAGTGTAGAATGACCGATGTGGTTTTCATACGCTTTTATCCTGTCGCTATCATATGGCTTTATTGTGCCGTTACATGAGTAAATAAATTCTAGAAATGTCTTAGTTTTGCTACTAGATATTTTACTACTAGCACTAACAACGTACAAATAATTACACATACTATGAAACTTAGCGTGTAATTTGCACCCGGGTATAATAGGTAGATTCCGTTTTATAGGAAAAGTTCTGGAGCTTTTATCACCTTTAGCGCTTTTGGCAAGGTGCCTTGTAATGCATCACATGGAGGCTCGGCACAGCTCCATAGTGTATAGGGGCCAGTTGGAGAGATTAAAGATCTCCATTGTAACCGGCCCTTCAGAGGGCCAGCTCCCTCGAGGGCAATCCATTCCATGGTTTTGCTGCAGGGAGATTGCCACCCCTTGGACTTGCCCTACCACCCTAGGCCTAGCCAGAATACATTGCTGAATACAGTAGAGTTATGAGCAAGGAGGTTTTTGTTTGCAATGTTTCCAGCACACCTCTGAATATAACATAGAAACCTAAAAACAACATTGGAAGGCTGATAAGAAACATTTGGCCCATCTACTCTTCCCATAAAGACCCAAACGTCAATCAGTCCTTGGTTGTATTAACCTCTACACTAGAGCCCTGCGCGGGACTGCTTTTTTAATCCCGCTCCCGCTGTTTTTAATCCCGCTCCCGCCCGCTCCCACAATGTGGGTGTTCCGCTCCCGCCACATTTGTGGCCAATCCCGCCTGCTCCCGCCACATTTGTGGCCAATCACGCCCGCCTCCTTACCTGATTTCCCGCGCAGTCCCTCACAGCGTCTCTTCTCTTGCTCCGCCCAGGAACAAGGCGGAGTCACAGGAAATGACGTCACATCACATGACTCTGCCTTGTTCCTGGGCGGAGCAAGATAGGAGACACTGTTATGGAGCAGCGAGAAGACAGCCTTGCGAGACTGCGCAGGATTACCGGGACCCGCAGGTATAGTGCCTGACCGCCCGCAGCCCCAGCAAGACCGCCCGCGCCCGTGGGACCCGCCTCCCAATGCAGTCCTCTACTCTACACTTCTCCTTGGAGTCTGTTCTGCTTATCTACCACCCTCTCAATAAAGAAAAGACACAGTCTTAAACATTGAGTTTGTGGTGAAACTGGATGCCTGCTGTGCACACAATAACACAGCAACAGTCTTGGAGCACAATAGTCAGTGTTACATTTGTATGTCTGTGTGAGTCCTGTCAGCCATAATCATGCATGCAATAACAACCTGCCAACACAGTGATACAATTAGGGCTTCAGTTATAGGGGCTCCATTTTTATACAGATAACAAATACAATAATAAAATCTTCTCTATGAGATAATTGATGTGAATAGCCTTTAGAAAAATGTCTTGAACTTTATACAGTGCGGAAAGGTTGGAAAGGTGTTTGGAGAGAATGCAGGAGGTATTCTAGCAGGAATCACAGGCTTATGTCAGATGACCTGTTAATAATTTTCTCTTTAGCTCCAACAAAATCAGCGGTTTCCACATATTCCACCTCAGAAACTTACAAGGCTGTGAAAGTAATTAGTCTACCAGAAGGCAGGCAAATTCTTTATTTTCATATCTCAAAAGCCAGTTAGGATGGCATATAGAGGACATTTCTTCCAGTAAGACCAAAATCAAGGAGACCAAATTACTTTTTAAGGAATTCTATGGTGGGCATCCGGTAAACCATCTTCTGGAGCTAAGAGCTCAATGGGACATAAGGGCCAGATGAAACTGGAACAAACCCGAGGCAAAGTCATACATCATGTACGATCGGAAAAATCATTCAGTTCAGTGGTTGCTATGGTGATTGCTCCAATTTTATCACCTCATTCCACTACTACTCTGTTTTTATCCAGGGTTCAGTATTTACTAAGGGTTCAAATGGACTCTTTGACTGTTCATGCTAGCCACTCAATGTATTGACTTTGATAGATAACATACATTATATACTATATACAAACTTTATATGCATTAAGAGGAGTTTGGCATGTCATTCTAAGGATGAAAACTTTTTCTGTAACAATAATTATACTGGACAGAAAAGCCATACTTTTGCATGTATTTATCAGTGGAACAATACTCTTGCATAGTGAAATATTCAAAAAAAAAATTAAGTATTCCTCTTAAATAAAATGAGTGGCAAACAATCGTATTAATGGTAAGTAGTTCCTTGGTAATTCCAGGACATCTGTTAAGCTAAGTAATGTTTTATATTTCGGGTCTGTGTATGGAATAGGAGCATTTAAGAGATGATTTATTTTTAAGCATATTACCATACTGTGTATGGGCATATCAAGTAAATCCCGCTAACTTTTTGGTCAGAGTTTTGAAACTTATAATGACTGTTCTGCATAAAAATATGTTTTCATGCAAAAAAAAGTGTAAAACTGCATCTTGTTCTTCATATGTTGTAAAACTTCAGATAGTAGTACACAGATACTAAATGCCCTAGGTAATGATGGCATCCAAGGAGCAAGATGCATCATATTAGTACATATAGCCTGAAAGGGACGGTAAACAAGAAATGGTAGGATTCTTAGCATTTAACACTACGCATTTTCCTAATATTTTTTCATATGTGGATTTAATCACATAAATTTTGAAATTATTAGATTGTTTTTTTTATGATTTCCTTGTGATATTATTGTTATATTAGTAATGTTAACATTTTGCTAATGATCAAATATGTGCAAACAGGGACCTTGACGTGGCGGGTGAGCTTAATTATGCTTTGGCCAATTCATATAACCAAAACCTCTCATTTATATTATGTTTATATATTTGTTGCCAACTTTATTAGGGTGAGAAGCGCAGACAGTATTTTGTTTTTTGCTAATGATCACCTATTTGTATATCTGGTGTAAGTATAAAATAACTTCACTTAAAGGACCCTAAAGACCCATTACCCTTAGATATTCATAGATTGTCAGCAAAGTGACGTTCATGGTTGGGTAAGGTACTATGTAGGCACAATGCCAGAGGTACCGTCTACATAAGGGAGTTTCTTAATTAAAAATAGTTTGTAGCATTCAAACATTTGCCACTATGTTCAATCAGTTTTAACACACACTCCCTCTCACACACACTTGTACATACACACTTATACACATTTATGCTCACACACACTTTTGCATTCACATTTATGCTCACATGCTTACACATATACAGTGCATTCATGCTCACACACACTTATATAAACACACTTATACATACACATTTATGCTCACACACTCCCTTACACACCTAAACATACTTACAGATATAGATTGATGCTCACACATACTTACACATTCAGCCTTGTGTATATATTATTTGATAATCTATGTTATTGCATTAGAGATTATGTGATTATTTAATTTTACTGAAAAACAGAACTCCGGTTTACTTGACTAAGGTTTATAGAAAACCCATTGACCTTAACAGTTAACAATGCAAACTATTGGGGGGCGTGGCCAACAGGGAAGCAAGATGGACGCTTGAGATTCCAGCTCTGCAGACCCCCGACCATAATCCAACCTCATCTCACCTTTACTCACCAAAATGGGCAAAGCTAATAAAGGCATCCATACCCCAAAGTCCCAGGGCTCTAAGGACCGTGAAAATTCGGGACTTACCTCCGTCAAGACCTACTTTCAGGGCAACGTGGACACTGCATCTCGTGACCCGTTGCCTAGGCCGCAACTCTCGCCATCCAGTCAAGGTAGTGAGCTGTCGGAGGACCCCACTGACTTGGATCGTACTCTACAAGCCCGGGAATTTAAATCATGGCAAGAGGCCTTTAGCCATCTTCCCACAAAGGCTGACTTACGGGCAGAGCTTGCGGAGGTTGTAGAGGGGGCCACTCGGGGCCTACATGACGTCCTCTCAGAAATTCAATCTGATTTGAGACAGGTGGGAGACAGAGTCAGCTCCTTGGAATCTGATCATTCCACAGTGAGCAAAGCGGTAGATGACCTCTCCTTGCAACTACGGAGTCAGGCAAGTCAAATCATTCAACTTACCCGAAAATTGGACGACGTTGACAACAGGGGCCGACGCAACAACCTACGTGTTCGGGGTGTTCCAGAAACCATCACACTGGCGGATATTATTCCCACCCTGCAGAGCATTTTTAACACGGTGCTGCAGCGCCCACTCGACACGAAAATCGTCCTTGATAGAGCCCACAGAGCCTTACGACCCCGACTGAATGCTTCGCAACCACCCAGAGACATTATTTGTCGCATCCACGAGTTCCCGCTTAAGGAATCCATCCTCAGAAAATATCGACCTACCAACTCAGTCGATTGGGAAGGCCACAAGATCCTCATCTTCCCGGACCTCTCGTCCCTCACATTGCAATACCGGAGGGCCCTCCGGCCCCTCACTGAGGTTATACGTCAAGCTGGCATACCATATCAGTGGGGCTTTCCCTTTGGCCTCCTCGTGCGGAAGGACTCTGAGACATTTACCGTACGCCAACATAGTGATATCCCGTCCTTTTTGGAGGCGCTGGGCTTACCTCCAGTTGAGGTCTCTGATTGGGAAATCCCTGTCCCCCAACCGCCGAAATTGTCTGACCCATCCTTGGAGTGGCTACCTCGCCCACAGCGGCAGAAAAGATCCCGCGCTACCGACAAGTGAAGCAAGCATCGCAAGTTGTTTTTTTTTTTCTCTTTTTCCCTTACGCGGAATGGACTACACCTCTACACGTTCTCGTCTACTATCTTTTTATACTGACTACATTCACTGTTGGTAGATTACCTCGCACACCTTCTCTTCTCTTCGTCTTTCAGCTCCTACCTTCCTCCGAAATATCCTCCGCTCCTGTCCCGTTGACTGGTCTCAGCTCCGGTTCTCAGGTTCCGTTTTACAAGTGTACATTTATACATTTTTATTTCTTTTTGGGTTCCCTATGGTGATGCTATTGTCTTGACTGGCATCTAGCTGCCGTACCCAATGGCCATTCTATTACTAACTAATTGATATATGGCCTATATGTCTATACACATTTTCAATCTCACGTCTGCACACATTTTTCTTAATCGCTACTACGCGCTAGATAGTCCTTACACAGCACTCCTTCATGCTCAACCCTCCGCCTTTTCGCCTTCATGATTTCCCTCACATATGGCCAAAGGGCGGTGGTCTTGGTCCCCTCAATATGCAGCTATCCCTGGTGCTTTGGCCCACTCAGTGGACCATTACCTTGGTGGTCTAGTGTCGCCCGGTGGGTTGTGCGACCACTTTGAGGCCTTTTCCTACACCTACACGCACATTTTCCTCACACTCAGGTTGCCTTCCTACTCATACATTGCCCTTAATTTTTTTTTTTTTTTTTTATTGATTTCCTTTATTGAGGTTGTATGTTATTTACTTTTGATTTTGTACTTACCGTTCGGGGGTCTGCGTGCCCCACTGTCATGTGTTTCCCCTGGCCATATAGGTATTCTCACCTATGTTCCGCCCTGTCAGGGCCGACCTGCCCTGGCTCTCTGAGGTCAGGGTTTATGGTTATGGGTCGCCGTTGCGACCGCTTGGCTCACTATTCGATGCTTCGGCATCTGGCTCTTCAACAGCCTTTGTTATCCCCCCTTTATTGTGTACTGTGGTATTTGGTTTTATTCTGTCTGTGTCTCTCTCCTGGTGGGTGGCATGCGTGGCGAGCTTACGGGTCTCACTTTAGACCTCCATAATGGCCGCTTTAGGAACGAAATTCACATCTCTCAATGTCCGGGGCCTTAATAAGCCTCAACAGCGATCTAAGTTGCTGTATTTGCTTCACACCTTTCACACGAAAATTGCTTTCATACAGGAAACCCACTTTTTACAAGCCAAACAGCCCTCCTTGACTAATAAATATTTTTCTTCTGCGTTCTACGCTAGTTCACCACACTCTAAAACAAAAGGAGTGGCTATTCTTATACACAAAAACATCCCTTTGCAGCCGCTGGAGGTTTCGAGGGACCCCGAGGGTCGTTACATTTTTCTTAAATGTTACATTGGTGTCCAAAAGTTCACCCTGGCCAACATTTATGCCCCCAATAAATCACAGGTTTCGTTTTTCAAATATGTTCTTGATCAGTTGGCAGACTTTCAGGAGGGCGTGACGCTGCTGGGTGGGGATTTCAATATGGTCTTTAACCCCCTTATTGACTGTTCGGCCGGGGTATCTCATATGTCCTTTGCCCATATTAATGCCGTCAAGAGACGCCTCTTTCTCAACCAGTTAACTGATGTTTGGCGTGCTCAGCATCCATCAGACCTGGACTATACATACTATTCACCAACGCACGACAGGTATACCAGAATAGATTACTTTTTTCTATCCCACTACCACCTGTGCACTCTTATCTCTTCGGAGGTTGGCACGGCGACCATCAGCGATCACGCTCCAATACATGTTTCTCTTAACATCGTGTCCCTCCCTCCTCGGGCTTGGTCCTGGAGACTGAATGAGAATTTACTTGATAACCCTCATAATGTCCATACTCTCACGGAACACCTGCGTCATTTCTTTACCGAAAATGCCTCCCCTGGGGTTGATTTTCCGACTACTTGGGAGGCACATAAATCTGTCATCCGCGGACATTTGATTAAAATGGGGGCGGAGAGGAAAAGATTGAATAGGGCAAGGATTCTCTCACTCACTCAGCAAATAGCCAGATTAGATGCCCAGCATAAAGCAACACGTTCTCCCAATGTCTTGGCACAATTACAAACCCTTCGCACCTCCTTGGCGTCTCTTTTAAATGACAAAATCAGGCGCAACTTTTTATTGTTGAAAAGCCACTTCTACGAATTAGGCAATAAGCCGGGCAAACTGTTGGCTAGGGCACTTAGGGCTAAGAGATCCACAACCTTTATCCCCAGGATCCGGGATGCCAAGGGCATGCTACATCATAGTTCCGACAAAATTGCTGATGCCTTTTTCAACTATTATCACTCTTTATATAATCTCCCCCCTCCGGAGGCTTCCTTGACATCCGCGGCTATGTCTATTGAAGATTATTTACTGAAATTCCTCAAGAAACGTATCTCGGCGGACGCTAAGATCACTCTAGATGCCCCAATTCAACTTGATGAGGTCGAACTGGCTCTCAGGGCCTTACCGCCGGGCAAATGCCCGGGTCCTGATGGTCTGACGCCCCTATACTATAAAACGCTACTCCCCGTCTTGGGCCCTCACTTGTTGGCCCTGTTTAAGTCATTGGCGGATGGGCTCCCCCTCCACCCCCATACCAATTCTGCATACATTTCTGTGATCCCGAAGCCTAATAAAGATAGAGATTACTGTGGGAACTATCGGCCGATCTCCCTGATCAACACAGATCTCAAGATCCTCGCAAAAATCCTGGCGCTCAGATTACAGCCCTTGATCCCGGGATTGGTACATCCTGATCAGGTTGGCTTTGTCCCGGGGAGGGAGGCCAGGGATAACACCATTAGGGCCTTAGATATCCTGACTCACGTCCGCAATCGGGGTGGCCCGTCTCTGTTGGTGTCCATGGACGCGGAGAAAGCATTTGATAGGGTGGCGTGGCCCTTCCTGTTTGGTGTTCTCCGTACCTTAGGAATCGGTAATACTTTTCTCAATCTAGTCACTTCTCTCTATACCCGTCCCTCGGCCAGGATTAAAGTTAATGGGATTTTCTCCAATTCGGTACCGATCTCTAATGGCACAAGACAGGGTTGCCCTCTATCTCCCATACTCTTCATTCTCTCTCTGGAGCCCCTAGCTAATGCCATTCGCGCTGACGTCAACATCAAGGGGGTTGAGGTGGGAGACATCTCTCATAAATTGTCCATTTATGCAGATGACCTCTTACTCTCCCTTTCGGACCCTCTGAACTCCTTAGCTCACGTAGCCTCCACTTTACGACTTTTCCATTCGGTGTCCAACTTTAAAGTTAACATGCAGAAGTCAGAATTACTTGGACTCCACATCCCCCATACCCTACAACGTAAAATCAGACGTAAATTTCCCTTCCGCTGGCAACTCACCTCTCTTAAATATCTCGGCATCTATCTTTCCAAAGATGTGAGTGAATTGGCGTCCTTCAACTATTATCGTCTTCTATCTGCTGTCCGCGGGGACCTTCGGAGATGGGCCTTCCCCCATATATCATGGTTTGGACGTATGGGGGTGTTAAAGATGAATATACTGCCTCGATTCCTGTACCTCCTCCAGTCGCTCCCAATTTTCCTTCCCAGGTCCTTCTTCGCGGCCTGTCGCCGTTTATTCATCAAGTACATCTGGGACCGTGGTTCGGTTCGTCTGTCTTACGGTCACCTCTCCAGGCCGCGTCTTCTGGGGGGCATGGGATTACCCGATGTGGAGATGTATTGGATCTCTTCTCATCTCCGCAGGATGATAGAGTGGACCATACACCCTACTAAACCTTGGATTCAGATAGAACAGTCCCTCTTCCCGGTCGACATCTCGGTCGTCCCGTGGATTGGGGGAAAATTCAGAGTCCCCGATATACGCAGGCACCCCACTATCTCCCCAACCCTTAGGGTTATCTCCCGTATGTATTCCAAGGGAGCTCTTTCCTCTTATCCCGGCCCGCTCTTCCCACTCTCAGGTAACCCTGAGTTTATCCCAGGGGTGCATAACCCCATTGTCAGATCTTTGCTCCCGGCTGGGTCTGGGGTACTTCGGATGACTCACGTGCTAACTAACGGAGACGTTAGACCTCTGACTGACCTATCACACACTCAAACTCCCTCGACGCTCCTGGCCTTCTTTTACCGTCAGTTGCGCCACTTCCTTTCTAAACACGTCTCTAACCCTCTTTTCCACAGACCGCTCACAGCTCTCGAGCAGCTGTGCGACACTGGTTCGGAGCCGGCTCATCTCCTCTCCAGACTGTATGCCATAGTAGTTTCGTCGCGCCTTCCTGATAAGCCTTATTATTACAAGCTTTGGGAACACGATTTAGGCATGTCTTTCTCGTCGGAAGACTGGGACTCCATGGTTCTTATGGCACACAAGGGTTCCATCTCAAGTAAAACGCAGGAAACTGCTTTCAAACTCTTATCTAGATGGTACAGACTCCCTGTAGATTTGCATCGCTTTATCCCCCAATTATCCCCCCTGTGCTGGAGATGTGGTTTAGATCGAGGCACATACCTCCACATCTGGTGGGACTGCACACTAATTCGTCCTTTTTGGGGGAAGATAGCGGAGGTCATTGGGGAGGTCATAGATCCGGGGATCCGTCTTACACCTGAACTGATCCTGCTATATCACACCTCCATGTCCTTTGGAATGTATAAACGTACACTCACTTTTCATTTCCTCAATGCGGCTAGGACCGTAATCCCTAGATTCTGGCGCTCTGACAAACCTCCACCTCTCGAAGCTTGGCTGAAACAGGTTATGTACATATGTACTATGGAAGATTTAATTGCGACCGCCAACGGTCGAGGTTATAAGAATGATCTTAAATGGTTACCGTGGCACCAATTTCTCTCCTCCCCTAGGTTCACATCTATTTTCTGGTTTCCACCCCCATCCCCCTGTTGACTCCAATGCCCGGCCTTCACACACAGGATGCCTCCGAGCCTGAGTGATCCTTCTCTACCCGGACTCACCTTATCCAGTTCTGGCCTCTATCATCCTTTTTACATGCTGCTTCGTCAGCATCAATCATGCCACTTTGTTACTTTTCGTTTCGTGTCGCCTGCCAGGTGGGGGAGACCCCCCATTTTTTCTTCCTTTTCTCCCTTTGTATTTTTCCCATTGTTTACTGTATTCAGAATATGATTGGTACCCCCACTTCTTCGCTTTGTTGTACGGCGTTACAGTGGTACCTGTATATGTTAATTTGACTCATACAACTCCATGGGAGTCTTTCTCTTCGCCAATTATTTTATGGATAAGGGGTACGGTTTGTTCTACAATGCTACTGTTATTTTTGACTGTTTAGCTCATGTTGTCACTTTTGTTCGAGCAACATCATACATCTATTTGTAACTATGGATATGTTTTGCTACGGTATGTCTCCTCTCCTTGTACATCCCTCTCAATATTCAGATATAGTGTACGCTGGAATTTCTTTGTTACATACCTGTATTTATATTGATGTACTATGGTGATTGTACTTCGCTGTTTTATTATAAATAAAGGTGACTTGAATAACAATGCAAACTATTTTATGTAATAAAACTTTGCAAAGATAATTTACTTGTAAATGAGGATACTTTGTAAAACACAACTTCTTTAGTGATTGAAGTATAATATTGTCATGAGCTAATATGAAAGAGCCTCTCACAATTACCACATATAAGGGGATCAGTGATTCAACAATAATTGTGAAACTCTCTATTTTATTAGTAAGGCAGAAACCTGAAATACGTGTTCCCCATTCCCGCTTTAATATAATATACTTTATTATCTTGTTTGAGCTCACCTTAAATGATCTTTGCAGCAAGGCTGAGTAAGACGAATGCCTGAGCATTAGGATGAAAGAAGGCTTTATTAAAGTATTTCACAAGTTCTTATATTCTTCCTGTCTTTCTCACGATTAGTGGTTTTGAATTATTTTAGACCTTTTAAATAGGAACCCCTATGTATTATTTTGTAACTTAGAAATAAATAGCTGAATGTCAAGATGAATAACATGGTGGATCGAATCAAGCAAGGGTAATATACTTCTTAGCATGCTTTTTGTGTCTGTTTAAAAACAGCAAAACTGAAATCCGGTTGAAATAATAAACAAACGATTTTTACAAAAGGTGTTCTACCAAATATTTCTATACGAGCATGTGAAATCTTATTAGAAAGCTTGGTTTACATATTCCTAATCCTCAACACTTAGAATACATATGTATTATTTATTGTACTGGATTGCGAAATGTAGTTTGCACCACACACATGTTCAGTGGCACTAAAAGAATAGGGATATAATATTGTATACAAATGACACCTATGTCATCAAACGGCCACTGGCCTTAGAGTGATTGTCAGTCCAGCCCTGCCACTATGCACTTGTGGTTCCAAGACTTATAACTGGGGATTTATGTATTGGAAAAAGCCTTCGAATAAAACGTTCAGTTTCCATATGTTGAAGTTGTTGAGTCCTTGGTACTGCATGACAGGTTTGGAAGGATACAGATGACTTAATACCAGGACGGGAAGTGAAATTGTACACTTCAATTATATTCCTGCCAGCATGAGAAACTAGACTTTGAGCCAGTTGGGAAATCATCTCTGTTTTAGGATAATTTCATTCTGTCTGTTAAAGTAAAATGTGGTTTGAATTTTTTTTTTTTTTTTAAGTATTCAAGCTTTTCTCTCTAGTTTGACCACATTGACTATGTAATATGCAGGGTCCTCTCAGGTAGGCCCTTTTTAATGCATTTCACAATCATGCAGAGTGTTGTGAATACATCCAAGTGGAGACCAAGTCTTATATTTCTTATCTCATTTGTCATCTAGTAAATTGTGGGCAGACAGTCATTATTTTGTAACACATAATCCTGCACTTGAAGATTATTAGAATTAAGATGGATTTGTTTAGTGAAAATAAATATTTGTAATATTACACCTCTACGGTAACCACAGTTAATCCTAATTTTGATGAATCTCTGACATTATCGGACATTCACCCTGATTTACCTATGTTTACAGAAATCTGTCATCCTGTTTTATTTATTTTTTTAATTTACTACCACTCTGTCCTGAAAGTGTAGTTGTGAGAGCATGATTGGAAGTAAAAGCAGCATATGGTTCATCCTGTGCAATCAACCACAGTAAATAATTCTGTTTGTCAAAAAAAAATATATTGTGCTGATTCACTAGTATGGATGCTTTTTTTTTACTTAATTTACGTCAGCGTGCTTTGGTTTAATAATCCATACGAATATTCCCTAACTAGCCCAGATTTTAAGAAGCAGCTCTTATAGACAGACTACTTTATTAATTTGCGGGCCCTGCATGATGCATTGTAGAAAATTAGATAGATTTTTTTTTTAAGCCATCTCTTCAGTTGGGTATGTATTTGTTGGCTTAAATTATCAGTAATTGAGGCTAAATATATGAAAGATATGTATATGAAAAAGATATAGAATTTTATGTCACTCTTGGGTTCCACAAAAGGCTTTTTTTTGCACATTTTACTAGAAGTAAGCCACTATGTCTCCGTTTGTAGCGACTTGCATTTTTTTTCCCCCCCGTATAAATAAAATAGACTTTCCATATCTCATTCCAGCGGCAGGTGTGGACAAAACATTAACTAAACCAGAAATACTACTACAGTTTAAAAAAAAAACTAGCATACATTTCGTAATTAAGTGACCGTACAGAACTTGTTAACTTTTATATAGTGTTGACGATAATCTTCATACTAACAGTCCTGCTATAGACCTCGGTTACAATGTGTGGGTGGAAGAGACTGGATCACGTGGCAGCACTCATTTTGTCTATTTTTAAATGTATTACATGCAAAAAAAACCTGTAGATGTCTTGTGATTAAACCTCAACCTTTAGTTGCAGTTTAAATTTAATGAACATACGACCCATCCCTGACTAAACAGGTCTTGCTAAACTTGCTACCTTCTATATTCTTTTATCTCATGACTTCAAGGTTTTACATGTTCTGAAAATATATACCTTGGATAATATATTGTGGTGACTTGGATTCTTTTTAACTGGGAACACGTCTGGAAAATGTATATATGTACTTTTTCCATATATAAGACAGTATATTGTAAGTGTCTCTGGCTAAATACCCCTCTTCTATATCTAATGAAATCATCTATAACCCAGAAATCTTCAATTTCCGAGAGCACAAGTAACTCCAAAGTATATATATTTACGATGGACCTTTCGTCCACGTTGAGAATAATAAAATACATGATTACAATTAGTTGGTAAGAAAAATCTCCCGAAAACATGCGTCTTCTCTATACTCATTAGTGAATAAATAAATAGAAGTTATAGTGTTCATACACGGGTTGCAGAAAGACTATATGTGTTCATGCTTGTTGTATATACTAGTAATGAAAGCATGAACTATTGTCCTTTTGCTGCAGGGTTAGCTGTTATTTTTAGTCTCTTAAACATTATCAGGTAAACAAAACGGAGGCCTGATGGATTTACGTCGTCTATAGATTTCATCTGTTCCTTGGCAACCTCGCAGACCACAATTTACAAACATTAATAAGATGAAATCCACATAAAGCTATATGAAAACATCCGTCAGCTGACGAGAATCCTACGAGACACAAGGTCTTTTCATAAACCACTAGGAGCAGCCTCTTGTGTGACCTTTCCATGTAATTTTACCTTCTTTTGTCAAGCTCTTCTTGATTCTCTAGGTAACATTATGGACCAAGTTTTTCAAGGCTACGAGTGTGTGCACATCTATCTATTTCTATTTACGGTATATATATATATATATATATATATATATATACAGGGCCGGCCTTAGGGGTTGCAGGGGCGCCTGACCGGGACTTAGATTAAAGCATCGCTTTTTTTTTTTGTTTGTTTTTTAAACTTTATTTAACATCATTCATGTTAAATAAAGTTTAAAAACAAACAAACAATGCTTTAATCTAAGTCCCGGTCAGGGGCGCCGAGCGGTTGCTTGTGAAGTTCTCAGCAACCGCTCGGCGCCCCTTACTCTCCGTGACTCCGTCGCGGTGCCGGCATCTCATGTTGAGCGCCGGACTATTCCAGCGCTCAACATGAAATGCCGGCACCGCGGCAGAGCGAGAAGACGGATACCTCCCGCTCTCACCGCAGGACTCCGGCAACAAGGTAAGTGGGGGGGTGTATTTTGAAGGGGCAGGGGGGGGTGTAGTTTGAAGGGGCAGAGGGGGGGTGTAGTTTGAAGGGGCAGAGGGGGGGTGTAGTTTGAAGGGGCAGAGGGGGGTGTAGTTTGAAAGGGCAGAGGGGGGGTGTAGTTTGAAGGGGCAGAGGGGGGGTGTAGTTTGAAGGGGCAGAGGGGAGGTGTAGTTTGAAGGGGCAGAGGGGGGGTGTAGTTTGAAGGGACAGAGGGGGGGGGTAGTTTGAATGGGCAGATGTTGTTATTACTATTGTTCTCATATTTCTAATATTTTATTAAGAAACTAAAACAGGCCGGAATAAACCAAGAGTTTTAGGGAGTGTGCAATTGGGTTCAAGAGGACTCAACATGCATTACTTACTGTATATACAATACACAAGCTAATAATCCTTTGCACATCCCATGCACACACATAGTAGGTTTGTAAGCATGATCTATGGATCGGATATATTAGTTTATGCTTGTATTTCCGATTCATTGTATGATATCGGATAATTTGCCTCGTTAGCCTCTAGGCTCTCTCTGCTTGGACGGGTTATAGTAGTGAAAGGGCTTAATTGTATGCAAGAAAAAAAACGAAAAAAAAGATTTTAGAACATATTCTGCACCTTGATTCACAGTATAAATGCTTCATTCAAGGACATTGTTGGGGAGTTTCCTTGACATCTGAATTTATTCTTCCAGGAATCTAACATAGCTGAACAGGAGTCCTGTCTTATCCCCTCATCTCATTAATTAAAATGTTTTAAGCTTTTAAGAAACTAGTCTTATAAAGATTATCTTTAGTTTTGTTTGTATTGCCCAAAATAATTTAACACCCTGCTAATGCTGCATTACTGTTTTTCTTATTTGAAATAAATGAGTAACTCATAAATGGATCGTGTTGTAATCCAGATTGCAGCTATTGCCAGATGCTTGGGAAAATGTAGTTTGGGCATTATTTTTCAGTCTCGTTTGAATCCATTTAAATCACATGCTACTAAAGCAATACAGACAGAGTGTGACTCACGTGAGAGCTGAAATCTGCCAGTAAGCCGTTTTATACTCATCACTGTGATTGTCTACCAGGTAAATTACTTCTATAATTTCCACACTAATCACAAATCAATTACTGCAGACTGATTGCCCTGGAACTATCGTATAAGGGAATTAAATATGGATATCTGTAGCTGGCATTGGGCTTTACAGTATTTCCTGTGCACGTGAAGCCAACCTTGATAAGTATTGTTCTAGACAGGCAGGTCATACAGGAGTATTGGTCAAGTCACAAAATAATTTACGGGTTTTTTTTTAATCCTAATGTACACGAATTAAGACTCTGAAAAGCATAAAGCAATGAAGATATCAACAGTTCTCAGTTAAACCAATATAGCCACATCCCTATATATATATATATATATATATGGACAAGAGTATTTATCAACATTGAAAATTAAAAACATAATTTCAGCCTTATTTTGGTTGGTGTCCCCTGAATAATAACTAAAGATACGGCATAGCTATGGATGCGTATTGTATTTAATGTTCTTGAGTCTACATATGCCAGGCTGGCATACAATTCAAAATGATGCCATTATCTACGAGCGTTTCTGTGTGCCTATTTGACATCTAAACCAAGCTTACTGATTGGATGTAAGGTGATAGCTAATTCAGAAGCCCTGATGCATTCACTTCTTCCATTCTGCTGCTGTACAGTTTTACTTGGTGTTTAGGAGCCATATGGCAAAATAACACGCAGTTGAGCTCCACTACCCATTACGCCATGGCACATATTTGTGTTTTTAACACTTTTTAACCTGCCTGCTGGATGGAGCCTTAAATACACTTAATATTTATGTTTTTATCTCGTATGGATATGTTATTGTGTTTTATTAAATTTAGTTATTTTTAGGACAGTAAAGGATTGGGAAGGCTTACAGCTTAATACTACTGTGTATAAGCACAATAAAAAAACATGACATTATGCTGCACGTGTCAATTGTTTTTTTACTTTGATCACAAAAAAATATGCCGTGTCTACAAGCCAATTGACCTGTTTTCCCTCTATTATTTCAGCTCGGAAATCCAAAAAGTTAGGTAAATTAAAAGGAGTGCATGAAGAGCACCAGCATCCGCCACAGCATCAGCAACCTACACCACAGAGTCCCAAGGAGGAGACATTCCCCTCTTCACCAAAAGACACCCCCATTCCTGCAAACACAACTGTTGTTCCTCTCATATCTGCCGTGTCTCCAGCTCTAAGTTTGTCAGCATCTGTCATACTTGAAAACATCGAGCCTGATGTGGTGTATGCAGGATATGACCCTACTCAGCCGGATACGGCAGAATACCTCTTGTCCAGCTTAAACCGACTGGCTGGGAAGCAGATGATTCAAGTTGTAAAATGGGCAAAATTAATTCCAGGTACGGATGGACATTTTTATTTTTTGTATGTGAATTCTTTTACTGTGGCATATAATTATGCTGACCGTGTGCATGTGTATATGGTTCTACTATAGTTCTACAATTGTATGTTCTACAAAATGTATGTATTTATGTATCTGAACTGCATGATGAGTACCATAAATCTTTGTGTATCGGTTTGCAGCGCCAGGGAGCTAGGCCGGGACACCCATACTTGATATGGGTGAAAAAGCCTCTAATTCCTTTGGATGAGAGAAGAATTGGGGGTTTTTTTAAAACCACTTGCTTTGTTTTTGTAGCAATGTTTTAATGAATCTGTTTTTGTCCTCAGGATTTAGAAACTTGCCGCTCGAGGACCAAATTACGTTAATACAGTACTCCTGGATGTGCCTATCTTCATTTGCTTTGAGCTGGAGATCATATAAACACGCGAATAGCCAATTTCTGTATTTTGCTCCAGACTTGGTTTTTAATGAGTAAGTATCCTGTAGATATCCTTTAAACATGTTTTTACTTTCATCTACGCTATTTAAATTAATAATGCATAATTACATACATAATTCTTCAGTCACCCAAATATTTGAAATGTTTATCATTAAGATTAAATTAAACCTCAGTGGCATTTTTTTGACAAACATCATCAACTGGAACCTAAAATTTCAAAGCAAAATGTACATTTTTGATTGCAATGTAGTCTAAGGTGCAGAAGAGTTCTTTGGCCACAGCTACAAAATACAGGACATCTGTTTTAGTACATCATTAACTAATTGTGACATCCCCAGGACCATTTTCTTATAATGAAGTAATATAATCTATAAATTATATTAGGTTTTTATATGTTGTGGTACAGTGCTAGAGAGGTGCAGCTTCCAAGAGATTCATTTGCACGAAGTGGGTGCTTTTGTGTTAGATACTGCGAATGTAACTAGCTGGCTATGTATGTATGCATTAGATGACACCATATGACAATGATCACCATATAACGGCTATTATTATATGCAAACACTGCAATGACAAGTTCACTTTAACTCACACATAAAGAAAACGGGCACAGTGCTGGTTTATGGAAACCTCGGATGACACTGTCCTATTTCCATATTGCTTCTCTTTTCATAAAGTAAACATCAGTTCGTTATTATTTCACCGCTTTCAAATAACCATTCCTCCCAAAAACATTGCAATCAAAAACATTTCTTTTAAGAATATTATTTTTCATTTCGTAGCCATGTCTAGGGTGAGCAGGAAACATTTATCTTTTTAAAACTAATATATTGAAGTTGATTTTGTTCTTTTCTGTATAACGTAATCTTACTGAGGAAGGATATTTCTTCCGCACAGATTTTTATTTTCCCATTTATCTGAGCAGCATAGAAGTTTTATTGCGTATTCACTGTTTTCATTTTTCATTTCCCTTAGTGGGATTGCTCTTTAGTACACATATTTAACATTTTAAAAAGTCTATTGTGATCGAATTCTTTCCGAGTGCTAGCTTAAATCCCACTTTCATTTTCTGCAAGGTGCAGTGATTTTCAGTAATTTTTGGTTCCTAAAGAATACTTTTATTTGTATTCTTGAATACCTTTTTTGCCAGTTGACATCTGTTGATGTTGATGTATCGCTTTGGAGCGTCAATATGGAATCAAACTGTAGCGGTAAAATGTAATCATTGTTAATTACAGTTTTGTACGTTTTTGTTTTTACACATCTCGGGGTGTTATGTGAAGGAAAGATAACTTGCCAGATGTTTAAAACAAATGTCTAGTTATTAACTTGAACCATTTTATGCTTTAATCCCTAACAATGGGGTCGGGTGTTCATGTGGCTGGGGGTCTGAATCCTAACTGATAAAGTTTCCTATATTTTCCTGCAGTAACATTGGCCTCAGTCACCCATCTGCCAAACTCAATCGAAATAAATTAAATCGGTTATAATTAAATTAACGTGTGTGATATATTTGTGTTTCTACCACTTTGGCTTGTTTTAAAACCGTCAGATAATGATAATAGCCCATAAAGTGCGTTTAATGCGAACTGGGTCTACTTGTGACTGAGTGCAGCCATTGCATGCAGTAGTTACACATGGCATATTCACGCGGAGACATATGGATATGCATGAGATTATAGCTCCAGCTGTAGGCTTTAATGTGGTCTGTGTCTTCCTGAAATAACTTCCTAATAATCAGAGACTCGCTGCCTGACTGACTAATACAGGCTATCAAGAATGAACAGAAATAAAACATAGTGTAATCATGAGAACGCTGAACTGGAATGAACTATACATTGTAGAGGAGAAAAGCAAATCATTCATGTATATGTTGCACAAGTAATCCTACAGCATCTGAAAAGTAAATGCTATAATATTGGCACTGCATCAGAGCAGTGTATTTAATGTATGCACTTAACTGCGTAAGTAAAACAAAATAGCATGTGCTCTAATCCATGTGTACATATATGTATTTAAGTAATGTATGTCTATTAAGCTAATATAAATCCACAGCATGCATAAATAGATCCACAAAGATGTAGCTGCACAGACCCATTCTAAATCTTGTAGTCGTGAGAAAGTGGGAAATTTCATAGAACTCAGAGGTAATTACTGAGCGTTCATATCATTGTTGTGTTATACCGTCATTTTCTGCGCAAAATCCAATACAGATTGTCTTATGACTTGTTAATATCATGATACGTTGGGTAAGGGGCAGAGAAAATAACCGCACTATAGGCACAGAAGCCTTGTATTACATCAGGGATCTAGATGCGTTTCCTTGCAGTCAGCATGCATCAGTAAACTGTTTATTTACATCTACAAGTACTACACTTACTGCATCCTGCTAATCACTGTGATTATCTAGTCTTTAAAATTGCCGAGTTGTGTGAGAATGTATAGCATTGCTCGTGTGTGTTTTGTTCTCCTAAGTATATTGTGTTGAATGGCTCAACTGCGCCGCAAAAGTAAGTGTCATGTAAATGTCTTTTAAGCATGCATTTGTTGTGTTGCTAAA
Organism: Sceloporus occidentalis; assembly: GCA_023333645.1. Taxonomy (NCBI): domain Eukaryota; kingdom Metazoa; phylum Chordata; class Lepidosauria; order Squamata; family Phrynosomatidae; genus Sceloporus; species Sceloporus occidentalis. Next base: position 2,057,541 of record JALMGF010000061.1, read on the forward strand.
AGTGAGAATGTCTAAAGCTGTAATTTTAGTGAGTTTACAGAATCGTATACAATTGGGAGCTATATAGAGAAGTTTGTGAGTCATGAAAAGGCAAAGCTCTTCCATAAACCCTACACACTCCAAGTCTCACTGTAATAGATGCAAGGGGATTGTACAGAGCGGTGCCAGGTTGGCCGTTTAAAACTTGACACCTTGATTTTAAGTTGTTTGTTTATTGTATTTAAGTTTGTTTACTTTTGTATTTTGCACCTATATTTTTTTCTTTACCATAATTATATCATTTAACCCTTCTTATGTATGCCAACCAGCGATATGTTGTGTACTGTCACCTACACGAGCTTTGTGTGCAATCTACATGCATATCGTGAGATGGGATGCACAGTTTTCTTAAACTAGGTATCTATGAAAAGCTTAACTGTTCCTGAAAAGAACCAAGTACTCCATATGCTAAGAGGTTCCTTTTTTATTTAATGGTCACAATCTGATGTTATAAATGAAGTATGTTATGCTTTGGGCTACTTCAAAAGAACAAACAAAAAAAAAAGGAAAAAATAATCAATAAAAACCTATTTACAGTAATAAAATTACCAGAGTGTAGACATTGCTGAGATCCCAAAGTGAAGGTGTATTCGTTGAGTCCATATGTGGTTTTACCCAGATCCCACCGCCAAGTGGGCACCATCTGTCTGGCTAGTTTTCTAAAGAAGCTGCTCGGGTAGATACATGATTTTTGTTTTATCAGTAGATGTGCCCACTTTAAAATATTTTGAGCTATGGCTTGGGTTAGAAAGTAGGTGAAGCTACCACTAAAAAGTTTGCCCAAAGCCCGCCGTGCCCTTATGTGAATATGTAATAAAAAATCTACAGATAACTGTGGACAATTGAACTTTATATTCAGTTCTTCCCCATCCATGTGTCTGAGCTGTGAAGTGCTTGCAGCCTAGGGTTATTATTGCATAATATCTCATAAGAATGGAGCTCCTTCTTGATTACCTTTTGGTCATAAAGCCTGCAATTTGAGTTGGTATTGTGATTTCTATAGTAACGGTAAGCAGAATAAATTGCACTTAGCAACCTCCCTGTTTAAATAAGGTTTGTTTCGGGTGAAGGTTGTGTGTGCACACCCATGAACAAATTCCAAGCCTCTTGCGTTTGATCCAGTATGCCTTTCTGTCTGTGTTTCATATTAGTGAGGAAAATCCATGTTGCCTTTTTTATTTTTTTATTTTTACTTATCAAATATTTTTATAGTTGAATCTACAGTTTTCTTTATTTGTTAACCAGATGAAGTGTAGGAATACATCCAAGTATTAGAGATTCTAGTCTGAAAAAAAATCCTAAATACAAAAGCAGTTTATATTACTCTAATAAAACAGACAACACAGATTTTGATTCAATTAAATAACTAAATTAAACAAATATATATATATATATATATATATAATTTGTAGGCAAAATATAAAATTACATGCACAACTATACAGAATGCATCTCTTTCTCTTTGTGTCAAACCACACTGGATCAACAAGTATATGAGTGATAGCAAATATTAAATACATCATAATATACCTCCATTAACTGTTTAAGAAAGGGGATACCTCCACTGACTTCACAATGCCTAATATTGTCCCATTTTATAGGGAAAAAAGCCGTAACTTGTGTTTGCACATTTTCATCCAGAATATGCACCTGTTGTATATTGACTTGAACCATGCGTTATTGTATCGGTTTTGTTCCACTTACACAAAACATTAATTGCACTCTCCCAAACAATTCTTAGCAGATCTGATATTTAATTATTCCCATGAAAATGTTTCAGTTTTTGTGGCAGCATATCCATGGCTGCTCTTGTATCACATGATGAGCAATAGGGAAAAAATATGAATGAGACAAAATAGTTCTTTAAAAGTGATATTTTAAATACTTTTTTATGTCCCATGGTTGACTGGCCACACAGAAAGCCAAAGATAGAACCAGAGGCTTGAAGATTCTGTCCATGAAAGATCATCTGCAGTTCACTCCAGAATATAAAATAGAGAATCGTGCCTGTGTAGACTGCACATATAAAGCAAGGCAAAAAAAAAAGGGACAACTATATCTGTGGTGCAGTTTTGGTTAAAGAAAAGGTTGAATGTAACTGCAATAGAGAATAGCAGGAGGCTTTCATTTTTAATATAAAAGCAATGATGTGGTCTGTGGTTTGCTAGGTCTTCCAGCTTAGTAAAGATGCATCTTATGCTCTAGAAATGAGCCACATCATTTCTTTTTAACTTCAGTAGGTCAAACTGAATTTTCTGCATGAGGTTCTTTATAATAAAGCAATGGCATCATTGTGCCACAGTAGATGCCAATGCCGAACTGTATATACACATACTCCTTGGAGTTTATCGGCACATGTGCATACGAGAAGAAGGAATGCCTTTGGATTCTGGAGTGTTATTTCCTCAGTGTTATTCTAGACCAACCTTATGTGTAGGTGCTGTTTATACGGTATTTACTTGGTCTGATTTATACTCTGTTTTTAATCAGCCCAATTCATTCAATACTTGGACTCGGCTCACCTTTTCCTTCACTCTAACCCTATTTATGCAAATAGCGAGCAGGTGTATGAATGAGAAGCTTAGTGATTTATAGGTCCCCCTGTGCAGATCATACATAGGTTTATTATATAATACTGCCTACTGCGCCATAATTTTGTGCACCAGTTACATAAATACATTGGATATGAATCATTCATGCGAGATTATCATAATCAATTTTCAGCTTTCAGAACTATTGAGTTTATTCACTAAAGGGATAGTTTCCAGGAAGGTTGTGGTTCCAGCTCCCAAATTTTACTATCCATTATGAAGGGCCCATGCCTTTAAGTTTCTGCAGCAAGAAGGCCTGAGCTGTATAATTAAATGGGGTAAAGAACTCACTGACTTAACTATACATAACAACTATACAGCGATTCCTGCAGCAGAAGCTCCTCGTGGTGGGACCTTCATAATGTATAATGAAGTCAAGGAGTTGAAACACAACTTTCTCTCACAAAAAACCCTTTGGTACACAAGACCTTGTTTTTTTTTCTATATAAAATTAGTAGTTTTTGGTTTGATCCCCTGTATCCATAACACCACTTCTGTCATTATTCAGTTGTTTTATAACTGTAGTTAATATTAATTTCCAGTCCAATAGGGCGTCTCTTGTTTATTACTTGATGGCAAACTAGCCCTCATGGACGTGGCACTGACAAACAAGATCAGCCCCACTGTAAAGGGGATCGGGCAGCTGCCTAGGATACCAAGGGTGCATTTTATGGCTTTATATAAAATTTGTGGCTGCAATATATAGTCAATTAGACTTGTATTATACAGTTCTGTGTAATGGTAAATGACACACTGTGTTTTATTACATAATGTTTATAATGTAGAAGAAGCTTATTTGTAAAATAAATTATTGACCACAGGATAGAGATATAGACACGGCTTTCTGTGTAGATTACGTGGTATCTTCATGCCATTTGGTAGCCACTGACTTTAATGTGTCAGGGCCTCCTAGTCCTCCTCTTTCTGGCCCTGACATTATCCCTAATTAGGCAGTTGGGTTTTTTGTAACTAAATACATCATCATAGGAACAGCATTCCTGTTTAATGGCCAAACCCGTCTCAGAAATAATTCTTTAATCAAGTAAAAATTTTGCCTCTTGCATACTTTGTCAGGCACTTAGTTGTCACAAGACACAAAAACAGGTCCTGATAAGCTGTCGCTATGAAATGCTTCATTTTTATGTTATTAAACCTTCGGAGGAAAGAACAAAATGACAGGTCTGCTGAGATTTATTTTCTTAATATACTAAAGCAGGGGTGCACAACAGGCCAGAAATATCCAAACATTGTGGCCTGCTTGTAACCCTCAAAGACTAGAGTTCCGCACCCGTGAGCTAGAGTTCCATCAATGCTTTGTCTAAGTGGAACCGCAACTTTAACACCTCCAGCGTGTGTTTTTCTGGTTAATATTAAAGCTTGTTAAGGATCTATTTGGTTGAGGGCTTGTTAAGCTTTATTAAATCAAATGTGAAGTTGTGTAGCCCTGTTTATATGTATGGTTAAATATGTTTTGTTTCTTTCAGAGACAGGATGCGCCAGTCTGCGATGTATGAGCTGTGCCAAAGTATGCAGCACATTAGCCTGGAGTTTAACCGTTTGCAGCTAACCTTTGAGGAATACACAACTATGAAAGTCTTGCTACTGCTAAGCACCGGTAATCAGCTCCTCATTACTATCTTACTAAGCACCATTATTGCCCTTTGTCTGTGTTCTATTATCTGTCTGTAGGTTCCAATCAAAGCCCGAGAGACCGCGGAGAAACACTAGGGACTCATCGTATATTATGCGTTAACCCACCCATAATATATACATACACGTTATCTATACTTCTTACAGGTGTTATTGAATAGTTACCCAAACTGAAATCAAGTAGCCAACTTCTCTGTACGTACAAAGCAATCATTTAGTAAGCAGTATAATGGAAACGCAAGTTTTTTGAGCCTTTGCCTTTGTATGTGTGTATATGTTAGGGCATTAGTTCCCAGGACACATCCATTTCCCATGTTATAGACCCGAACATGTAAAGTGGTACCCTGCAGTATGTGTGATGTATAAGCTAACAGATGGGGATCAATTATTATTCAGTTATACATTCCTCATAATGTATGAAACGTGAATTCTGTGTGTATGTATACAACGGCAAAAGTCTAGTTGCATGCTCAGATAATTTGCATTTACATTCTTAAGAGCAAAAAGTCGGGTTGCGTGTTGATGATAAATGGTTATTATTGGCAGTGTGGTTAATGCCTCATTTCCTATCATTTGCCAGAACATACATAATAGCCGGGTATTGGCCATGTTAGAAGCTTGCCTCATCGCGGCAGACAACCCTAATTAAACTTTGGTTTCCTAAAACCAAAACCACAAGTTGCTATTGTGTGTCTACAGTCAGTGGTGCTTCTAATTAGGAAAGGCAGTAGTCTTTTTTTTTTTTGTGTGACCGTATTCTTGACGTATTCAGCACCCTGTTGCCTATTAGGTAAAAAGCTTAGAAGAAACGCACAGTATTTATATTTGCTGCTACAGTAGCATGCAGGTTAGCTACAATGTTAGGAAATACTTTTGAAAAATGGGAAATAAATATATACGTTTAAATGCATTGCGAAAGTTACTTAAGTGAACCAAATATGCGTTGCCCATATATTGCAATTACGCACAGATGGTCAACAAGTTGTTTGTTTTTTTTTGTAATTATTGTTTATTTTCAATAAGTTTCTCAACTACAGGTGAACGTTCACCTCTGTAATACAACTTGATTGACACGCAGGGCTGTAAAACCACAGCCCTAATCCACATTTCTCAGGAATGATGTTATGTCTGCACATCTAAATATCTCCATCTAGGGGAGTGTATGACTCGCGGGTTATATAATAAACACCCCTGTCATTCAGGTGCCAGATTTTCAATTTATTGTCGCCACATAGACAGGTTTTATTTTTAAGCCAAATGCTCCGTATCAGGTATCTCAAAGGTAGTACTTCTTTTACATGGCAATTAATGTAAAAAACGTATAGTAACAATCTCAGTAATCAAAGTAAAACGGATTTTTTCTTTCGATTATGCATAGTTAATGATTGGCTTGTACACAGTTAAAGTGGAGGTCTGGAAATACATTTCAGTACTCTAATATCCCCTAAACAGTACTAAGTATGTTATGTAGCCGGATTTTCACTTAATTCCACGAACCATATTAATGCTGCTGTTTCTTTCCCTTTTGTGAGGCTTGTAAACTGTTGCTTCCTATTGGCTATTGCCATAACAGCTCCCTAATGTGTCAGTGGGAAATGCCATGAAGCCCAACAAGTAAGAAGGAATAATGCAGAAAAATCATGTAGAAAAACCTGACCCTTACTACAACATTACAAATACAATAGAGGAAAATAAAAAAATAGGATTTTTGAGTGAGATTTGACGGTGATAAAATTCCTTTACAGTGAGATGAGTAGGTGTGATGGCATTGGGCCAAGCTATTTTTGTGGTCGGCACCACTTACATTTTAAGGCATGTTTAAAGTTGCCTGATCTATCATAAACATAAAAAATAAGAAAAATAAAAATGTAACTAATGTGACAGGAAGTAAATCTTTGAGTCAGGCAAGTAAATGTGATGTTCACGTTGATTAGTATGATCTGTAGTGAAGGTTTTTACACATATTTCATTATATACATATTTAGTATAATCTGCTTAACCCTGGTAGTGCAAAGCAAGGTGAATCATATATATATATATATATATATATATATATATATATATATATATATAATATGATTAGTTGTTGTGACCTCAGCATCCATAACGCTCAGTCAGGCACTTAAATTTCTCAGCAGTTAGAGTTTTAGGTAGTCTTCTTTCAGCTCATCACAGAACCATATTGTCGTATATATCGGCCGGCACACTTAAAGCGCCAGGGCCAATGTTAATCCCCAGTCCGGGACTGGTGTTATTAAAATGACATGGTTAGGGGCTCTGCCACATACTGATTTATAGTTTAAGGTGGAGCAATTGTTTTAAAGTGAGGGCATGAATACAGACCCTTTATTGAATGGTGCTGTTCCCATAGCCATGGGATATAGAAAATACTTTTGTACTTAATAAGTCCAATCAGAGAATCTGGGCAGCTCTCCAGAATTTCCAGTATGTGTTGTGAGAGTTTGCTTTATTTATAGGGCTTATATTTTATTTTTAATCATGCTTTCTGTTGGTGCAATAATTGTCACAGTGTGCACTGAAAGGAAACATATAGCACTTAAGCTTGAGAGGGAAGGGAATTGCTGGAGTTGAAAACCTATGTTATAAAGGAGCACAAATTATCGTTTGTTGGCTCCTATTCATTAATGTGATAATGTTAGCAAATAGCTTACTGCTGGCTCTTCATTTCAGCGGAACGGACTGTCATGTAGTGCGGTTATGTCACACTACAGCAACTTTTTTTTATTAAGCTTAATAAATGGCATTAGTATATTTGCACCGTTAGTCAATTGTTACATTCTCCAGTTTCTCAATCAACCTGTAAAGAATATAAAGGTCTGTTACCTAAGGCTTATATTGTATTACATTCCATGTGCATACCTCCCAATTTCTGCCACTGTGGAATTGGAATTTGGGGGGGGGGGCAGAGCTTGGGGGGGGGTAACTGTATGCAATCTCTGGTGTCCCAGACACCAGAGAATGAAATTGGGACCATGGGGTCGTGGCCCTGAATTCCCTGCCCCAAAGCTATCTGGGATGCGGGTGATGTGTTTGGTTCAACACCTCTCCTGCCCCATGATATACTTACCGACAGTCAGCTCCAGCATTGGCTTGGCAAGGAGACCCCCATGTGCAAGCAGCCAATCACTGGCAAGAAAAGTCAGACCATGCAAGATGCATTGTGCCTTGAGCCCTGGAGCTGCAGCTTCTCTTAAAGGTAAGTACATTTTGAAGTATGTATATTAAAGTACTCCCAAAGTACTCTGATATGCATTCTTTATTGAAGATCATTCCGAGGACACTGGGGTGTCACTTTTAAAGCAGCAAGAGAAGGTAGAGATAGAAAGCAGAATATAGTAATACAGTATGTGCCCTCTTTATTATAGACGTCTATGCTTGCAAAAGCACCAATCCCTTGTTTCTTCCATGAAGAGAGAGAACTTCGGTGGAGTATGGAAATACAAATAATGATGATGAAGTTAAAATGCGTTAAGAAGTTCTCAGGTTTTCAGCATATAGTTTATATTACCTCGCTCATACATTTAAGAGATTATCTGGAATTACCTGGAGCTTTGTAGTTACAAAGAAAAATAATCTTTTGTGCTATATGGTTATGTAAATTTCAAAAAAAGACCTCTGGATTAGGGAGCTCCTATTATTTGAAATTCAGTGTGGGCTATGTGTATATTTAAGTCCAGTAAAAATTATATGTTATTCCTATGACCTCTGGAGAGCGAACATATGAATATAAATCTGTGGAGTTTATTCACTAAAGATGTAGCTTTGATGAGTTGAAACATTTTCTTTCACTTTATGAAGTTTGAATTATTCAGGATCAACTTGGCCTTCTTGCAGCAAAAACCCACAGGGGATAATGTGAAATGTCTGAACTGCAACCCATTCTGTGCCAAATGAACCCTTATTGCATTGGACTGACGCAAACAAATCATGGTATAGATTTGATGCTATCGTAAATCTGCAGTCAACTTTTTATCATGATTTGGCAATGTACTTTCTCTACTTTTAGCTGTTTATTGAACTTGTTGGATAAATCTAATTAATTCTGCCCCTTTTTATTTTGTTTTATTCAGTTCCTAAAGACGGACTTAAATGCCAAGCTGCATTTGAAGAAATGAGAGAGAACTACATTAAGGAATTGAGGAAAGTAGTAATGAAAATTCCCCAGAGCTCCGGACAAAGCTGGCAGCGATACTTCCAGTTAACAAAACTTCTGGACTCGCTTCACGATGTAAGTATCTTTTTCTAGGGTGATAATCTAGAGGATGAAAGAGGGGCTGTAGAAACGGGCAGGTTTCCAGAAGAAGGTAGTACATTCTTGGTACTGCTTCCCAGACCTGTGTGTCTGTGTGTAACTCTGCTGCAACAAAAGTAACATTTTAGATGTTAGTAGTCAGGAGTATGATCAGACATTTCAGACACTCTTTATATTGCGTTATAAACCATGTTTCTGTGCTTTATTTATTTTGCAACGTCAGATGCAAGATTTTAACCCCTTAATGACAAAGCCCGTACATGTACAGGCTCAAAACGCATTGTTTTCAATTGTAATCTTATGTGCGCCGATCAAATCTATTGTCATAATTTTATAAAGGCAGGGGGAACAAACCAGCAACCAACAAAGGACAGTAACTTAACAATGGGGGATAAATTAATTCATGAGTAGGAAATGTCAGGTCTCGTGAACAGGAGGTTGAAATGGCTGCTCTTAGTGATATACCATAAAGTGAGCTAAAAATATTGTTTTTTATTTTTAAATCTGTAAGCACCATTATAAAATATACTAAATAGAATTTGATGGCAAATAGGAACCTATCTAGCTTATAAATAATATTGAAGAAATGTGATAGATCCCCTTTACATTATTATAACATGTTAATGTTTTAATGCAGAAACAATTTTGTTGCATAGCTGTTATCATTATCATCATCATGTCAGGACATAGCAACATCTTGTTACCAATAGGTAGGGACTGGAATCTAATAGTTTGGCAGCAGACAAGAAGAAAATGGTTCTTGAATGCCATAGTGCACAAAAAATAGAATAGGTCTAAATGTATGAATTCTGGTTTAGGTTAGTAAAATATGTACAGTATGGTATTGAAAGAAGAAAAAATTGTAATGATGACGCTGGCTGGGCCAACGTTTTGTGGGCTGCCATATTAAGTGGGGATTTCTCCACACCAACAATGGTGCAGCCAAGTCCTGGATACCCAGCTCCCCGACCTTTCTTCTAAGAAGTCCCAAAACCTACCATATAATAATGAGAAACATGGAATGTGTCCTGCGCAGATATGTCCTGCTGCAGCACAGAAGTTATATAATACAGTATAAAAGCAGGGTCTGTCCAATCACTACTTGTTTCCCCCCTAAACTTTCTTTATTAAAGAGCCATCGTATCTGGCATGTTTTGGCTCAAACAATTGGCTTCACAGCTTGGCCTGGTTGGTCCCTATGGATGTGCTGGCCTTCTATACAAGTAAATCTATGACTTAGAGTGAGGGCAGCCTACAGGTAATTTCCCAGCTGAAGCTGTACTAAAGTCTTCTAGTTTGTGCCCAACAGAAACCAGGCGGATCTTCCAAGATGACAATACAGCCTTTAGACGTTTATTAAAATAATTATTAATATGGATATCTCTTTAAATTCATTTTTATATACTTTATCTTTCATTGTATATTTTTTCCTTAATCTTTTTTTTTTAACTTTTACTTTTATGAGATTAAAAAAGCCTCGCTAATGTATACCTTGGAAAAGAGAGAAATGGCCTCTGTCTGTCTGGTTGGAGAAATATGTGGTCACTTTATTTGATGTTGCGTTCAACTTTTGACTGTACTGGAGCGGTTTCTGTTGCTGCTGGCATGGAAGAATACCTCTGACTCCAGTGTGTTCATTATTTATGTTTCATCTGTGATCATAGAGTGAGATGAGTGCACATCAGGACAGGCCTTAATATTACAGCATGGTGTTGTTTAAAGAACTTCCATATGGAATGGTTTTCTGATGTATTTTCGACTGTTCTTTCATGAGAAGCTCCGTGGGAGGCAGAAAACATGATTCCCCTGGTATTTCGACATTCCGAGGGAAGACGATCCTCCTCCTCGCCCTGTGCCAGTGAAGGGCATGTGGATGTTTGGGTTGAAAGACAGGAAGGGATTCTGAGAGAACTGTTTACCAATAGTTGATGCTTCCTAACCACTTAAGAGATATTTACCAGATTTCAGAGATTACTGGGTACAAATAAAGTAAGAAACTAGATATAGCAGAATTATGTGCAGGTGCAGGAGATAAACATAAATATCTATGGGATTAACAAAGGTCTGGTTCAATTGATGTGTGCAAATCTGTATATTATAAAATATATATTTATATAACTCAGACTCTATTAAATGGCACAAATACACAGATGCTGTCCAAATGAGCCATATCTCTTTATATTTATGCCAGTTACGCAGCACTGGACTTTACAGCACATAAATTCCTTGGCTGTTCTTTGTAGATATGTGTTCTTGGATTAGGGAGCTGTTAATATAGTCATAGAACCACCTCATAGAAGAACCTTTGTCTGCAATTTCATGACCTGGGTTCCCCCTTTTTGCATTCTCCTGAAACGTAGTTTAAGCTTATGAGCAGGGCTGTCTGTACCTAATGTATCGGGTTGTCTTAGTCTGTTCGTTCTAGTTTTTCATACCCTTTGAATGTTTGTACTGTAAGAAGCGCTGCGTAAATCGTTGCCACTATAAAATAAAGAATGATAATAACTTTTAGTCAGCTAGCCATGGCACCATCTTCTGGCCACATCATCTTGGAGGGCTCCCCCTTCTGGCTACATGTATACACTTTCTTGGTGGGCTGACTTCTTGCATGCTGTATGTTTAGGATAAAGGCAAGCCTCATGGCAGGCTCTTTCATCAATTGACTTAGCTCTGCAGATTTCTAGGTCACGGGTGGTTTTGTGTACATTTTGGCTACAGGCACAGCTAGAATCGATCTGCGGCACAAGCAGACTCATCTTGCAGCTACGTTTGGGCTTTAAAATAGTTTGAAACTAGGGTGGCCAATAACAAGTAATGCATGGATATATTTCCATGCAGAAAAGGCATCGACAGGTTGTAAGGGCCGGAGTACTTCTTTCTCTCCAATACCCAACAGGATGGCATGGTTTTAATAATCAATATATTAACTGAAACAGTAAAGAAGCAAAGATGTTGTTCCATTAACGTGCTTCCTAATGTATTCTTGGTGTTCCATTGGTAAGGAGGGCTATTTATATGTAGGGTTGTTTTCCATCTTCAGATCCTGGTTTTCTTACTGAGATCGTGGGAGTATTGAGTAAAAACATGTAACGCAACATCCTGGATATAAATCTAAAACATTCTCCTGGGAGGATCAAACTTGGTTAAATGTGAATATTGTAAGATATTTATGATCCAACATGTATCTCTAAATTTATAAACACATGATAAGTACAAAGAAAACAAATATTCTTCCCGTCCAGAAAACAATATAAAACGACATTGTGGTTTTATCTGAGGAGGGAATATTGAGATGCTGGTCCTCAAGTAAAAATGAAGTGTGTCTCATTATCTCACTAATCAATACCGTCTCTCCTACATTTCTACAGAACCACAGACAGGTGTACGGGCTGTTCAGGGCATCGGTTCCTTCGCTCGTACGCAATTATCCTTCCAATTTAGCACTGCTTCCAAAGCTGAAGCCTTATCTCTAGAAGTAGAATGCACTAATGGATTGTACCACTGTTGTACTACAGGGAAATGGCATGTGTTATTCTCTTTGTCCATTGTCATTCCATTTTGACCCTTCAATTTCAGGGAAATGCATACCCCTAATTACGTGCATTCACTCCTTTGTGTCTCACTGTTATAAGCTGTAAACACATTACTGGCAGTAGTGTTCTCTGGCACAGATGCATTGTTCTGTTAATATTTGGTCATGGTTTTGTAGGATTGCAATAGTTTTGGCAGCTGTTGTCAGCATCTGCCATTTATTATAGAGCTGTGATAATTATTTTGTTTGTTTTAATTATTCAATAGTCCAATTCATTTGTGACAATAGGTGACAAAAATATATTTTCTGACTCATCATTGAAGCCAGTGCAGGGCTTTCATAATGCTAAAGCCCTTCCAGTATTCTCTATAGATATTGCTATACTTCCAGGGAAGATAGCATTGTCCTAGCTACAGTTCTATAATTACATTGGCCTCCTATTAATTCTTACAAACTAGCAAGACTATTGTAAGTTAATTCCTGGTCTTCTGTGTCTATTTCCACAAATGTATTAATATGTGAAACATTGAGCAAATAAGCAGCTGTTTGTTAGGAGGTATTTCTGTATGTCCTAAATCTTAAAATAAACATACAATACTTCAAATACATTCTTAGTGCACTCCTACCAGTTTCTAACTAGAAATGAGTAGTAGTTTTGTTGGATACTTTAACCAATAACTGTATGAAGTGGATTTTTTTATAGTTAAATCTATGTTGAATACACTGTACTTCAGCAATAATATTTTTCATACTCTCTCATACCCAATTTTGGCCAAGCTTCAGCAGTGGGACAGATGGCCTCATATTTTAATCTGGATTACTTTGCTCATGGTTGACTCCATGATTGCAAGGTTCCCAGGTACTGTGGCTGCAAAACAAGCCCAAGAGGTGTTTGTGCTGATATTCTGTGTTGGTTTCACCAAAGGTGGCGCTGTCCATTACTTTGTTGTTTACAGTTGTTTTCTAATTGTATTGTCATGATGGACTTCAACAGGAAACATGCCTGTAGCGCATGAGATGTAACTATTGGTTTTATTTGCAATTTCTCTGAGCATTACATGGTCTGACCTTGGGGTGATTTTGTTGGGACGTCCACTTCTGGGAAGATTGGCAACTTGCCAATGAATGTGAACGTTTTTCACTTTTGAATAATCTTTTCCACTGTAAAATGATGGACTTTAAATTGTATGGAAATTGCCTTATATCCCTTCCCAGATTAATGGGCAGCACCAATTGCTTCTCTAAGATCATAGCTGATCCTTCTTGGCATTGTGTTAACACACTCCTTTACGGAGGTGGTCAATTGTATTTTAACCAAAATAAAATGTAATTTATAATCAATATTTAAACATGGTCTTATTACTACATCACTATAGCAACCAATTAGCAGAAACATTCCATTTGTTGCAATAAGACCATTTAAAAAAATAAAAAAAACTTGCATTGGCTTTAGTGCCCACTGTTGAACCCTGGTCAGCACATGTTTACCAAGAGAATTACCACCTGCCCCCTTGCCAGCCTTCCCCTGTCTGTAGTATGCACAGAGGGGATTGGAAGTAGATGGTTGATGATGCTATTTCTGTACTTGAAAAGAAGGATGACCAGAAGACCCATTTAAGCAGTGACACCGATAAAACATGCAGCATGCAATGGTTTTAATGCAGCCCTAAATATGAGTGTCCCTGGGGGAAGGGGAAATTAATAACTTTACACACACATGGGATGGCTTTAAAGTTTTAAGGATTGTAGATGGTAAGAGAAATATAAAAAAAAAAATTGGAAACCATATGGATGTGTAATGCACTCCTCTGGTACTTACAAGGCCAAATAAATAATGTTAGTAGTTTCGATGTTCGAATATTGCATAAAGCAGGCATTTTGATATGTCAGGGGGTTAAATGATGGGGGTCCAATAGAGAAATATCTTTAATAAAAAGATGAGTACCAGATGTAGAGGGTGTGATTTGAAGTACCCTTTACTTTACAGAACTGTTGCCAGATACCTAGGATAACTTTCCAGTGGAAGTAGCGCAGGCAAAGACCATAAAGGAGTTCAAGGAAGCTTGCGCTGGACGTACTGTTTAGCTACCCTAAAAAATGAATAAGTAAAAAGTAGCTAAAAAATTGCAGATTAGATCAGCCAATAACCTTTTTTCTGCAGTCGCTATCTGTTTATCTGTGTTTTCTAGACTGTTTGTTTTGTTGTGGTTTTTTACTCCGATTAAAAATGTTGCTGGTAATCATGGTAGCCAAATAGAGGTTTCCCATGAGACATATCAAGCAGCGGTAGTTTAAGTATTGTTAAAAATCATTAGTCCTTGACGTAAATACTCACATAAAGCGGCACTTAATTAGTAGTTTATTAAGCATGAAAAAGTTTCTTATACTCATGGATCCTTTATATGTCTTGCTAAAACATGCTGGAGCATAATACACAAACCACTTTCAATGGTTTCTGCCGATTGACCTTAAGTGGGTGGTTTTCTCTCACTGCTATTAAAGTGCTATCCTACTCTTACATGAACTGACTGTAATGAAACAAATGTTAAAAAAAGAAGCTGCTTTTACCCTTGGACGAAAATACTTAGACCTTAGCATCTTATGTACTGTTGTGATATAAATAAAGGCAAAGGGTACCAATATAATACACAATATTTAAAGCAAATCAATAAAAACCTTGCTTGGCAAAGCGTGTTTACAGAAAGCTTGGGTGACTCATACTTCCTTTTCGTGAGAAAGGTAGATTTGTGATGCGATAACAATTAGTTATGAGTAAGTGATGTGGTAAGGTAAGTAGCACTACTTTTCTGTATGGTTTACACCCACTCCCTTTAACCCTTAGAGTGACTGACATTTCTCATTAACTAAAACCACATCTTCCTTATTGTTATTCTGATGAGCAAAAAAGTTGTACTAATAAAAGTAAATAGTAATAATATCTAAATCACTATTTTCCAAAAAGTTTAAAGGGAATGGCTAAATATAAGATTACAGCATATAAACATTTTTGACATTGCGCAACTATACTAGGAAGAGAAGATCCTTCATGCAGACTTCTGAGTACTCCATACAACCTATCCTATCCTAATAGAAAACCAAATGTTACTGAAAACCATCTAGATCTTTGGAAGATAGTTGAGTTTTTTTAGATGGATAGATAGACTTCTTGTTATGGAGAACAAAAAAGTTTAGAATTACAGTAGTACAAACTGTCATCTCAGAGGAATATCCAGAAGTCTAAAGTGCTTTGTTGGTGAATAGAATACCATCCTTTGGCTTATTCTCCAGCATTGTACTTGTAGTTAGTCACACTCATTTTTACTATAGTCACGTACATATATTTTTAATACCTTGTATACCATTGTATGTCAGACTGATAGATACAGTTCCTTACTACAATGGAGTGATGTAACAAATGATACAAACTGAGCTGCAAATTATGTTTTTGTTTTTTTAAATAAGAACTTCATCTGTATTAAACTGACTACATCCAATTCTCTCTTTTATATTTTATTAAAATGCAGCCATACCAATCTATTCAGTTCCATGGTTACTGGTGCCATTTAGGTTTCCACAAAGCAGGTTATTAGTAACACTTTTGCTTTTTTTTTTTTATTTCATTATACGTGAATGATAACTTCAGCAATATGTCAAGGTTAAAAACAGAAATTTGATTTTATTTATATGGCACCATACAGAAGTTAACACCTATTGTACGCTCCCACCTCAGGAAATCAAAGATGTTGTTAGATTAAATAATAATAAATGGTTAATTAACATACTAGGGAACTTCCCCTGGCAGGCTAACTGGAGTTGTCCCACTTCTGATGGAGTAGCTTTGTTAGAGGATAAGGCTAGCCAAATATGAAGGAGCTAAAATTTAGTTCAGTCTCTGAATATCTATAGGTGACATTCCCACTTTGCTTTACATTCACAGAAATAACTTACATCTGTCTTCTTTACTCTAAATAAATATATCAGATAATCAGTGGCATTACATGGTCGCAGGGGACGATCGCTTGACCGCCTCTTTATGCTGTGGTAAAAACGAGGCTGCTTGCACAAGCAGCTTTAATGTGACCCTGCTGCTTTTCTTGCCTCCTCCTGCTTTCCTGCCTCCTCCTGCTGGTCCAAAATGGTCCACAAGCAGCCAGTCCAAGCCGCTAGAAAGAAAGCTGCGGGTGAGGTAAGGGGATAGAGAGAGCCAGTGAGTGAGGGGTAAGAGAGGTAGTATGTATGACTGTATGTTAGAATGAGAATGTATTTATAAGTGTGTGTGTTAACATGAATGTGTATGTATACTTGTGTAGGCTTTTTGTGTGTGTATGTGCATGAATATGTAAGTGTTTGGGAGCAAATATGGCACAGATAAGCTGTTTGGGGACAAAAATGGCACAGGCAAGCTGGGGTCAAAAGATGGCACAGACACGTTGTTTGTGTTGCACAGATGACACAGGCAGGCTGTTTAGTGGCAAAGATGGCGCATGAAAGCTGTTTGATGTCAAAGATGGCACAGAGAGGCTGATGGCATCGGCAATCTGTTTGGGGACAAAGATGGCACATACAAGCTGTTTGGGGACAAAGATGGCACTGACAAACTGGTTGACAAAGACAAAACAGCTTGTTTGTGCCATTCTTGCCCTCAAAACAGCATTTCTGTGATATTTTTTCCCCTAAACATGTATGGGGCAAATATGGCACATACACGTTTAGGGGGAAAAATATCACAGAAATGCTGTTTTTATGGCAAAAATGACACAGACAAGCTGTTTGGGGACAAAGATGACACGGGCAAGCTGTTTGGTGACAGATTCTACAGACAAGCTGTTTGGTGGCAGATATGGTACAGGCAAGCTGTTTGTGGGAAAAGATGACACTGACAAACTGGGGACAAAGATCACACAGGCAGGCTCTTTCATGGCACTTGCAAGCTGTTTGAATGGCAAATATGGAACAGGAAGGCTGTTTGGGGCAAAGATAGACCAGGCAGGCAAGCAAAGATGACACAGGCAAGCTGTTTGGTGGCAAAGATGGCACATGCAGGATGTTTGTCACCAAACAGCTTGTCGATGTCTTAAAAGGCTGCCTGTGCCATCTTTGCCACCAAACAGCTTGTCAATGTCTCAAAGATGGCACAGACAAGCTGTTTGGTGGCACATAGTGAACATTCAGGCTGTTTAGTGCCAAAGATGGCCCATACAGGCTGTTTGACCACATCAACAAGCTGTTTATGGCAAAGATGGCACAGACAAACCGGGCAATTACAAGCTGTTTGGGGACAAAGATGGCACAGGCAACCTGTTTGGGGGGATAGATGGCACAGGCAGGCTATTTGGGGGCACTAAAGAGCCGGTTGACAAAGATGGCACAGACAGGCTGCTTTGGGGGGGACATAAATGCCACAGGCAAGCTGTATGGGGCAAATATGACGCATACATGTTGTTAAGGGGCACAAATAGCACATATATGCTGTTTTGAGGGCAAATGTGGCACTGTGGGACATATTACTTGTAAGGTCAGGGGGGCCCAGGTCATTTTTCACACCAGAACCTTGTGGTTTATATTTATGCCCCTGCCAACAATAGTAAAAATACTGTAAAAAGTATTATATGTTTATGAGTAATTACATAAATGAGGGTCACGTGTAATCAAGGATGTAGCATGTGTCAAGGAAGACACTAATGTTTCAACAGCAGCTATTAGTCATGTGGCAAGCGATGAAGTAACGTCAGCAGTTGCAAGTGCGTGCATAGGCAACGTGACTGCGTTTTCAGCATCTGAGTGTTTTGGGAAAATTATGCTAGTTAACAACTATATACTTTATTTGTATGGCTTGAAAAGTTCAGACCACATTACCAAGAGGAGTTACAGGAGATAAAATTGGAAATGCATGTACGCACACGGCACCATTGTCTTTTTATTATTATTATTTATCATTGAAGTAGTGCATTTTTCATTAAAGCTTTGCATATCTTACTGTTTAGCGTAATTTTACTTCATAATATTTCCTATTGTGTGTGAATATTGTAATACCTTGTTCCACATTCTTTCATTTATGTTTCATGTTCTTTCTAAAAATCTTTTTTGATCTATAATCACTACATGTAGGGATTTGTCTTTATAAGAACCCCATTCCTCTTCCTTATGGATGTACTCCACTTAGTGTTACTAACCCAGTATAATTGATTTTGGATGGAGGTGAATTGTTACGCTGATTAAAAAGGTGTGTCTGCATTATACATGGTTCATTACAACATGCTATGGCTTTTAATCTCAGTAAAGCAGCCCTGATAGACTGTGGGGAAAATGATAATTTAAATAAAGTATTTTCTTTCCATAAATATGCATATATAGGGATTTTTCCTAGGACCATACACTCTTCATCATTAGGGATGCTTTGACGAATTGGAGGTTACCAACATGGGATGGGGCAGAATATATAGGCGATCTCATTTCTGGCTTTCCCAGAGACTCATGGACTTATGGTAAAATTGTGTTACTAAAGCCAACATTGAGGCTATTGGAAGCCATTGAATAGATGCCCATAGAAGGGACAATGGTTGTTATTCAGTTAAAAAGATAGAAGATCATTGCTACAGGATCAAGCGTGGATCAAAATGAAGAAACACATTTGAGAGTGATGCCAGTTAGATGAAGATCACTATAATCAATTTGGACAATAAAAAGGGAATTGATCACTGTTTTTGCTTCACTCTTATGAGTTTTATAGTGAGCTGAAATAGCAAAGAATGTCTGAAGAGCTTTGCAGTCCTCATTCTATATCTTTAATGGCACATTTACCAACATGTTTGGAAAAGTATTCTTGTTGCTCATTCATGGAAATAATCCAACATTCCTCTCCTAGATATAGCAACAGATTGCTGTTGTTTATAATGAATTTAATATCACAATTATGGGTTAATGATGTTTCATTAATTCCCATTTTTCTCAATATGAGTATGTTTATCATTTTAACCATATAATTGGGAGCAACTATTTTTTTTAACTACATGTACATTGAATGGCTGGCTCTCTGACATTGTGATTTGTGCCTCTTTTGCTCCATTTCTGGGTAGGGCTGTATCAGTTAATGACTTAAGGCAGCCTCGGTTTGAAAACAACCCCAAATAAACTGGCCCTGGCCGTCTTGAAACATCATGGTGACCCACCGATCTGCATACCCCAATCTGAGTTACACTTTTTTTAAGTATTTTATTATTATCATTATACTTTATAAAGCGCCAACAGATTCCTCAGCGCCCTGCTTTGCTGCAACAACCGTGTGTATATATATATATATATATATATATATATATATATGAGCCAAGTATAGCATCAGTCATCACCAGTTACTTTGCTGACCCTTTCATGAGGGGTGGGGTTAGCTGCTGTTAGCATTGAATTGTTCAAAAATGGGAGGGGAATCAGGTATTGAGTGGGCGTGGCTAAACGCTGTTCCCCAGAAAGAGCAGAGTGACCCGGAGACCCAGGGAAGCAGCAGGGAGTTCCTAGGTATGAATATCTCATTGACATGGAAACATTTAAAAATGTAATAGGAATGATATCATGACATCTGTAACAACAAAATCTTTTATTTATGGTACACCGCAATATATTATATATATATATTATATATACATTTAATTGCATATTCTCTTGTGTTTCAGGTGGTTGGTGACTTGCTAGAATTCTGCTTCTACACATTTAAGGAATCTCAGGCACTAAAAGTTGAGTTCCCGGCAATGCTTGTGGAGATAATTAGTGATCAGTTACCAAAGGTGGAGTCTGGGAATGCAAAGCCTTTGTACTTTCACAGAAAGTAACCAGAGAGGTCTTCAAAAAAAAAGAAAAGAACTTTGCCTTACATTTTCTCTGAAGTTCCATACTCAAGCAGGACAGCAGAAACTACGTATCGACATTCTAAATAAAATTCTGTCAGCTAAATAAAATAACAATAAACCTCAGACTGTTCGGGGTCTAGAAACTATTGTGTCTAGAATGGAAGAAAATGATACACACATCCCCCAAAACTTGAAATTTACTCCTGTTTCTATGGATAAAAAGCCATATCTAGTCAATAACTGTTTCATTTTGATATTTTAACATACTGAAGTTTTAAATACACCGTGGAGTTTCTGGGCTTTGTTTGTTTTAAAAGGGTTTATGGACAAGCAAGGACATTTAAAGGCTTACCCTTGGTTTGCCTACAAAGTGTACAGTTAATATGGGGCATTAAATATTCTTTTCTTGTACAAAACAAACTAAGAAATGTTTAAAATATACATTTGATGTTGAATGATCACATCCTAATCATGGCATCTGCTGACCCATGCTATCTGTCATATGGTAGGTTTAAGGTTCAAGTTTTTTATGTTAGCTGCAGTATTACACCTGATGATGGGGCAAAAACTATTTGCCAAATGAGTATGCAGCAAGTTTAACCTGAACCTAAGTGTGTAAAGTAGACCTATTGAATGAAAAGGAAAACGATAAACTGTTTAAAACAAATGCCCTGTCTCAGTTTTTAGTAGCTATATTGTGCTGGCTTTACAAAATATGCTGTTCTGTATATTGCTGTATATGTATAAATTGTGAAGGACCTGAATCACAGAATATATGGAAATTTTGTAAATGCAGAAAAAAAATCTTTGATGAGGAAGAGGACGAATGGAAAGTATAGGAAAGTATTTTTTGAAAGAATTCTATTTTGACGGAGACTATTTAAATACTATGTTTGTCTAAAAAAGGCATTTTTTTTTTTGTAGAGTGAAAATGTTTTGCATGGATTATGAACAGTTTACAGTGTATTTAAGGAAAAAGGGAAAGCTGTGCCTTTATAGCTTCATATCTAATTTACCATTTTACAATATCTGTTTGTAAATAGACTCCATTTTAATCCAGTTTAATTCATGTCAGTTATATTTAAGATTTTCTACTTTTTTCTGTAAAACAAAAAGAAAAACACAAACTCCTCTTTTTTGTGTACTGCTTGCAAGTAATACCGGAGCACACTTTTTAGGGATTCTGCTTCCTCTTTCCTTGTGGATGACACTATTTTATGTTTTCGGTATCTTATCAGAAGCACTTATATGATGACATCCTGAGTCGTATGCAGGGTCTCCGGAGAAATTCAGATGTGACATTTTAAACGAAATAAAAAGTTTCTTTGAGAATCACATTTTTTTACCTGAAGATTTTTATGGAAAATTTACCCCTGAATTGGTGGTACTTTTTTTTTTTTTTTAAGCTGAAGTGTGATGAGGCATGCCAAAAATATACTTTAGAGTGCACTTTACTTTCTGTATCAAGTGATCTTAATGCCCCAAATATATTGTATTTTGAACAAGAAACACGTAACATACATGAGTTTTAATGGATAGTGCCAGTTGCCATGACTGATATGTGGCACGGGAATATTTAGATTGCTATATAAGACTTTGTCAGGTTGATGTTTATTTTGTACTGGATCCACTCTATATGAAAATAAAATTTAATTTTTTTTCTATGTATGGGGTTACTGAACAATATGAGTATATTTGCACTTACCAAATGATATTAAAATACATTTTCTTAATCCTTTACATTCAATGGATGGTACTTTTGGCAAGCAAGAAAAAATAATAAATGGTAGCTTATATGACAATATTGGTTTTTAGAATTTGAGCTGTGTTTTTTTTCTAATTGTCCTAAAGAGAGCTTTTAGGTTTTGATCATTGCAAACTTCTGCTATTTTGTTTTATAGCCTTTCAGTTATTGGAAAATGCTGCCAAACGGACTGCTTTCTGTCGCCAGCACTCATATTGTCTCCAGACTGCAAGATCTAGAGAGGAGTAGGACGCTATACCTTGTATTCCTGTGCCTTTGTATGGCATGAATACCCAATGTAAACCCAATGCAAAGTTTATTTTATGTATTTGTAATTACATTTTAATATCTAAGTATATTTGTTATTCCACACAATAATATAAGTAGAGAAGAATGTTAAAATAAAACCATGGAACTGTATCTCATAATACCTTTCTCAGAGATATTCCTACTAAAAGACTAAATGGAAACCCATACAGTTCCAATATCTCTGAAAGTACGCAATTTAGAGGGTGGCAGGCAAAATCTACAGCCTCCAAAGAGTTGACAGACTCAACATGTATCTTCAGTTGATTTTCAGGACTGTACTTGGCAACTGCTTGGTGATACACCCTGCTACAGATTTAATTCTATTTTAATTAAATAAGCCTTTGTTTCTTCAACACCTATTTAAAAGATAGAACACTGATCTTTTGTAGAAGTTAATGTAGTAATTAATGCCCATTTAACCTTGGAAATTAAAATATATTTTTTATTAAAATATATTAAAATCAGAGTTTATTAAATCTGATAAATGGAATATAGGAGGTGGAATTTGAAATATTTCAATAAATATTCAGTTCTTTGACCCAATTTGTTAGCTCTAATAAAGAGCAGAGCAGAGAGTTTGCCGTTCTTTTTCATTTGTCTTACCTGAAAAGGAAGGCCACGTAGATTTGGATTTTGTTTCAGCTATATATTTACCTCACTGTGAAATATATGTAGTAAAAAGACAAGAAACCTACAACTTGATTTTTATGTCCATAATTCTCCAGAACATATTGTGTGAGATTATTTATTCAATCTATCCATCCTGTTAATCTGAAAATACATAGTGTTTGGTAATAAAGGACTTTAATGCTTGCTAATGGTGCAGTTAGAATATAAATGAACGTTGCTAATTGTTGTTTTTAGTGAAGAAGTCTCAGAAGTAAGTTTGTGCTGTGTAAGAACAGGTTAATTAAATTTTCCGAGCCATTGACTAATGCATATTTTTGAATCTGAAATCAATGATGTAGTGCACGTATAAATGTTTCCACAGAAGCAGACATATGTGGAAATATTGACATGTTACATGGCATTGTCATACAATTATACTCAGGTCAAGAGGCTACGTTAAAGCAAACTTTTCTTTGATATTCCAAGTCCCTCAGATGGGAGATAGAAGGAAAAACACATCTTCTCATTGCACCACTCGCTGCTACCATGTGGGGTACAATGTTCTTGCTGATTGTTGGCAAAGTGTACGGCGCTTCTTACAGCACACAGTACATACATTTAAAGGGTATGACAAAACTAGAATTGACATACTAAGACTAACTGATACGTTATGAAGTGCAATGCTTACAATGCAGAGGATTGTTGTAGGCTTATGTTTTCACCAATAGTACCAGTGGCCGGTATCCGGCTGTAAGAAGAATAGTAGTTGTGTGTAATAGAGAAGCACTTGTTTTTTTTCAATTTTATATTTTTGTAAATACTCTTGTGCTTTTTGTAACCATGCTATGATATCCTAAAGCTATAATTCAAAGGAAATTATTATTACATTCAAAATCTATATGCTAAAAATGGCCAATTCGGAAATAGGTGATTACTGAATTTAAGTAAACATTCTTCTACAGCATAGGAATTTTAAAGCTGCTGTTCCATTTAGACATTACATTAATTTTATTCTGTATGTTACATAAGTAGAACCTTTACCTTTAGTTGGCTAAATGTACAGTGCAAACATTCAACAAAAAAACAACATTTCTCTTTTCTTCAGACATATGACAAAATTAATGCTGAATCTAAAATGCTTATTTATCAGTATGCTTGTAAGGTGCAATGTTCATCTACCCTGCTGCATAATTTAGCCCTCTGTGGGTTTCTGTGGCAAAACCAAAATAAAGATGCTTATTTTCATTCAAAATATTCATCACACATGAAGATATGTATTCATGATCTTGGAAGTTTGCAGAAGAGTTGAACATTTTAGTGCCATGATATCACTGTATTAGGAAGGGAAAACTTTTCTTTTGTACGGCTGAGCTGGCCTCTTAATCTTATAAACTACCCTTTCATTTTGGATAAAATGTTACATTAATATTCATATGAACTATGTTGCAATAGCACCTTTTTAAAGTGGATCAGCAGTTTTACGTTTTGAATTAACTCACTGGTGACACCTATTTAATTAAAGCACACACTAATTCAAGGATCTCCTGCCCTGGATCTCTTAGAAATCTAGCAGAACCTCAGAACCAGAGTTTTTAAATTACTGGCCATTTTTATAAAGGAAAATTTATTGTTGACGTCCACCTTTGCTAAAATACATAGATAACACGTCAAAATGCTGTAAAATCTGTTAATATGTGCTATAGGAGATGTGACTGAGGGCAAACAGATAAACCACTGCATTTGTCGATCTGGTAGGAAAAAACAAAATATAAAATCAGTTGCCAGGACACTTAACTGTTGTTAAGGACTTCTTGGAAACGACACAGTTTCCTAGAAACTAGATCATGCATCATCATGGAGTAAACAGAAAAACAAAAAGAAGGGAAAAATACAAAAGATATGCTTTCTGGTTATTTACTAGATTCTTAAGATAAGTGTTTTCCTGTAAACAATTCCATTATATATATACACATATATACATACGTACATACATAATTACACAAGCAGATATGTAATCCACTACCCTGTTATCAGTAATTGATCTATTGCCTGCTGGTGAGCTAAAATAATATTTTGCTGAAAAGAAATATTAAAAGGGAGACTTTGACTTTTGTATTTTGACACCAGATTGGACAGACCAAAAGATATAGAAGAATGTCCTGTGAATTGAGGAGCTAGTAGGCATTTTAACCTACCCACTACATTATAAAGGGTGACACTGGAGATTTTTTCCTGCAAGAGAGGCTTAAATAACAACTGCAGTGAGAGAAACAATTATGCTACTAAGAAATTTAAAGAAACTTAAGAATTAAAAAGAGTAACAAAAATGGCTGCCACATCTGCAGTGGCCATTTTGTTAATTGGCGGACATACAGACAGGAATGTGCATCTTTGGTTGGATCTGACTATATTTTATACAATATGGAAGCACCCAGCATGCTACATGGCCAGTATAGTTTTTTAGTTTTTAAAGTTTTACTGAAATTATGATAATGTTAGTGTTTAAGGAATTTAAAGAAACATTTTTCTCACTACTGTTGTCCTTCCATTTGGGCCAGAATGACATATATTTCGTTTCATGAGAACTTTTGTATGTCAATTTGCCAGCTTTGTACTACGCAGACTATAATATTGCTTTAGGAACCACTTGCCTTCATGGTGAAGGCATTGATTTCAAATATTTGAATTCACTTGCAATGTCATGGTTTACAGAATTAAATCCATAACATTGAATAAGCACATTATCATAGTAGGAATAAAAGCAGCAGAAATAAAATCGCTAACAGCAAATCCACTAAAGCAAGATTGAACAATGCCTGTATTGACAATAATACTGTAGAAACCAATGTTGACATTTTATGGTCAACTCAATCATGCTATATTACATGGAAACCGATTAAGTTTGTATCTTTGTCACATATATCAATTAAGATCTTTACAGGACTTGTATGGTTGGATAATGTTGCTTTAATTGTATTTAAAAAGTGACATTTGTGGAATAATGCATCTTTTTCTGTTCAGATTTGAAAATCAGATTCCAAAAATGGTAAAAAGTGTTTATTATATAAATAAAAAAGGATATAAATGACCATGTTATAACACTATTTTTTAATATTAATTTAGATGCTCATTTTGTCAATACCGTATTGGCTCGAATATAGGCCGCACTTTCCCCCCCCACTTTAAGTCTTTAAAGTGGGGGTGCGGCCTATATTCGGGGTCTAGCGCCCGACGGCCGGGACATGCAGTCCCGGCCGCCGGGCAGGCAGCGGGGTTAGGATACAGATCCCCCGCAGCGGTGCAGGGGACCTGCATCCTACTCTCTGATACGCTCAGACAGCCTCCCCTGCCAGCACTTCCCACGGGGGGAGTGCCGGCATGGGAGATTGTCCAAGCGCATTGCGCAGACGTGCAGCGGCGATGAGCGTGAACGACCTCCGCTGCCAGCACGTCTGCTCGATGTGCTTTAACAATCTCCCTTGCCGGGAATTCCCACGGGGGGAGTCCCGGCAAGGGAGATTTTTAAAGCACATCTTGCAGACGTGCCGGCAGCGGAGGTTGTTTCTGCTCGCATCGCCGCTGCCGGTGAACGTCTGCGTGGCGTGAACAATCTTCCTTGCCGGTACTTCCCACGGCGCAAGTGCCGGCACCTGAAGTTGAAGTGTAGATGTCCCCCGCCGGCCCCGTGGAGTCTGCACCGATAAGTCTGGTGGGGGGGGGCCATCTTGGGGACAGAGTGGCAGCATATCTGGGGGGGGATAGAGTGGCAGCATATCTCAGGGGGGTACATCTTCGGGACAGAGTGGCAGTATATCTCGGGGGGGGGCAGAAACCTTTTTCATTAAAAACAGCACCTAACTTTTAGGGTGCGGCCTATATGCGGGTGCGGCCTATATCCGAGCCAATACGGTATATCTTAAACATTTGCATTGAAATTTAGTTAAATTATATGACAGCTAAAATGTTGTAAATTATAAAATAACAAACAAGCAGAAATGTTATCTTGACAAAGAACTACCATGCAATCCGAAACATCAATGTATTTGCTATGACCGTTTATTAAAAAAAGTGAATATTTTGTTTGCAACAAGTCCTGTGGGTGCGATTCTCTTTTGGACATTTATATTGGAGATTAAATTATTTGCACCCAGTGGAGGTGAGTGCAGGTATTGTGGATTTATGTAATTTACACAGTATATTATACATACCCATACATGAAATAGTTTAAAAGGTGTATGTTATAAAAGAGAAAGCACAAGGGTGTCCATTAGCACCATTACTATTTGTTCTTTCCAAGTGAATAAAAAAATTATTTATGGAATTTTATTAGAAGCTAAATAAGTATTAGGATTATAGTTTATTAAATATAAGTTGAAAACAAAAATGGAATATGCATGAAACAAAATGTCAAAATACATATTATATATACATATATTTCAAATTTTTATTTTCCTTCCTAGGGATGAATTGTTATTTTGGATAAATCTTTTTTTGTAAATAACAAAATAATTACTGTGTACATGTTAATATGTAATGTGCGGTACTCCCTGCAAAATAATATAGTTTAACAGATGTAATTATTATTCCTAGCAGTTAAAATTTGGTTAAACACAGCATTGAGTACCTAATAATAAATTAATCTGATTGATATTACCGTTCTACAGCCCGAATCTGACCCGAATACATGAACAGTGAAGTTAAGAAGCTTTGTAACGGACTTGCAGAGTTGCTTTTTTGTTAACGATAAAGATGTACACATCAGAATGAATGATCTCCACAGTTTACTGTGAACTCCAGAAAAAAGAATAATGGGTTTAAATGCAAGTGTAATACAGGTAACTTTCCAAAATGATGATTGGAACAGCACACTAAATCTGGCTTCCAGGAATAGCAATGTTTGTTTTCAGCAGGGGCATGCCAGGTACATTGAGGACATCATTTTATTTCTTAAAGAGCTTTGCCTGACCACAGACTCCATGGCACATATGCGAGGTCAATCACATCCTGTGAAGTAACACAGAAGTGGAAAACAGAATCCCAGACTCAAATATCTGGGTGCTTTTTTTTTGTTTAAACAGTTCTACAAACACCACCTATGGCTCATTCCACTCAGGTGCGTTGGAGGATTTGGCTCTTTAAGATAGCTTCAACTGTATTGGGTAATAATACATCCATAAAAAAGGAAAAAATATCAAATCACGATGATTCCGATTTCATCTTCTGAGATTTGTGTAAAATAATTTATTTACCTTCATCTACATTACCTATCACATAGTTCTCTTCCACACTACTTTAATATTACTCACTTAATATCCTCCATTTTCCCTTGCCCCTTCCCTATTAACCACCCCCATACCATCTCTATTCTCCCTATTCTCTCTCACACCTCTTCAACCCTTAATCTATTATTTCCCACTTTCCACGTCATTCCCTGTAGAAAACATAAGAGATAGCTTTTAAACATGAGGCGCATAGCAAGCTAAAGATGTCGACTGCTGAGTTCCGTAAGTGGATGGGTTCTGACCTGCAAGCTACATCTGAACTGCTTCACAGCACCAATATGAAAACATTTCCCTGGATTCCCCACGATTCTGAACTCCTCCTCCTGTGGGGTTTCCTCTCTGTGAGGATTCATGTTGTTGTTTGTTGGCTTCTGACCAAGTACCAATGTCCACAGATGCTCTTCGTCTTCAGAGGGGTATCAGAAGAGGCTTTCTTCTTTCCTGTGGAAAACGTCAGTAATTTAATTGGGGCAGTCAGAGCAACCCTGTATTGATGGAGGAGCATTTAAAAAAAAAGTTTTTAGTGCTCTTCAAACCCTCATCTTGGAACAGATAAGAGACTTGCAGTCTCCAGAAGGGTGAATCAGTAGTTTCCCTTTGCAAGAGAGCTATCAGGGCTGTTTACTACTACAAAGATCGACCTGTCATTGGCATAGGCTACCAGAAGGAAGATTTCCTTCTCATTTTTCTGATCCTATGGTTAGAACAGTAGAAGGGATTCTGAAAATTCTTTGAAGATAAGAGTTGTTTTGTGCCTGCCTCTGTAATTTTTCACCTTTCCATTTGTATCAAGAAAGTGTCCCACCTGTTTGCTAATGGGGATGACATGGAAACATTAAGGTCTTGCCTGAGAATTTACTTTACATGTCATTTTCTGGTAGCACAGTCCCTACCCTAATAAAGTTTTGTTCTTGAGCATTTGTCCCTTTTTTCTTATTCCACTGAGGGTAAAGGTGTGGTTCTGGGGGGGGTTTAAAAATTATTTTTTTAAATACCTACTTGCCAGCTGTTTCGGTTAATGACACACAGTACTGGCACAAATCATAACCAAGGTCTCAGCCTTATGCAATCATAAAACTCTTCCCCTCTCTTATAGCAGACCTGTTGCAATTGAAGAGATATATATTATATGCCGTTAATGCCCTCTTTCCCACACTGTCCTTTGTTTTTAAATGTATGTTTGCAGAACGGTAAAATGCAGTTACAACAGAGTAGTAGTAACATTAGTAACCAAAACCTCTCATTTATATTATGTTTATATATTTGTTGCCAACTTTATTAGGGTAAGAAGCGCAGACAGTATTTGTTTTTTGTATAGTAGTAACATTTTATTTGGGAAAAGTGGAAATTGGCAGTACTATAGTTTAAAACATTAACACATTACAAGTGGAAAAACAAGCAAAATGAAAAAACAAAACAATAAGAATTAAACGTAATGTCTAAAAAACATATTCCAATGACCGATGAGGCAGATGGGTACATAATACACTTTATATACTCCTCTGACACCATGTGTGTGAAGTAAAGCAGACTGAAAAAAAGAGAAAATACAAAATAATTTGTAAACTGCACGTGAGCCCACCTTTAAAACGTGTATACAATTATTGCATCAAAAGCCCTTAAAAAGGTGAAAATGTGCTACATCAGTTTTTTACAGCTCCTGGAAAAGCTGTGGCATTTTATATTATACGTGAATCCATGCGTGTAAAACTAGTAAATATTCACTCAAAAGGCAATACATTACTCTTAATTTAAATATAATTGCACAAAACAGTCTCATTAACCAGGAATGAAATTTTAAAATGAGTGACATATAAGATAATCAAATATTTCACTTATGGTGGTTGATAAAAATTAAAAGCACAAAAAAAAAGAAACGGTATAATAAAATATCTTTGTAAAACATGTAATCTCAGTTTTGCAGCAATATACATCTTCTCATAAAAGAACCCCCCATGTTTCTTTTTTCTTTTCCACCAATGTTGTGGCAGCGAGAAAAGCAGTCAATAACGGGACGGGGAGACAGAGGCTGGAGTGGAATACCCATGGATACCATGAACATCTTCAGAGCATTTAAACATGTATGGCTAGAGAAATTCAACATAATTCTGTGGAATAAGTCCAGTTTTGCCATTTAATGTCCCTTCAAGCCATCCTGGCTCTCTTGAGAAATGAACTGCAAAAAAAAAGTGGTTTTCGTTACTTAGAATAGCATATTACTGAGAAAAAATATGATATGCGCGATAAGTTACCATTCTGCCCAAATGAAATCATCTGGAGAGCAGCTAAGGCACTCCTGCCCCATTCCATGCCCTGGCTCCCTATCTTTTCTGGCAGGCAAGCTTGCGGGTTTTATTTGATTAACTGATGATGGTGGTTGGGGGGGGGGGGATCAGTTATGTGGTAATGGGGAAAACATCATAGAGTTTCTGCACTCAAGAATATATTTGTTATTAATGGTGATGAGGTCATGGAAGACTAGGAAACACTACCTGCATCAAAGAAACATGTTTTCTAAGCCAGTACATGTTTTTGAAAGCAGAGGAGAGACAGCTATTTTTTTTATGTTGATCTATAAAATCTATAAAATACTAATTAATATTCATTCATATGCTCGGGTAAACTGGTAATCAATAGAAAACCAATGATAATCCTGTTTGACCTTAGACAGTAACACGTTATCTGTAAAGCCAGACTGGTTCTGTGTCACTGCACAGAAAATCGCCCGCCTGATTAATGGACCAAGGGCAGAACGGAGTCTTAGAATTGGTGGAAGGTGAAGCAACATCAAAACTGACATAATCAGACAAACTAAAATTTTGAGGAATCCACCTGTTTTTGCATTTCACTTAAAGTTAAACGGTAGAGTGCTTTTAAATTAGGGTGACATAAACAAGCACTCAGAAAGTAACACATAAACTGCATTCATATAATTACTCATTTTACATTTCATTACAACAAATATTCTGCTGAGTTAAATATCAAAATATAGTTTTAATGGGAAAGGAAATACTTGAATTAAACATCTGCTTTAAAAAAAAAGTACATTTACCATGAAAATATAAGAAAATATCTTTAGGCATCAATTTATTGAACTAGGACATTTATATCTAAAAATGTATGCTACCAGATACCAGCTTTTGATGCCAATGGCAAATCAACAACAGTGGCAATCAGCCGGATGGATTGTATACTGTGTCTAGACACACTTATGAATGACAGGTTCACCTTAATTGACTGCGGCCCATAATTAACATCATCCCTCTAAAAAAAACAAACACGTTGTTGTTTCAAGAATGGAATATATCACGCATATGTACTACAAACCACACAAAAAGTATGGAAGCCAATTACCCAAAGCACCAAATGCTAAAGGGCACAAACGCTAGTTGACCTGGCACAAATTGTGGTGACAGCATCTTTATACAAGTCTAGTTATTATCAAAATAGTTTAAAAAGACAGTAGTATATTTCATTTTATTTAACGTTTTTATAACATGGAGGAAAAAAACAAGCAATGTACCTAAGGGGAGTAGGCCAAGGACAGAGAATTGGAGAAGCTGCTTAAGCGATGGAAATAAAGAGAATACATGTCACACACTCTAGCACATGAACACATGAACATGCGCACACACCAGTACTCCTAGATACAGGTGCAAGTGCATAGATACTGATGTCAGATGCATCACAGAAGACGATAAACAGATGGAAAGTGTTCCTATAGGGGTGCAGCCTATACTCAGAAAAGCAAGAAAGTTATACATATGCCTATATGTAACCTCTATACTAACCATACCAAGATTTCATACAGGAAATCAGTAGCTAACATACTTCAACGGTCATCATGGATGATTAGACTTAGGCCAGCCTAAAAACCATGTGCAAAAGTGAAAAGTTACGCTTTTACTCACCGTCTTCAAATACAGCTCCTACTTGAAAAGATAACTCTGAGCTGTGCTCTGCTTCGCAGGGAAATACAGCTTTTGCCTTTCTATAAGAGGTGCTGAAAAACAACCAGGTAACAATTACTGGAAAGCAAATACTACATATTGCCACACAGTATG
The DNA here is from genome assembly GCA_023333645.1 of Sceloporus occidentalis. Classification (NCBI taxonomy): domain Eukaryota; kingdom Metazoa; phylum Chordata; class Lepidosauria; order Squamata; family Phrynosomatidae; genus Sceloporus; species Sceloporus occidentalis. The sequence continues at coordinate 2,089,475 of JALMGF010000061.1, forward strand.
AAAGACACGATTCAAGCTTAATCTATAAGAGGCTCAACGGTCTACAATAATAATACATATCATGGACAGCCAATAGCTATGTTAAATCAACTACACTTTTATTCTCCAATAAAATACATCCAATATATATTTGACGTTCTCACTATATTCGATTTTTTAATGCTTTATTTTTTTATTTTTTTTTTACTATGAAGGTACCCTCACAATTCTGAAGTAAAAACTGCATGGACTTACTCGCGATATTTAACATGAAGTTGACAAATACTTCTACTGACGTCCGTGAGCCGCATTTAACAGGACGGTGTGAAGTTAAAGCTTCAAAATAACTGCACACAACTGTACCGGTTTTAGGAGCTGAAGGAATATCAATTATTCCATTTACTGATCTGAATGCGGTATAGGAGTTTTATCTCGCATGTAACAGAAGTCATCTGTGGTTAACCATGGGGCACAGTTACGGATATGACTACCGATTGAAACCCACTGTATAGTGGTTAAGAAAAATCCACAATGATGATGCGGCTCGATTTTCATTCACAAATGTGTTTGTAATGAAAACAGAACCATTTCATTCAGAAATCAATCAGCGTATAAGGGATTCTCAGAACGCATGAAAACAAGAACCGTTTTTATGCATTGTTAAGAAACGTCATTGCTTCTGACAGAGCTATCTAAGGCAGGTATGTAGTTTCCGATGAAGGGATCCACAGAGGATTAGTGGATAAGTCCGCAGACGGATGCTGGCCTCTGACAAACTGTCAGCAAGTTAAAAGCTGGACAAAACGTATGGGATCAGACAGCAGAAAAAAAAAAAAGTCTTAATTACGCACATTACTCACTTAACGTGTCTCACCGGAGCAGGCAAATAACAAAATATATTTGTCTACTAAATTACCCTTCCAACCCTTATTATCAGATGGGTTCTTGAAAACCCTTCCAAGGCATCAGCACTTTTTGATCTCTGATATAAGTTAATGGCGGGATACTGTGCCATTTTGACCTGAAAGGCTTTGGACAATGCCCTGTTAATACAAGTACTGCAGGAAACCCAGGGCACAGAGCTGGAGCCCTAAATAGGTTAATCCCACCTAAAGCCCATTGATGTGAAAGTTAAGAGAATAAAAGTCTGCTCACTGGGAAAGAAAAGCATGGTGGGGGGGGGGTGAACTCCAGCCCCAATGTCATAGATGCAATGTATTTCATATACACAATTAGTAGCTGCTGTGTTGCATTCCTTATTTATACAAAAATCTTTTACAAATACTGTTAATGATTAATTTATGGGTAATGGACGTTTTGCACTCCAGCATTAAAGAGCACATAAAAAAATCAAAACATTTATTTTAACCTGACTAAAAATTCTCCATGAAAACACAATACAACTGAGCTTTATGGCTTCTGGTGTTACTCAACCTCTATGGAACTAAGTGCATTGATAGACTCCTCATCTTTTGCCTTCTGTACCCCATACCCCTTTCAACTTTCTTTGGAAGAACAATAAATTGGAATAAAAAACACAAAACAATACGATACCTTTCTGGCCTGTCACATAGTGTAGTCAGAGACGCGAGAAGAGAGGATGCCTCTTCAAGTTCCGGATGTCGTGACTGGGCAGCTTTGGCTGGAAAGGCAAATTCTGTTGACGATGCACACGGCTCGCTATTCATCCATGATACCATTGCAGAATGAACCGGGCTAGGCCTGAAAAAAATTATTTACGCATTTTGATTGATCTATTTATTTAAATATAGTTGGGGTTTAAATATATTTGGGGTTTATTCAACAAAGCAGGAGTTTGCAGAAGGTTTTCAGTTTCAACTTCAAGGAGCAATCTAGCCCACATATACACTTTAAAGCAAATGATAGCAGCGTAGACCCTTTTGCATGGGGAGCTTCTGCGGAATACCCCCGTATGCATTTGCCCATTTCCCACACGCCAGATAAATGTCCTGCAAGAGAAACATCTCCCTGCCCATGGGCAGCCCTGGCTCTGGGAGCGCAGAACAGTGCAGACCTCTGTGCACATGCTCACAGGGTTTCTCCTACAAAAATGGATGAGGTAGCCCTGCACAGTGTATACCTAAAACCACAAGATTTGAAAGTCATCGCAACAGTTTAGTTCTGCATGTGGGGCAAGCTTTAGGGAATAAACCTGATCTGTGCTGGACAGATCTGTTAGGGGCCCGGTACGGCTCTACAGATGGGCCCATTGTAGATTACTGTGAAATATGCTGGCACTGTATAAATCAATAAATCATAATTAAAGTGTATAACAGCGACAATCATGCAATGTAATAGAATTCACAATATCAATAACATTAGTAATACAATATATTTCTATGATTCCAGGAGGACCGAGATCGAGAGGACTAACAAAATACATAATTAAAGTTAGTTTGAAATGTTTGTAGCTTAGTTTGTAATGCAGAGTCTTATCCTAAAGCATAATTAAATATATTTAAGTTCTTTGAAGCTTGAAATAATATGTAAAAGCGAAACACACACTCCAGGCATTATATGCACTTTAAGGCATATAGCAGGTGCACGGCCCCTTTAAAGTTTCATGCAGGATGCTGCAGACCCCCCCCCCCCCATGCATTTGCTCGTGTTCTGCAGAATATACATTTGGTCTCCAGGCAGCTCCAGCACGGTCTATTTTCTTATACTGATTGGCTTCTTAAGCTGTCAATCAGAAATTGGATCATACTCCCATTAATTTCATTGGAACTACTTTACTGCCACTGATTGACAGCTTGCGTAGCCAATCAGTGGTAAGAAATATAGAGCCATTAAGGAAGAAAGAAGATTTTGAAAACAGATTTCTACGTCGGGTCACCTATTTTTTCTTCTATAGTAAAGGTGTTTCGGGGGCATTACACTGTCCCATTAAGTGAAAAAGGCATTTTAAAATAACTATAATGCTTCACAGTCAGAGAAATTATTTTTAATTGAAATCCACCGATGCCTGAGATGTACCGGATTGCAGGAAAAAAATCACAAAATAACAAGTACGCGAAAGGATAAAAAGAGCTGGAAATTTAGTAAAGGATTAGATGGGTTGTAAAGCATCATATTACAAGTAATAACCCTTCCTCTACTTTTGGAAGAGATAGGTAACCAATTACTGTAAAGAAGATTTAAGTGGATATCTGGATTGTAACCAAGGAAACAGCAAGAAAGGAGTAGTTTGATGGTGAGAGCTACAAAGAGGGCTAGAGCCTCCTACGCAAAAACAGCCAAGTCAAAAAATGTAAAGAGTTCAACCGGCCCTTGAAGAGAATCTTATTAAATTAGTTATTGCAGCTAATTTTACTGAAACACAAAAGGAAAACAAGCATGTTGGGAGGGTATAACCACGTGTGCACATATTAAAAGCTCCTTTCCATATTTTTTGTTTGAGCTCCCTGTTAAGTCGGAGGTATGTAAAGACACTTGGGTTTTAAGACCAGCCTTACAGGGTATTTCAGTTAGGACTCGGTACTCATGGGGTGCCCTGACGTGACAGGAGAACTTATGGGTTTTGGCCAAAATGCAGTATTAAAGACTTTGGTTCACTGGAAATCCGTTCTTTGCCTTTAAATATGGCTTAATTTAACATCATCGCTGCCACTCTGCAAACTAGTATCATATGGTGTTGCCGATATTAACTACGCTTGTTGTCCCAAATTGTGGAATGTGATAAATGGGCAAGGAAAAATAGATAAATAATGTGTAGTGTCTATACCTGGGAAGTTTGGCCCGGGGTGTTCTTCTGAAGCTCTACTGACCTAGATTTCCAGGTCACTGTCCTTGTTCTCCAGGCAGGGAAACTAATTTTGGTCATGCCCACGCCCTGCCTACTGTCTGTGGCTACTATCTTCCCGGTGTGTGGCTAGCCCTGCATACATTGAGAACTAGCCTGGTCTACTCTTGGAAGTTCCCAGTTATGGTGATATCAGTACAAAAGAGAATGCACCATTGTGGAAAGCCAAGTGATGAAGAAGAAAAAATATTATTATTATTAAAAGCAGCAAACTAAAGTATTGGGGAGGTGAGTACACAATGCCTAACATACACACCTCATGAATTACTGATTATGTGGGTTTGCTAATGTTTTGCTTGCTTTACAGTCACACATATTTTAATTTTACATAGTAAGTTTTTTTAACTTGAAATTGAACAGTACCTTACTTGAACAGTACCTTAAAATGTACTGTTCAAGAACTTTAAAAAGGTGTATATACAGTACGTATAAGTAGTAATTATTTTCTCCCTTCTGGATGGAGACCCCCCCTCCATCTTATACTAGCTTGTTGGCTGAACAGTGAAAAAGCAACCAAAAGCCCATGTGAGTCTGATGGCTGTTGTCTGACATCACATGAGATCATCATGTTAGATAGCAGGCAACTGAAAAAAATGACCGTAGTGTTTGAATACGGCTCCATTAAGTTGTCCTTAATCTAATGCCGTGTCCACACAAATCTACTAATGATAATAAACAAGAAGCATGCCACGCACTGCCATTAGCATACGGTGCACTTGTGTCACCAGACTTTTATTTCATATACGGCAGCTAGAGCAAACCTTTCAAGGCAACAGTTCCTTTTTCAGGCATATTTTAGACAAATCCGAAATAACGTCTCATAATTGCTATACCAAGTACTGAAATAGATGCCTTAATTGGGGAGAGGAGGGAACATAAAAAATTGTTACAAAAAGAAGCAAAACTGGCTCATTCGTTACATACTTCGACACCACAGGGTTTAAATCATATGCCCTTTTTATAGCATAAGGTAGGTGTGTGTGGGCCCTTTAAATTTTCTTGTTGGACATTTTGCAAATGGGGGGTATTCTGCAGAATCCACCCCCAATACCCTAAATGTCTTGCACGATATGTATTTTGTCTCCAGCCAATCTACTTAATGCTGAGGTACTTCATTTTATTTTATCTCCCAAAGACAACAGGAACCAGATTCTCATGAGCAAAGAATTTAAGACGACCTTAATTAATTTTGACAAAAAGCAATAATCTAAGTGTGGCCTACAGTTAGGAAGTAACAGTCAAATATCACCAAACTGGAGATCACAATCTTAGGTAGTTCTAAGACACAAAACATGCATTATCAGTGCTACACAAATACACTCCACACAAAACGTAATGTATAAAAAGAAAAAACTCTGGACATGGATGAAATCATTAAGCACTTGTTGCATGGATATCCCTTTAACTTGCATTTTTTTTCCACTGGCCAAAGACTGTTTCGGTATGTCTGTAAATATGATGTTTTTGATCTCTAAACAATAGCATTTTGAATCTATCTGGCCTTTAACTCTTCTGTAACCTCTTATGTTCCTCGAGACATGTTTAATCCTTTGGCTACAGGCTCTTGACCGTAACAGAAAGAGTTAGCAATAAATACCACAAAAAAGGTCTTGGAAACATTAAAGCAAAATATATACATATATCAAGACACAAAAGCCTGTCGTATCTCAAATACTTTCTAATGCCTATGCAGAAGATAACACTTTAGTTATTGTGGATATCAGCTGACTGACAGCAGACATAACATTAAGACTAATGGGAAGCCATTCACCGCTCTGATATATCACAGTAATTATCGGCTACAGTTTTGTTCCACTCAGCGCACCGTGTTCCTTATTTCAGAACCTGAATTTGTAGCTTTGAAATGAAGAGATCCAATGTTAAAAGGATTTTCCCATTTCGCTACGCTGAAAAATTCTTCAAAAATCTTCACAAAGACATGAGCCACCTCACTTAAGAGGATTACAATTTCAAATTCAATCAGCAACCTATGTTATTTGGTTCATGCGGTGATCTGCAAAGTAAAAGATGTGATACTAATTATTTGGTTATTAAACTCCAGAAGTCATATTGCACTGCTGCGGATGTCTTGGACACAATGGTGTAGATGGTAACAGACTCGATGCTACCTAAGCATTGATGTGAACACACTGTTGTACAAACTTCTAGCTTGCAAACCTATTATTCCATAGCAGGTGGAAAAGTTTGGTATTTCCTAAAATTATTTCACTGCCCAATTCAGTTAACTTTATCGGGGTGTTGTACCAACTGGGAACCTGAAAAGGGTAAACAAGCTACACTGGATGCTTCTAATGGTTAACTAAGTTTCCTCCTTGTCAAAAGGACCTGGAATGCTTTTTGTTTATTGTTCCAGAAGACCCAGGGTTCTACCATCCCATTTCTATTCCAACTGCCTATCCTCATCAGCTCTTCTTCTCCGACAACCTACATCTATCAATCCACTTATGAGTAACTCTTCATTATGTCACCTTCTAGAAACTCAAGAGACTATCTCTTCTCAATGACACTATAATTTACTTCTCACAAAATCAAGGGTGTGATTGTTTTTGGATAAATTGCGATTGAGGTCTGCCAGAAGCCAAAAGGTTTACCGAAAGTTTGCAATATATGTGATGAACATTTCCATGAATTACAATAACCTAGTAGCTGCAGTCATGTAATTGTACATAACCAACCATAAAGTAAAACTTCATCCCTAATGCAGTGTGATTACATTCTAGTTCATTCATGCAACAAAAGCCATAACTGTGGAAAGGAAAGCAAAATTTCCATTACTTGCCGGTCATCTAACACGGTTTTCATGTGGGAACCAGAACTTTCTCAAGTGCAACATATTTGATATGGCAATAATCTGTCATCCACCAAGTACAGCAGAACCTTTAATATGCCATAGTTTGCTTGGACCACACATAAAAAATGTGTATTCTCATGCTCCTAAGAATAGGATAATTGGAAACACTGCCGACATCTTTAAGCAACCACTTAACATTCATGAGCTTCAAAACAGATCCCAAAAAAGCAACTTGCTTAGATGTATGGTAACCATTATCTGACTAACATACTACACAGTAAAAACCATAGCTGAGATTGACACTTACAAAAAGTAGGAAGAGGATATTGGGAAAACAAAAGAGAATTAGTAAATTCAGCAAGGGAAAGATACCTGTTAAGATTTACTATATCACTAGTTATTTATCCAATAATTCATATTGAGTATTCATTAAAGAACATATCACTGTTCTGAATACCCAGTTGGACTCCAATCTTTGGAGTACAACTCTCTGGGGAAGTTTCTTCTTTCTTCAAGCAGGGGAGCGGAGTTTGGGACCTCTCCAGGTAGCCTACCCACTCTGGGAAGTAGAGGCATGAAGGATATCCTTCCTATGTATGTATGTATGTATGTATGTATGTATATTAGTGGTGAACAGATGTACTTGGTGCTTTACAGATTAATAGCTGTAGAATGAATTACTTTCATACAACTAAAGACAAAAACCATGATAATGACCAAAGACCAATTTCAACCTGACCAAACAATGACTTAATGTTTTTTATTTTTATTGTATAACAAACTATGTGCTGGTAAGGTGGTAAATAAGCTTTCCACTTAAAGTTTCTGTTTAGACACTTTTACCTTCACAGTTTTTCACTCTGAAAGCTGCAATTCAACTAAAGGTGTAAGTATCTTGTATGCAGATCTCAAGAGAGAAAAGATGATAGAATTCAGTAAGGCTGACTTTTTAACAACCAGGAAAGGTGCTTCAGTACAATCTAGGGTACTGCTGGGATTTTCATCTCATAAGTTAAGCAAAAAGGTGATCATAAAAGTGCAAAGGCCAAAGACAGAGAAATCCAAAATGTGATAATTAGTTGCATAGTGAGCAAGTAGCAACAGAAAAGAAAAAAAAAAAACAGCTAAATCGAGTGAGATGTGAAAAAAACATTCTTAGCTTAAAGATTGGTATTGCATACATAGTATATGGAATGTTGAGAATCCTATTGAAATAGCAGTAAAAGCAATGGGTAGTCCATTATCTTATCTCATTAAATGATGGTGGTAAGAGTTGCTATAGCCATATTTTGGTGTTCCATGCGGAGACATAAGCTGTTATAATAAAAATAGTATACAGTTTGATCTCCAAGTTTTTGTTTTTTCATTTCAGATTATCAATGGAATTTTTATCCATAAAAGACATGTTTTTTTTCACCTCGTCATTTTATTTTGCTTGTTCTCCCTTTTATTCTTGTGTATCATAATTCCTCTGATAGAGGTGTTGCCTATGCCCCCTTCTCCTATACTACTCATCTGACCGGAATAATAGCTCTCCGGCAGTCAGCGCTGAATGGCGATACACAAACTTTTCCTAAAATGTTAAAATCCAACTGCTGATTAGAAACAGGTTAAAAATCTCTAAACAAGGTGTATTTTGGGGGAGCCACAATACCCATGTATACACCAGCTGGCTATTACCTTGGGCTAGTCCTGGATAAAAAATTCTATGCAACAGCAGTCTCATATTTTACTGAATATATCAGCTAGAAGACGGCTAAAACAAAAATTGCAGGGGCCAGAATGTTTTCTTCTTGAAGATAATGGCATGCCGTTGTGCATGGGCACTGTGTGTGAAAACTCTTATGTGTGTAATAATTAAACTACTTCTGTATTGGTTTTTGTAGAAATCAGAAATCCGTCTGTTCTACACAACTTCATAGCTTGTTTAAAGGGGAGCTCCCGCCATTTTTTTATTATTAGTTGTTTCTAGTTTTTGCATAATAATGTTTTCAGGTAGCTGCATATTAGCTATTTGTATGTGTCCTATCTCTGTTATTGTTCTTGGAGATTATCAACATCACTTCCTTATTAAAACCAAACTAAAGCACAATCTGTAATCTCAGTCATTACATGAGGCGCTAAAACATCGGGTTACGAGAGCTGCTAAGTATGAAAGTACTATAACTCAGTGTCACATAGAATGGGCTTCCTCCTATTAGCAGCACACACTGTTCTAGCTAAGAATGTTGTGATGTAAATTAAGACCCTTGGAGGTTGGAGAGGAAATCATTTGCTACTGATGCGTAGACACTAATGGTGTCCAGAACAACCCAAACAACATTAGTGACATAGTCATTTGCAACATGATTCCTTAGCGTGATAATACAGGAGTTAGTTTGTCTGTGAGGTTGCCACATAGGCATTCCGGAAAAGCCTGCAGAGTTGCGGGTAGCTGAAACATTTCACTATGCATTATGAAGAGCCCACCCAGACAAGTTTCTTTTATTGAAGAGTTTGTCAACTGGCTCTGCATAGTTTCATTGCTCAGATGACCTTCAAGAAGTCTTTCAAATTTATATATAGACTTTCTCGCACTGGAAGTTGACTGGATTTAAGCATTTATAAGCCAAACTACACACTGCATGTGGACCATTTCACTCGCCGTCCCATTGCTTGCATCTCCATGTCTTTCAAAAGGCTAGAGCCTTAAGTGAGTCTAGTTGTGTCAGGTGTGGCAAGCTATAAAGCCCAGTGTGGTCTATTGAAGCCTAGCACCTGGTCTGCTTTACTAATGAACTGCATTGCTCAATGGTCTCTTTAGGGAAATCATAGACTTTCATTGGAACAGTCCATACTGCAGAGGTAGTTTTACAAGACATTTCTCCTCTTGCCCAATACACAATAACTGCATCTAATTGGTATTTTAAAAAATCCTCTAACCAATATGTATTTACTGTATATTGGGCACAAGAATATAGGGTCACTGCATTACATAAATTCACTACTGCATGGATGTTTTGGGTTTTTTTCTTTACAAAAAACAATTGAATCTAGATTCTTTTTATAAGAAAAAAAATGGGTAGTTATTTGTAATTACCGTTTCTGTTTACTCTAAAAGGCTACAAAAGTAAGATGGACTTGCATAAAATTTGAGTATTTACGTTGACAAAACTGACGAAGCAGCTATTATATAAATTTACGTACGTTGTGACAGCTGGAGTGTTGGGAGGATGGGATGAGGAGAGGGGTGAGAACTTAATCAAAACGAAAATTGGATAATGCCTCTTTTGCCACCTTTTGCCTGGGAAAACAGTTCTATATTTGTAATATTTTTTTTTTTTTAAACTTGCTGAAAAAGAAAAGCTACATGATATTTTAACATAGGTATTTAATCATGCTAATAGGTGTGAATGTGACCGTTTACCTTGAGTAGGGATATGGTATTTGGCATAAGGCTGTATGATTTTAAGCCAGTTGATTGTATGCCAGGAGTACAGGAACACAAGAGATTGTTTAATATGATGCTGTATTGACCTTTCAGCCCTTTTACTACAAGCACGATAACTAATGGATCCTCGGTGCTTCCTTGTAAACAATACCTATATGGAATGTCAGATCCTGCTATGTAAATTATACTGAAGGTTAACCTTGGGTTCAGTGCTAAACATAAAGTACCGATCTCCTGCACTGATCTGGCATTGCTTCACTATTCTAATATATCAACATAACAGCAGGCAGCATTTCACATCCAAACAAAAGTCATTGGTGGATTTCATAAAAAGGGTGCGGATGAAAAAATATAATTATTCAATGAAAACGGCTTGAGATGTGTTCTGAATATACAAGAAAATCAAAATCAATGTACCCTTTTTACAAAAATATATTCAATAACAAATTAACGAAAAAATGCATTTTAGCTCAATAAACAATATAAAAACTTGCACGAATACAATTATCACTAAAGATTTAAAGTGGAGAAGCCAGGCTTATACTTCTTTTTGGCCATTGCCAGCAGTGATGTTTACAAGTCACTCATATACAGTATCTCACAAAAGAGAGTACACCCCCCACATTTTTGTAAATATTTTATTATATATTCTCAAGAAATGACACTCTGCTACAATGTAAAGTAGTGAGTGTACAGCCTGTATAACAGTGTAAGTTTTCTGTCCCCTCAAAATAACTCAGCCATTAATGTCTAAACCTTGGCAACAAAAGTGAGTACACCCCTAAGTGGAAATGTCCAAAATTGGGCCCAATTAGCCATTTCCCCTCCCCGGTGTCATGTGACTCGTTAGTGTTACAAGGTCGCAGGTGTGAATGAGAAGCAGGTGTGTTAAATTTGGTGTTATCACTCTCACATTTCAACATGGCACCTCATGGCAAAGTGTATGGTGTACGTATATTATGTTAGTGTTATGTGTGATAATGTATGGTGTTAGCGTGTGTGGCTGTTAAAGTGATATTGTGTGTTAGTATATGTCTGTGTGCGCTACTTGCAGGGAGGGGCACCAAAGGAATCCTGCATCCAAGCAGCAGTAACCCTAGGCTCATCCCTGCCAGTGACTTACTAGGGTATGTTTGGTAATAATGTTCCCTAACCCCTAGGATTTACAGGATGCTTAGTCTGTGTGGTTTTAATTAGAAGGCTCATACAGTATTGTCAGATTCTAATAGACATGGACCATGTGCCTCTACTGCCCGTGCATGACCTACCTAAAAAAAATCCCTAATATCAAGGGCATGGAAAACTAAAATATTTATGTCTAGGACTAGTAGGGCATATATATCTAGCCCTGGTAATATTTTTGCAGGCTTCAGATGGATAGTAGGGCAACTATTGTTAGATCTTCTATAATCAATAAGCAGTAGATTTATACTCAAAATAAAACAAATCTATTTAAAAATATCTTAAAATGTGAACGCTAAACTAAAAATGCTGAATACGATAATTATTATAGAGATACTATTGGATAATACTCACGGAGAGGTAGCCCAATCCAAAGCACTCTCTGCTGAGAGGTGATTCTTCTCCTCAGTTATAGGACACATAGTTGGTGTGAGTGGCTGCGGAGAAAGGGAGTCTATGCTACCAGTGGGTGTATCTTCCTTGGGAGGACTGTTATTCTCAACTGAAATAAAAAAAAATTATATATATATGTATATATATTCACAAACCAATGTTAAAATAAAACCACGGTCAGTAAAACATTTTCTATTTATTCCACCATTTTCTCTGTATCTTAGAAAGTTTCCACTTTTATTACTCTGCTTTAAATATTTTCCAGCATGCCAGACTTGACATAAAAAAACTCCTCCATTTTGTTAGGGGTCCACATATTTTATTACTATTTGACTTACAAAGCTAGTGTCATGGCATACAACTGTTAAGTAGGGATACTGATTGGTTGTGGTCCATAGTGAACACATACCAAGAGATATATAGAGAAGGGCAAGCAAGGAGGCAGGAGGGCAACTGCACCCCTGGGCTGGTCTGATTTAAAGATGTTGGGTCACTACCTTTTCGAAGTGTTTTATGGAATGTTACATACGGCAACCAAGATAAAGAGAGTATTTCTTTTCATTCTGTTTCTGTAAATGTATATGGGACTGGACTAGATAGTGCTATAACACCAGGACACTTGGCTAGTAATGCCCCCCTGTGCTAAAAGTTACCAGCCCTCCCCTGTGTATTTTATCACTCGATAGCTTAATGCTTAAGTCCAAGTCACAAACACCCTTAGAGACTCCATGCTGCCACCTTTCGGCTGCAGTGGATGAGCAGAATGTGGACACCAAAAACCCTTAAGTCATGATAAAAAAAAAATGCATTATAGTCTTACTATATACAGCTCTGATTATGTGGTGGCATTAGAATAGTTTTAGACCGCATGTGTGTTAAAATGTAGTGATCCCACTGTTGCAAATGGGAGTGATCCCACTGTTGAGTGGCATTCCAAACTCACTGCTAGAGTTAAAGAAGAAACTTAGTTACCCAGCAAACTTGGAACGATCTCAAAATTCGAAATAAAAATCGTAATGGTAAGAAAATAAATAATTCAAGAATTAGGTCAGCCAGGGAAAATAATTCATTTTCTGTAACAGAGAAAAAGACCGTTGGTGCCAGGGTTTCATTAATCATGGTGAAAACCTCCAAATGACACATTGTATAGAGAAGTAGAACACTGTAACTAAAAATCCAAAATCTGATGTTTCTTTTTATAAGCAGGTGGTTAGCATTAGCAACTAAAAGAGTTCATCGTAGGAACATAAGCCAGCAGGGTGAAGTAGCATTGCTGGTTTCCAGTAAGTTCACATCAGGCCAAAGATCCTGCTCTTTTTAGATAGTATAGACCAGAATATGTCAATGCAGGGAGTGGTTGTCATACAATAACCAAACTGTAATCAAAAAGATGGAGCTATGTATTAAAATAAACAGACACAGCAGTGTGTTGGCATAGAGATCTAGTAAATGTGACAAAGAATCTCCTAGACAATAAGTCTATAAGGCAATAAGTCTATAACCATCCTCCATTAATTTCAATGAGGTACAACTCTTGTCCACTCTAACCGTCAGCTCTAGAGTGGCTCGGTCACAGGCACTCCTCCCACCGTTCAACAGCCTAACCCAACACTAAACTTTGCACTACAAAACATACCTATGGGTCTTCCTGCTCCAACTACATACATTAGGGCACATTTATGGTGAATGACAGGAGCACAATCCTAATAACTAAGCCCCTCCTTTGGTGGTTCATCGTAAAACCCTTAAAAATGTCTCATGTCTCTATTTTACATTTTTGTTAAGCCATGGACACAGAATTCTAAATAAGGTCTCACAAATAATCTATAAAGCAGTATTGAGCACCCCCCCCCAAGACAATCAGAGCTTGCTCTGAAAAGGTTGGCCCATTCGCTCAAATAGCAGACATCTATCACAAAACCATTTTAAATCAGAGCGTAAACACATTCATGGCACACCTTTGCTTCTTTTTCATACACAAAAACATTATATTATTAGCCTAAAGCATGTTCCTCATTACAATTATTAACAATTGCACCCTACACACGAGACCGATACTCATACTTACTTCTTTACTGGCATCTACTCTCACTATGCACTCTGTACGGTAAGCAACTCTCTGTACACCCCAAGCTGAACTACAAATCCATAAAAGAAAATGTACTACTCCAAGATATATGAACCAAATAAAAACCACCAGCTTGGACACATGATTTACTACTGTACATCCGTCTTCACAGTAATAAGAAATCTACCGGCTAACCAGTTTTATTATGTATCAAAAAGCAGGTTTAACTGGATCAGTATGTAACAAATCCGGGAATTGCAGTCTCGGAGCATTGTCTAGTCGTTAATTGGTTTGGGTCAGAGAACACCTGTTAGCAGTAACATATTTCATTGAAAGTTCCTGAGATCTCTCATGAGATTTTTTATGAGGATGGTGATTTACTCCCCCTCCCACCCCCGAGTTCCCTTATTTCTTGCACTTGTAAATACAGTTTCAGGAACAGAAATCTAATACCTGGCTGACACATTTCCAAGAGAACAGCTGGACAAAACCATGCTGAATCCAATCATATTTCACATAGCACTGCCAGATGGAAAAAGTCTAGTGAAAGATGTCTCAATGTTTTTCATGCCACCAAAGGTAGAATATATACTTCAACAGTCGCACGATATATAAAACAATCCTTAAAACTCTGCAGAACACTTTTAAATCCAAACACAGCACTAGAAACTTCATTCCTATTAATGTTGAATGTCCAATGTTTTCCCGGAAATTATTTTGTTTTTTGAATTTAATAAAATTTTGTCTCACTTATCAAGTTTAACAGGTACACTTGCGGCATAAAAGCAGGCACTGATACCGAAATCCTTATTTAGTAAATTAACCCCATTATACCCTTTGGGTACAAGAACAGCTATTGTCCTGGTGATTTGTTTTTATGTGTTTATAACCTTTTGGAGGAAATAATATTTTCTAGGGGTTATTTGCTTAAGACTTGAAAATTTTACGATCATAAGATTTGGGTCCACCATTTCAGAGACAAATTTCCTGAAAATATCCAAAGTAATATTTAAGAATGAATTTATTTAACTAATTTTGGCCTCTCAGTGAGGGATCAATCACCCGACAGATAAATGTCTGACATGTTTCGCGCCCAGAGATGGCACCTACTCATAGGCATAATTATTTGCTTATTATACTAAAAAGGGTAATTAATGTTTTCTTTAGGTGGAACAAGACCTTAAAAAGGACTTTCTACAAAAGATTAGAAACCTCTAGTACACCAACTCTTGCAGGGACAAACTCACTGGGGATTGGCCCAAAACATGTATAGGAAAATCAGGGAGATATAACTGTCCTGCAAACTCCCTCTTTAGTGAATACACTCTGATGAGCTGGCTTCTGCAAAGAAAACCAACAAAACACAACAAGATTATCTCATATATTACTTCCATTGGTATACCCTTAAATGTAGAAAAACATAAGCATGATACATTCGTAGGAATAATAACAGCGTCTGTCCATTAAAGGAAATTAAGCAATGGGTTCAAGGGGAATTACTCTTACATTTTCTAGATGAAGGAACAATCCTGAATTGCCCATGACATTTAATATGCCACGCAAGATAAATGGAATCCAATAACAGTAATTGTCTGTAGAAGTTTTTTATAGCCTTCAGTAGGGTAAACATATTTCTAGTATAAATGGAGAGGTAGAATTATAGAAACCAGTATATTGATTAAACATATATTTATAAAAGTATTCTACAAACCACTAGGGGCACTTACTGTTCTACACTTGAGACAGCTGTGTTGTAGATATTGCAGACAAAGTAATGTAAAATCCCAGGTAAAAAATACTCTATTTAGGACACTTCACAAATACACAAGTTTTCTATCAATCTTGGTTCGAAATTACACCTGTGTACAAGAAACAATGACTTTGGTTGCCAATTGCAAATGGCTGAACATACGGAGTTCAACACAATGCTTTTGTTGCATTCTAGTAAGGAGCAATGCTGTACGGATATTACATATTTGCTATTAGC
Source organism: Sceloporus occidentalis (assembly GCA_023333645.1). Taxonomy (NCBI): domain Eukaryota; kingdom Metazoa; phylum Chordata; class Lepidosauria; order Squamata; family Phrynosomatidae; genus Sceloporus; species Sceloporus occidentalis. Next base: position 2,105,149 of record JALMGF010000061.1, read on the forward strand.
TTTGTAACGCAACCTATTTATTTCTCCTGCGTCCTACTTGTAATTTTGTATATAGCAACCATCACGTCTAGACTAAAAAGTACTTTAGGTGACATTTCATCTGTCCTGGCCTTTCTATGCTTCTATTAGTTTTCTATGTGCTTGGGCATGACTGGATAGCACACAATGAGAGTGTTGTCTGCCAAAACATGACATTCCCTTTTCCCAACCCTCCATTCTAAATCACAACCAGTTACATAATAGTTATGCGGGCTAATAAATTCTATATATATTATAGTTTCTTTTACGTATCCATACAATGACAAACAGGAGGTGTGGGTCCTAATTAAAATGGATGTTATGTAATGTACTCATTGTACAGCGGTGTGAAATATGATGGTGCTTTTTAAATCAATAAAAAATGAAAATAATGTGTTTTCCCCAAAGGAAATGTGGCCGGTCCCATCAACGCCAACACGACCACTTAAATAAATCAATGCAGCGAAAGCTAAAATAGTCTAAACATTTGGTAAAGAGGGAGCATTTGTGGCGAATTTGGGAGAATGTAATATGTCTGGTAAAATCTGCCAACTGATTGATACTATATCATACTCATGCAATATGTACAAAAAAACCATCACACTATCTCTGGTCACAAAAGGTGCGTTTATCTCTCTGTCAAGGCTACTCACGACATTTGTCTCCATATTCTAAACACCGTGCCAACAAACCTTTGACCACACCGTTATAAATTGTGATATCAAACAGCTTTTGGAAGGAGAAAGGTATAAAGTTAGCTAGCAAGCAAGAAGCAGAGAAACCTTTCCGCAGTGAGACATGTTGTTTCCCTCATTCCCATGCTCAATGACTGACAGAATAACGCTTCTGAACAATCCTGAAGACAGGTCCTGGAAATTTCATGTACGTAGAATCCACCTTACATAGTATTTGTGGTAGACGGTAAGTAAAAGGTGTAGGACTCATTATAAAACACAATCATTTGCTGGAAAAGCTTCTTATACATTTACAAGTCTCATCTACTCTGTTTAAAGGTCGTTCCAGAATGCAAGAAAACACAGCTAGCTAGAAAGCTTAACCAGGAAAAGAAAAAAAAAAAAGATTAAGATAAGTGCTTAGACTGTATCTATAAAGGTCTGATTTCTATAAAGGTTCCCTGCATATCTTCAGCATTTAAAGCTGCCTATGCTGCATTCAGGGCCTTATTTACATGGGAACAAATATCTAAATTCTATTATTTAAATAAAAGCCACAAAACCCGAATTTCAAATATAAGAGTGGTAATTCTTCATTATGTTGTGCATTTATTATCAAATTCCATTTGTATTTTTTATTTTTATTTTATCATTTTCCTCTAATACAAAAGCCCTTGAAAGTTTTACCTTGCATATGGAAAATTTAATTTTCTTTTTTTGCTTAGATGAAAGAGTGTTCACAAATTTAGTACTCCAATTTTTTTGTCCCCACAGTTACTGCACCAAAGTAAAATGTAATACTATATTGGTATAAACGTTATGTGACGGGTACAATAAAAATGACAAACTACGGTTACATGGTTTTGATGCTTAATAAAACTCAGAAAAGTCACCTAGTTGGATTCCAAATGGAAAGTAAATTCTAACCGTTAACAATATAGAGGCTGAGAGTTCTGAAGTCACACTGTGGCTCTATGTACCCTATCTATAGTTCCCACGTGGTATACCAGTGATGCTATATCTGTGGGACAGCCTTTAAAGCAGATATGTCACTTTCTCATGTAAACTTACCGTTTACTTTACAGGCATTTACTATTGCTGCTTTTTTAAATTATGTTTCTCTATGATCCAAGGACCCCCCCATATAATAACATTTTAATTACCAATTCTCCTAAAAGTGATATTATTATAATCTTTATATATTTATATAGTGCCAATTTATGCAGCACTTCATACAATACATATAGACAGATATGAGGAGATCCAGGAGAGAAGCAAGTGAGTCAAGAAGAAGGTGGTGATTAATCCAGAAGTCAGCACACACAGTTTTACAAGTAAACTACTACTTAGCCGAAGCAAAGGTGCTCACTGTTGAGTTCTCTGGGGCACAGACCGTATTTAATATTGGTTTAACCACACATGATGGCAAACTCAATAATGAGACTAGCAAGGTCAGCTGAATGATGTTGCTATCACGAACGCAACAGTGTCTGAACTCTTCAAGCGGACTACCTTAGCAGTTCAATGGTGTTCAAGAGATGGTTAGAAAACCAACAGCTACGAAACTGGCACAACTTTAGGTTTTAAGGCTAGTGAAGGAATCTAAATGGAAAGTTGGTGGCTAGGAAGGACACTTCAAAAGATGGTCCTTTACTGTAAAAAAAAAAACAAAAAAAAACAATTTAAGAAAACACAGAGAGAAAAACATGCTGTATAACTTTTGATTAAAAGGTTGTGTGAGGTATATAAATCATCCCCCTATGGAGGTCTAAATTAGATCTAACATTCCTTTTCAAATCACACGGATTGACAGGAGACATATACCATATTTCCTTTCATAAAACACTAAGACACAGCTATTTAGCAGCTGTCCAAAATTTGTTTATCTCTTTCATTTGCTGCCTTGATAGGACTCTCTTGTTCTATACAATCAGATATATTACTGGAGGCAACACATTTAATGACAGTGCATTGATAATTTATGAACAATCATACCAAATTTTAATCTTCATAATTTTTCTTCTTTTATTAACAACATGAGCTTACTGTGCCAGTCCCATGCTGCTTCACATAATCCGACAATGAATAAATAGCAGTGAAAGACAGCAAAAGACACTCGGAAGGAGGTCACAGAAGAAGCAGTAGTACCTACCACAGGAACAGCCTCCTTGATTTTTAGGAACTGCCTCAAGAAAGACAAAGCCTCCACTGTGGAGATTGCCCAGACATAGAAATATGTAGAAATGTGGATCACTTCACTCCTTTGATTGGTCCTCTAGAGTGCAAAGTTTAATACGGGAGCACATTCCTTCTTCTTCTTATTATTCGTATATTATTCGTATTATTTCTTCGTTTAAACACACAGTAAAATTGCACACCTAGTACGGTTAAGCGTTTAAGCGTGGAGGGGAAGAATTTAGGATGTCTGTGCATAAGCATTATGTTTTACTTAATCGTTTATCTAATCTTCTCAAGTTACATAATGGGGGTCTCTTAACAAAACACAGGCAGGGGGTTATAGATTGAAAAAGCATAAAGCATATCTGGGGTGCAGAGTGGCAAATCTATAAGTAAGGTGCATTATGAATTAAGGGGGGCGGGACGTAAATTGGCTATTGGTTTTCCAAATTTCTTGTTGTATATAACCTATACTAAACTGCGTAACAGATACCAAAAATGTTAAAATACATGTATTCCTGTTCATTAGATAAAAACACTGTTTTATCATTCCACTAATATGTATTTTGTCTTTAAAAAAATACATTTTTCTTTAAAATAGCACCAAACTTTTAGGGTGCAGCCTATATACGGTATATATTGGCATTTTTTATGTTCTGATATTTGTGTTTACAGTGTAGAATTGTTATAGATACACATAATTTGACAGCAAATGAAAACCATTAGGTCCATCTAAGTCTACTGGCAACCTCAAACCTTCTTCAGTCCTTGGTTTTATATTAAGAATAGCCAGGTTAAAATGTTAATTATGTCTTAACTACTTCTGGTGAAAGGCCGTTCCACTTATCTACCACCTTCTCAGCTACACTACATCCATGCCCCTGCCTCTCGAGGTTTAGACTATAAACCCTTTTACTCCTTTTATGCATTTATTGGTATGGTTTTCTGTCCTATTTAGCCTCACAACAAAAGAAGGTATATTCTGTTAGCAATAACATGCATGTGTTACCTGAAGGGAAAAAAAATAAAGTGCTTATCTTTAGGTTAAACTGCAGTCCATTTTTCATGGCACTTTTTAAAACAATTTTTTAAAGCAATCGTGCGCTGGAGGTCTCAGACTCCCCATAACTCTTGTGCGAGCCAGCACTGGAGCTGGCTGATGGTGACAATTTAATTAGACACTCGGCTATCACGTGTCTTAAAGTGCATACGACAACCGAGCGACCAGGGTCGCTTTAAATATGTCTATCACATCCGTTGGGGGCATAACATCCTTTGATCTCCCTAACCATCCTATGACCTCCACTGCCCACAAAAGTGAGACAGGTCATAGGGACTGGCCTGCTTAAATCAGGACATTTGGAAGGTATGGTACAGTACAACACAAAAATGCCTCATCAATATTCTCTTTTCCCGCACCATTTTATTTTGAACTGCTCCACTTTTTTTCTATCCCTTCCAATGCTTCATATGACTGATTGTTGAAAAGCCTGAGGTCTGTTTATTTCAATGACCTTTGAATAATATTTTCCAATTTCTGTACCAAGAAAAATAATGTTGGGTATTAATAAATTCATCATTCTTTCACACATTCTGTGCTACAGAGCATTTACTAGTCATGACATATAAGAATGATTTTTTTCCCCTGCTGCTTCACCATCTTTCACTCATTAAGTCGACATTCTTTAAAAATATCTATATTTCAAACACACTGCTGAAAGTAATACACTAAGCAGGGTTTGGAAGACTTTTTCTTGAAAATCCAAATTTTAATAAGCAGGGAAACTTCCAAGGCCATATTATCCAATTTAAACAGTGTATTGTCACAGGAATCAGGAACAGAATCTACTTCACTTTAATCATAATGAAAAATAGTAAATGCATGTAGGGAATAACCACTAGGTCAATTTATTTCACTTGTGTTTGATACTTGATGGATAAACGTGCATGATTTTGTTTTGTACAATCTGACATTAGTATACATATGTAATTAAAACCTAAGCAAATGTTTGAATAATTATATATATATATATATATATATATATATATATATATATATATATATATATATATATATATATATATATTCTGACACTTCTTTACACCAAAAGGTGACTCCAAAGGCTTTAGCATGTCTTACACAAGTCTTCATTCTGCCTATGATTTGCGTATCTCTACTTCTCGCTGCTTGGGCATGGATGATTTGATTGTAGTAAGGCTAATATGAGGAGAAGATATGGTTTATTTTCAGGAGATAGTTTGAATACTTCCCTGAACTGGGAGTTTTTTGTGTTTAAGGTTGGAATTACTATGGGAGAGAATATGGTAGGGAATTCTAGAGAATAGGAGCACCACGTTAAATCTTGGATAAGCTTGTCTCATTGTCCCTCAACCTCATGATATATTGTAAGATCAAGAGAATGACCCTCTTCTCCTTCTGTTTTAGTATGTCTCAACATATATTAATACTATTAGTGATTTTGTATGTGTTTAATTTTAATGTCATTTGTTAATATGCGCTGTCCTATTGTAATAGAATTACAGAATCTGCTGACAGGGGTGCTTCAAATGTTAACCACCCTACTTTGTGACAGGACAACCCGACAAACAGTTTTGTGGGAGAGAGACCTGCATATGTGGACACATTCCCAATGAACTAAAACACTGCATTTTTTCATACACACTACAATACAAATTTGTTTTTATATGGTCCAAAAACCTTCCACGACCTTCTAGTCGGGACCATTCTGGGTCATCGATGGAAATGGACAATTTTCATTATAGACAAGAAAAAGTGTAAATAAAATCACCATGTTTAAGAAGTAAAAGTCCACAGATAAAAATGTCCTGCAAAAAGCAATTTGTTTTGCATTAATACCCCATACGCTGACCCTAAGTTCTGGAGGATCATTTGCACTCTGGGATTTCAGGATCTTACACGCTGCTCACTGAAACTTTAACTACTGTTTCAACAAGATTCTGAAATCCTTGCTATCCTGATTTAAGCTGAGAGCATCCTGATATATACATTGTTAGCCATTATATAGATCTTAATTTAAATCAAAATACAACTAGTTCACTGAGGAATATATAGATGTAAACCTCTCAGTAGCAATCATGGATTAAAAATTGTATAGCAAAAATTAAACTTTTTATTTTTTTTATGACTCGAGGTAACTAGCACTAAAAGATGCATTACCAATGAAATATGTAAAAAAAAAAACAACAAAAACCTAGATATATTTCTTACAATAAAATTTTTAATAAGCAGTGATAGATTTTTCTGTGATATGCCCACTTTGTATTTTGCTTGAATATCTGAAATGTCATTCTGATTATTTAAAATTGGCATTGGGAAAGCAGGATGTGACAGATTGTTATGTGTCTCACTCCTTTCACATTGATGCAGTTACAGAGCCTGTAATACTTGGACTGACAAACAATATGATTAAAAACCATGACAGATGGAATTCACATCACTTTAAAATATACATTAAAAGTCATTTAGAATAAGCCACAGGGTTATGGTAACTAAACAGCCAATGTTTCACACCACACATGCAAACTGACCAGTGTTCACTCCATTGTTGGCATTTCCAAGTCTATTTTATTGTAAGAATCTTTATGACAAAACAAGTGTAAGGGGCAGGAGTGACCTGCTATTTTTTTGTCCCGATCGCACAAAAATGCCAATATGAAGCTGCCTGTATTACTAAATGTGTGTATTGGCACCCTGACAGCACTGATTATGTGCAGTGCTTCATACCCACCTCCCCAATATTTGTTTGGCAGGAATGCAATCGGGGAAAGGCAAGGTTGCAATCAGGCCCAAGGAGCCACATTGTGCCCTCATGCTGCAACAGCCCAGACCTCCATGTTATAGCTCCCTGGGTTGGTCCACAGAGATCAGAGGATCTCCCCAACCAGACCAATATCTCTTCTGCCTACCAATGTGGGAGAACAGGGCAGCTCAGAGTGACAGTGCTCGAAAAGTGGGACTGTCCCACCAAAAAAGGGTCAATTAGGAGGCATGGTGCTTATGTGACAAGCTGAATATCAAACCTGGCTGCAAGCTCAGGGCATCTCGTTGGAACTGAGCTGGCCAGTTTTTTAATCCGTATTCAAACTTTCTAACCTGGGTTTATAATGCTGCATGGTCTGCCTTAGTGAATTAATCTCCACTTACTTTCTCTGTCATCCATAGTACTAGTGAATGTCTGAAAACATGCAAACCGGATATATGAATGATGCACTTTTTATTTATAATTAAGTGGTAAGGAAAAAACTCAATTTTGTAAACAAAAGGACAACAGCTTGCACTTCCATCTGTAAAAATGTAATTACATGTTATAAACAACTGCTGAATGTAGAACTACAAGTGTTTGGATTAAATTAAAAATATAGATTTTTTTATTAGTTTTTTTCTTACCAAGTCAATATATATATATTTTTTACTTTTTGTGTAAAAAGACAACCAGTGATGTTCCAAGTGCGATTCGGGCAGTTGGGACACCACATTTGTGTAAAGTAGTCAGGAGGACACTTTTTTCACCCTACTGCTTAATTCTTCTCATTACATTTGTCATTAAGTTTCACCTTAATTCAAAACTTTCTTACATTTAGTCACCCAAACTGATAGTCTTTCTGGTTCCTCACTACTCCTCAGTGCCATACAGAGGTTGTTTTTTCATTTAATAACTAAACTTTGCCATGTACACAACAGAATAACACTGAACTAAGAATATACTAGAGTAATTGGTCAATGCAGTGGCGTATTTATTGGGGTCACTGGCCTAGACCTGAGCCAGGGCAGCACCCTCATTTGTCCCCAGAACTACACAACAGAAGGCTCCTTCGTGACCTTTACTGGCCTTCTTTGTGCAGAGAAGATACTACAGAGGTTTGGTACGATAACTACCGCATTTGCTCGATTATAAGACGACCCCCCAAATCTGAATATTAATTTAGGAAAGAAAGAAAAAGATGACCCTATAGGAAAAAAGTTTTACCAGTAAATGTTAATTCATGTAAACTATTTTTTTTTAATAAAAGCTATAATTGAGAAAAATATTTTGGTTTTATTTCCTTCTATTTTCCAACCTGCCCCCCCCCAGTTATGTACATCTGCCCCAGAAATGCCTTATACCCCCTATATGCCACTGTGCCCCATGATATGCCTTTTAGCCCTCTAAATGCAACTGTGCCCCATGATATGCCTTTTAACCCTGTATGCCACTGTGCCCCATGATATGCCTTTTGACCCCCTATGTGCCACTCTGCCTCCAGAAATGCCTTATACCCCTATATTCCACTCTGGCATTAAGGGGGTTAAAAGGCATATTATGGGGCAGAGTGGCATATAGGGAGGTATAAGGCATTTCAGGAGGCAGAGTGGCGTATAGAGAGTTAAAAAGGCATTTCTGGAAGCAGAGTGGCATTAAGGGGGTTAAAAGGCATTTCATAGAACACTCTGCCTCCAGAAATGCCTTATGCCCCCCATTTAACACTCCCTCCCTCCTCCAAACTTACCAGTGCTTCTGACTCCCCTGTCATGTAGCCGGGGCACCGTGTAGATGTCTACGCGGGGGTTGTCTGCGTCCATCGCGCAGACCTTCCCCAACTGTCAGAGAGAATTCTGATCTCTGACAGCCGGGGAAGGTCTGCGCGATGGATGCAGACAACCCCCGCTGCTAGCCACACCTCCTCCCGGCTGCAGCGTAAGTTGTCTACGTGAATCGCTACACACCGAGGACTCAGAAGCACCGGTAAGTGGGGTGGGGGGGGGAGACAGGAGGATCCAGATCCCCTGCAGCTGCGGGGAATCTGGATCTTAGTCGTCTCATAGTCAGACCTATTTAAGGTCTGATTATAAGACAACCCCGATTATAAGACGAGGGGTATTTTTCAGAGCATTTTCTGAAAAAAAACCTCGTCTTATAATCGAGCAAATACGGTATGTTTTCCCTCTAACTGACTCAATGGCAGCCAGGCAGCTTCCATTAGGGTGACCACATCAGCCATGTTTTCCAAGACACATAATTGTTACACATTGCTGACCATCCCAGATAAAATGCTGCCCTGCAGTATGGGGAATGTATAACTGACTAGTTGGTTCCCTTCCATAAGTTTATACAGAAATATGTAAAAATGATGTGTGTCTTGGAAAACATGGCTGATGTGATCACCCTAGCTCTCATGTCCCCCCAACTGGCTGCCCTAAGCATAGGAAGCCTAAGCGAGAATAATTAGCTTGGTCTATAATAATATACAAATTGCAACTGAAAACGAGTGATTATACAAAATTTGGCATAACGTAATTTGAAACCACAAAACTTGTACATTGCTTTTATCCTATAGTTGCTGGTGTAATGAATATATATAAATAATTGCAAGAATACAACAGCACTGTACCTATCCAATATGACAACGATTAGGGAAATATATTGAAAGCCATCTCATAGAATAGACTGTGCATTACGTATGGTCTGATTTGTTATTCATAATTAGTTAAGTTGCTGAGATATAAGCTCTGATAGTGCCATTCTTTAACCCCATTTAGTTCTTGCTAAACTGCCTTCTTCAAACATCTTCTTCATGTCAAAATTTATACCGTACACGCAGTATATCTTTCTCTTAGAGTCTCTCAATGGCCCCATACAGCTCCAGGGAAGTGCGAGCCTCACTTATAATATGAAAAGTACGAGAGAGCATAAGGGAATATTTGTAGTAAATAGTCAAGTTAATTCTTCTAGAACCACAATGAAAACATAAAAACGCTACAGGCATAAAGTTTGCTGAGCGAGCTTAAAGCCAGCATTTTGTCTTATGATTAGGAGGGGGTATGAGATCAAGTGAAACTTTAGTACTGAATCAGTAAATATACCTTCAGCACGTGTTTGTTTTTTTTAAACTTTCCCTTTCACTGTGCGCAGAATTCATTTCTCCTTTTGTAGGATAATAAAGATACCTACTTGCACGGTTCATGCTTGCTATTTTTCTCATGTTTGAATGGTATACATTTTCAACTTAAAATATGGTTCACACAAAGCATTAGAGATGTTAAAATGCGACCCCACAAAACTTCCCAGAGTTGGCCTATTATAATGAATACTAAAGTATGTGAAATTAAACTATCCTTCAGTGGAATAGAGAAATACTGAGCACGTGTTTTCAGAGAGCAGTTATTGGGGTGAAATTATACCTATTGCAGGGGCTCCCAGATGAGACTTTACTAATTATTCCCGGAAATAAGGAAACCTACAAAAAAGTATTCCATGTTATGCCTCTTCTGCTCTTCTATTGAAGTATTATTAACTGCATTGCAAGCTTCCAGCTCGTGTGCTTCTGCTTAAAGCATTTATTGACCACATCTAGACCTTGTTGTATTTACCGTATTGGCTCGGATATAGGCCTCCCCCGTATATAGGCCGCACCCTAAAAGTTTGGTGTTTTTTTCTTTAAAAAAGCACCAAAAAAAACATGCTGCCACTCTGTCTCCCCCCCCCAAGATATGCTGCCACTGTCCTCCCTCCCCGAGATATGCTACCACTGTCCCCCCCCGAGATATGCTACCACTGTCCTCCCCCCCCGAGATATGCTGCCACTGTCCCCCCCCCCCCGAGATATGCTACCACTGTCCTCCCTCCCCGAGATATGCTGCCACTGTCCCCGCCCCCCCCCGGAATATGCTGCCACTGTCCTCCTCTGCCCCCCCCCCCCCGACTTACCGGAGCAGACTCCCGGGTGTCTTGCGGGGCCGGCGGGGGACATCTACGCAATACGCGTATACAACTTCCGGTGCCGGCACTCAGCGGATGTGCCGGCACCGGAAGTTGTATACGTGTATTGCGTAGATGTCCCCCGCCGGCCCCGCAAGACACTCGGGAGTCTGCTCCGGTAAGTCAGGGGGGCAGAGGTAAAACGCATCGTGCGGACGGTCCGCACGATGAGCTCAGACAACCTCCCGTGCTGGCACCCCCCCCCCCCGTGGAAAGTGCTGGCAGGGGAGGCTGTCTGAGCGTATCGGGGAGTAGGATGCAGGTCCCCTGCACCGCTGCGGGGGATCTGTATCCTAACCCCGCTGCCTGCCCGGCGCCCGGGACTGCATGTCCTGGGCGACGGGCGCTAGACCCCGAATATAGGCCGCACTATTGCTCGAATATATTGGCTCGAATATAGGCCGCACTTTTTTCCCCCACTTTAAGTCTTTAAAGTGGGGGAAAAAAGTGCGGCCTATATTCGAGCCAATACGGTAATTCTTGGTTACAAAATTCCAGCTCACATTCAGATGCCTGAGACCGTAGTCTTAACAGACCATTAAAGGCTGTCCACCCTGTTTCTGTATACATAATACATGTACGTAGAAATCTTATGAACTAAGCGATACCTACCATTAACTGAATAACCATCACCGACTAACTAGACCATTCTTAAGACAACCCTGTAGATGAGATCATCCCATTATGTGCTTTGGGGACCACACCACTATTTACATTTGCCAAAATACTTAGGTGTTTTCTGTAAGACTTTCATTCTATGTGAATTCTGCACAGTTTTGTTACATGATAACAGAACATTTAACAGAAGTTAAATAATAATGGTTTTTGAAAATGTAAGTTAAAACAAAGATATTCAGAAGTGACTTACTATTGTCAAGCTCCAAGCAGAGATTGTATACAGCAAGGGGTCTCTTGTTACGTTGTCTTCTTGACTGCCGTGGAGGGGCACTCGGAGGAGATATGGACATAGATAGCGGCTCTCCCACAGAGTCATCAGGAGGGTTACTAAATATCTGAAAGCGAGCATACAAAACACATTAATTATTTCCTCTTGGCAGGAACAGAAATGACACCAAAGTAAACCTTTATCAAAACTGGAACAAATTCAAGATGGCTACAGTTGAACATCCTAGACTCATAGGACATAATTACATTGTATTACTACTGAAAAAAACAACAACAAAAAAATAAACAAGCACATATCCACATCATGGTAGTAGCCACAGAAAGCTCAGCCGCAACATTTTTAAGTGCATCTTTGAAAAAATGTCTATCGCAATCAGTCTATTGCCTGGATATCAGAATCAGGAGTACCAGTGCAGCAGAGGAAAATATTAAAGCTCTTTGAACTGAGAACTTTAAGAGGAAAATATGGTTGTCTTTTTTTTTTCTAAAATGCTGTTTTGTCTTGCGTTGTTCCATTATACTTTATCTGCTCACAAACTATACTGTCCTGAAAGCTTATAGTCCCCTATGGATCTTTATCACTTTGCTCTAGCAGAAGCAACAAAGACCTGGCATGGCTGGGTTTCACAATGCAGAAAGATAAGCCCTTAGTTTGTTCATGTAGGAGACAGAAAGAAAAAGGCTAAGCATAAATATGTTTTTTGTCTTATTTTAATTAGTATTTGGTACAAAATTGAAAGTACATTTTATAAATAGCTAAAAAACACACTTTGGATTTCCTGAAGGTTATAAACATATCAGAAACAAACATTATGAAAAGGAATTATTGCTGACCCCTTCGCTGGCACACAGCCCTATAAATCAGACATACAGAACTATATATACCATCCATTATAACCCGTGCTTATAGATCTAGTATGTATCTGTGTATATCTGGTAGCACTAAACAAAATCAAACAAGATTAAAATAGATCAATGTTGAATGAAAATATTTAAGTTACACTAGTTACGTGATTAGACATTTTTGTTTCATTACTAGAGTAATGACATATTAAATAAGTAGACCTTTTACGGCCCATAGCCTTTAGCATATGCATCCTCAAAGCACGTGCATGCATAGAAGCAAAATAAAATACAATCTAGTAATTATTTATATAATTATTGCATTGCACAGAAAAACAACCATTGATAGTTTAAGCTTCCTGTAACTGTAATTTATGTTCTTATTTGTTTTTATTTGCGCATGCACCACTGCACCTTATACACTTGTCAATAACTAGATCTGAGGCATGGAACTCTGCTTTCCACAATATATATCTTGTTGCCTCTCACTGCTAAGAAACCGTAAATTCAAAATATTTATCACTTGAGGTCAAAGAATTTGCCTGCTAAGCTATTTTTTTTTATTTTTTTTGCTCATGCAAGTCATTTGTTTTGCTGGTAGAACACCACTGCCCTCTTATGTGTACTGCTCGGGATTCTACAAAGCAGGTCCGGCAGACCTTCCCTTGTCTCACCGTATTGTACTCTAAAACATGTGTCGTGTTGTTAGCTCAGTTCTTTGTTGGTTAAAAGGGACGCTCATCATATGCGCTTTTTTGCCGTGTCCATTTTGCAAATGCATTTGCTCTTTCCTCCATCCTCAGCAATCTTCTATGAACAAGATGTATTGGGCCAAACACATCTCCTTGCATGTAATATACTCATCTACAATAAACTCCAGCTGTGGCTCAGTGACCCCTGTGTGTAAGTGCAGCAAGCATTCCCATTGCTTTGAATGACAGTCCGTTCCTTTAAGCAACCAATCAGTGACAACAAATGTCAGTCCATGGAGTAGGAGGGCAGCTGTTGCAGCAGGGCTCCAACTTCTGCTTCAGTTACCGTAAGTTTTTTTCTTAACTTTTTTCTCATTTTGGAACAATGCATATTAAAGTACTCACAAAGCACCCCTGTGTGCCGGCATTGGGTAAAACATCCTGGTCCTCTGCACACAGTGAGGAAGCCTAAATGTGAGGTCCTGTGCAAATAGAGACACAGGTAAACACACTGGAAGGACATTGAAGGTCCAAAAACAGGTCCAAGTTTTTGGCACATCTCAGATCAAGATGGGTTTTTACTCCTTCCAAAAAGCAAAATGCAGCCCCAAAACATTGCACTACTGGAAATGTTATGTAAAGAATGCCTATATATGTCAAAAGTCATTTGATTTGATAACGTTAATTGTTAAAATAGTAACATATTACTTATTATTATGTGGTAAATATGTGGGATAGAAAAGCTTTGCCATGGCCTCCCCATTGCTTGAGCAAGAATGTGTCATTTTTCTATTAGATGTTTGTTTATACTATATTTAGAACCAATTAATAAATGGAAAGATGGCAGGGAATTGCAAAAGTTGGACGATATGATTTAGCTTCAGTAAGATCTCTTGGCTGCACCTTTACTAGAGGAACAATAAACAGGAACATCACACACATCCAAACTACCGCTCAAAAGTTTGGAGTCACTTAGAAATGTCTTTGGTTTTGAAAGAAAAGCAAATTTTGTCCCTTAAAAACAACCGGAAATGGAGCATAAATACAGTGCAGATGTTGTTAATGTACTATTGTAGCTGGAAACGAATGATTTTTACTGGAATATCTTCATAGGCATACAGAGGCCCTTTATCAGGAACCATTACTGTTGTGATCCAATGGTACCGTGTGCTCGCTAATCCAAGTTTATGATTTAAGAAACTAACCGATTATTAGAAAACACGTTAGCACAACTATCTGTTTTCATAGAGAAAAAAAATGACAATTCTAAACGATTCCAAACTTTTGGACAATAGTACGTTTTGAAGGATATCCATGTATGAAGCCTCCTAATCTCTCCTTAAAATTAAAAACTTGTATGGAACATGTACACGGTTCCTGTATGAGCAATACTGCTGTTTACCCCACTTTTTCAGATTAAAATGAATTCCCCAGTTACATAAATCCAATAGGTCTTCAAGTCATACAAAAATTCTATGAAATATGTTAATTCTGTAGGCTCCGAACTATTCGCCTATTGAGTAGGTAAGTAGTTATGACACATGTTGTTGGCATGGTAACAATAGAGATATTGTAAGGCTGACAATACAATGGCTTGGAATAACAGGCTTGCATGTCTGTCAAGGTCTTTACTTTGAATGATGGCCGTTATAGATTTTTCTTCGTAAAAATGTAAAACAATAAAATATAAACATATGCTGCAGGATAATGTAAAGAAGAGCAGTAGAATAAGTGTAGAATGCTGTGGGGTAGAAGTCATTTCAAGAGTCATCAGGCTACATAAGGCAGATAAGTCCAATAATATGGAAACATGTCAGTGACCACTGCTCTATTGAGGAATGTTTTTTATTTTATTTATTGTCCTGTGTCGTGGAGGAATTTATTTTCATTTTTTTAATTTTGAATTTAGTAATAAAGGTGAACTTCACTACCGCCCATGCTCCCTCTCGCTGCCTTCATTTGTAACAGTAATACACCTATATGCCTGTTTGGGACTTTGCCTGTTCTTTTTTTAAATTGATTTATATGATGGATTGGAAGCACAGTCCCCAGGAGGCTATGACTACTATAGGGAAGTTGCTACACTTTATTGAAAACATAAGGTAGATATATAACAAGTTCATTTTTTCTGGACATTCACATATTAACAAATAAATAAAATTGTGTGTTTTTACCGTACATAAGACAATATAGTATCTGTGAGGTCATAGCCCCCTTTCAGCTACATGTAAAATTGCATCTGAAATTTTACAACATACAGGAAACAATAAGGTTTATTTTACTTCTTGAGAGAAAAATTTGGCCATGGCTCAATACATTAAATCTGGTGTCACAAAGGACAAGCCGGAGGGTTGATATTGATGCGCACCGGCTCACTCCATCTTCCCACTTGATGACCTAAAAGAATGGATGCTGTCTGATGTTGCCAGTCAAGGATCTTTCTTCAAGAGATGGAGTCAAGATATCCACAGCTACTTCTGTCAACTCATTGGTGTACAATAGAATAGTATGTGGAACAGCATCATGCTCAAGTACGACCAGTCCACCGAAACACTCTATTCTTTCTTGAAATGTATTTCTGGGGCCATGTACAGAAATGTCCTGCAATGTCTTGTTGTCTGTGCAGCTCCAAAAACATACTCTGCAACAGGCTGCATCAAAGCAAGACATTCTTCGCCTTCAAGTCTGAAGAAATAACTCCATGGGTGTATGGAGGAACTGGATGCCACACACGATTTCTGCTGAATAAAAGTCAGTGCACCCTGTCCATATAAGACTCTATCCTTCCTCCAGGCATTTACACACAGGTCTCTGTCTGGAAGGCTGCATTTCCTTGGCACTGAAATTGGGTATTCCTAGCCACCTCGAGGATGTTCCTCTATTAAATTCAGGGGCTCCATGGCTTTCTTGCAGATCACTTTGACCTTCTATGAATGAATCCCTGCCTGGGACAGATGCCAACGTGACTTTTCCATAGTCCCCGTGTCCGAGCATAAAATTCAACTTATAATAGGACACAGACATGGAGAGAAGGCTCCAAAATCAGACCACTTCCATCCTTATATCTGTGTCTTTTCATGGGAACTTCCCCCCCCCCCCCCCCCGTGCCTGTAATCCCCAGGTGATTGTCTGGCCTTAGTTTCACCTGCTGTCCCAGATCCAGGGTGTTTTTTTTCTTAATTTCTACAGCTCTTCATCTGCCTGTGTTGGTTCTTTGGCATTTGGTTGTCTTTTTTTTTTACTCCAGATGTTCTCTTTTTCATTAACAGTACATCTTTTCTTCTCTCTCGCTCTCTCTCTTTGTCAAGTGCCCAACTGCACGGAAGGGAGATAAGTGGCCTGCAGCTATATAGCAGTCACGTCAGAATGACTAGTTGAAACACAATAAGAGTTTTCAGAAAATTATTTTAGTTTATTGACGGAGCAGTCGTCTGTCTATCATGTAACGTTACCTGAGTGTTTATATTTGGGCGGTGAATTTGCATGCAACACATAAACATCTTCATTCCAGATTAAAAAGAAAATGTGTAAAACCACATTTTAATTAATTTTAAATCTATATACCTTATAATAGAGAAACACCTTTTTAACTAAAACTTTTCAAATTATTGTATGGTGTCTGTCTTTATAGATATTTTGTAAATACATTTATATGCTCAACTATACAATTACTCAATATACAAAAATGAGGATGTTTTGTTTCAATGGGTATAGCCATTTAACTTGGCAGGAAACAGTGTTGCAAATACATGATATAATAAATCCATTTAAAAACATGGTTAGATTAAAATTCTATCTATTAACATATTTTATTTAAAAGGAGGAATGGGGGGGGGAGAATCGGTGCGGCTGAAGGCTCCGCCATTCTGCAAAATTTCTGCGAAAAATCTATATTTTTTATTTCCTTTTATTTGCCAACCTGCCCCCCCAGTTATGCACATCTGCCCCCAGGCTTGCCACTCTGCCCCCAGAAATGCCTTATACCCCCCTATTTGCCACTGTGCCCCATGATATGCCTTTTAACCCCCTATATGCCCCTCTGCCCCATGATATGCCTTATACCCCTATATGCCACTCTGGCATATAGGGGTTAAAAGGCATATCATGGGGCTGAGTGGCATATAGGGGGTTAAAATGCATATCATGGGGGTATATATACCGTATTTTTCGCTCTATAAGACGCACCTGCTGATAAGACGCACCTAGATTTTAGAGGAGAAAAAAAAGGAAAAAATATTTTGAGCTAAAAAATGGGCTATAAAAAAAGGACATCATCCTCCCGTCATGCCTGCACAGAAAAAAGCTGGTCAGACATGATGGGAAGTGTAGTTGGACTACAAGCGCCGTACTGCGCATGCGCCGGCGCCATACGTGACACGGCGCTTGCGTCAAATCCCCCCGTCCTCTCCATCCAGTCCGCCCTTAGCCGTCGCAACGGACCAGAGAAGAGGAGAGGCGGCGACAGAGGCGGCGGTCTCCAGATGAAGACCTCCCCTGGACGGCGAAGCGAGACAGAGACTGTCCGGGACACTTTTGGTGAGTACCGTATTGGCTCGGATATAGGCCGCCCCCGTATATAGGCCGCACCCTAAAAGTTTGGTGCTTTTTTAAAGAAAAAGTTTTTTTCTTTAAAAAAGCACCAAAAAACATACTGCCACTCTGCCCCCCCCGCCCCCCGAGATATGCTACCACTGTCCTCCCTCCCCGAGATACGCTGCCACTGTCCTCCCTCCCCGAGATACACTGCCACTGTCCTCCCTCCCCGAGATATACTACCACTGTCCTCCCTCCCCGAGATACGCTGCCACTGTCCCCCTCTGCCCCCCCCTCCCCAACTTACCGGAGCAGACTCCCGGGTGTCTTGCGGGGCCGGCGGGGGACATCTACGCAATACAACTTCCGGTGCGGCACATCCGGCACCGGAAGTTGTATTGCGTAGACGTCCCCCGCCGACCCCGCAAGACACCCGGGAGTCTGCTCCGGTAAGTCCGCGGGGGGTGCAGAGGTAAAACGCATCCGCACGATGCGCTTAGACAACCTCCCGTGCCGGCACCCCCCCCCCCGTGGGAAGTGCTGGCAGGGGAGGCTGTCTGAGCGTATCGGGGAGTAGGATGCAGGTCCCCTGCACCGCTGCGGGGGATCTGTATCCTAACCCCGCTGCCTGCCCGGCGCCCGGGACTGCATGTCCCGGGCGTCGGGCGCTAGACCCCGAATATAGGCCGCACCCCCACTTTAAAGTCTTAAAGTGGGGGGAAAAAGTGCGGCCTATATTCGAGCCAATACGGTATATCGTTGCCCCCCCCCCCTCCCTGCCTGCATCTTCGCTCCATAAGACGCGGCTGATTTTTCATCCTACTTTGGGAGGAAAAAAACTGCGTCTTATGGAGCGAAAAATACGGTGTATATATATATATATATATATATATATATATATATATATATATATAACTGCTAACAGCAATCACACTCCTATCAAGCCAAGGCAGCCAGTACATGCTGGAACCTGGGGATGATAGTAGTGGGATTACAGCCTCCCTATGCCATGCTACCACCACCACCCCCCTTACACATCCATGCTATCACACACACACTCATTCAAACATTTAAATACTCATTCATTCCATTAATCACACATACTTCACACATTAATCACAAAAACCCTCCCCCACCCCCTTACCTGAACTGCAGATCTCCCACTCGCAGACTTCTGCAGGGGCCCGGCTGTGCGAGCAACTTCTCTGGCCCCGCCCCCAGAGGAAGGAGGGGGGAGGCAGAGTTATGTGACACTCTAGCTTCCTGTTCTCCTGCAGCTAGTAGGAGCGACGCTGCTCGCGACCAAAGCCCGGTAAGCAGCCTGGCCCCAGCAGAATGAGGTCTGATTAGAAGACGACCTCGATTATAAGACGAGGGGTATTTTTCAGAGCATTTGCTCTGGAAAAAACCTCGTCTTATAATCGAGCAAATAAGGTATATACACAGTATGTACAGGACGAAAGTGTATTTTACCTTCTTATGATTTTCTATCAGGATTTCCACCACAATATTCTGAAACTTCAAATCCATAATGCCTGCGACGGTTTCCTCTTGAGGCCTCATTAATGTCGGACCAAACACAACACCAAGATTAGCGACAGTCATCAAATTCTGCTTGGCATGTTTTGAAACACTAAATAAAGGAAAATCAGGAAAATGTCAAATTATTAGCCCACTGATATGCCCATATACAAGTAATGAATGGTTTTCACACAACTTAAAAGATAAGGGTGCCTTTATTCTGCACTGTTCAAAAAACACATAGCATCAATAGTAACTGGGGCAAATTAAGGGTAAGGCCTGGAAGAATGCTAAATTTAAAGAAAATTCAGTTGGCCCCGGTGTGTATACTGAAAACTTTGACCGAGAACTGAGTTTTTTTATCTTAATAATAAACCTATTATGGGGGTCTGGTAAGGAACAGAAGTCCGTATTTATTTAGTTTTTAAAACTAGCATACAAAATACAACAGTTAATCTATAACAGACAAAAGTGGTGCATCCACCCAGGATTTACAGAATCCCAGTATGTCAGTTATAACAATAGTAAAATGTATACAGAAAAATGGTAGTGCACAACCTAAAAAGCATAAAAGGCATATATATTCAGATTACCAGGTTGCTGCTAGAATAATCACCAAAACGTACACAAAACAAGGCAAGAATTCAGCACATACCCAGCGAACATTCAAAAACCACCTAAGGCTTAAATATAGGGGGTTCCGTCACACTATATGGCCATATTGTGTAATGGAATCTACAATAATTATACTTTAGGTGTTATTTTGAATGGTATTTGCTGGGTATGCTCTGAATTCTTGCCTTGTTTTGTTTAGTTATATCAATATATGGGTTGTATAATCAGGGGTAGGCACCAACATCGCTCATGGCGGACAATTTAATGATGCTCCATGGACCTTCACAGACCTTGCCATATACACTTTGCCCATCCCTGTGTAAAATCCAATGGGCTCCTTAGAAGTATTTTTGTAACTGGATTATTTTTTGAGGTTTATTAATGTTTGTTACATATGGAATCAGATAGATGCTTACGTGGCTAAATGCTTGATGAGAATATCCAACATTTCTCTGTTCTTATCAGGAAGTTTATAAATTAAAAAGTGAATGGCGTTCACCCTGGATTCTGGGCTCCCACTTTCTGCAGAAATAAAAGATTAAGTTACAAGTGTTTCTTCTGCATAACTGGTGTAAATCTCGTGTACAAATCATGCACTCCACACTGCACTCTATTCCCTACACTAAACATCAAACAGGCACCAAAGCAATGAAGAATACCCTATAGCCCATAATGGAAAAATGTAATGACGGTCAAACTGCATAAAGCTCACTCTGTGTTCCACGATGCCCACCAATTTTGGTTGCTTGAAGCAGTCAAACACTGCCAGCAAAGCACTCCTATTGAACTCAATATTATGCCCGCAGAAAAGTGATCATCAGAGTCAAATTCTGAAAGAGACTGGAGCCGGAGGACAGGGAAATGCACTTGCAAACGTAGTTATAGATAACACTCATCATCTGCATTAAAGTGCCTATGAGGACAGTATCTCTGTCTCTCTTACCCAAATACCGGTGTGAAATGTAGCATGAAAAAAAAATACATAGCCTTGCATTCTAGTTCAGTATGACTACAGGCAAATACACTGCTCCAAATGCTTTAAACTCATTGAATAGTGTTGCAGAATACGACGGCCCTATATAAATCAATACATCATAATAACTTGCAAGAGCTGCCATATTTGTAGCTTCACATTATGGTTACAGATTTTCTTCTGGATGGGGCGGGAGCTGTATATGTCAATAAATTATATAAGCCGCTACCAGCAACAGCTTTCGATAGTTTAATGAACTCATCACAATTAAAAGTGTAACGTCAGTTGAAAACAGGTGGCTTAATGTGAGCTCCAGCACATGGTAAGTTGAAATAATGATGGAGAACCGCATTAAAAGGGGTAATATCTCTTACACTGTAGCAGACGCTGTTCATTATTCTGTACACATCACTTTCTAGCTTCTCGCTGCTGAAATGTGTCCAGGTCAGTAAGCAAGATAATTTCATTATTGAAATGCCTAACGTTCCCAAGGAAAAAACCAACTAAAGGCGGAAAACAGAATGTTTTGTTTTCTACATACATAAACACATCTTTGTTGGAAATGAGTTTGAAGTTCAAATAATTACCTGTTAATAGTCAAGTCATGCATTTATAGCCAAGAAGGACCACTATTCAGCATTCATCCAGACCTCAAATTTATATTGTTTTTTACTCCAACTCTGCTATGGCTCTAAGTCACAATTACCGTAACTTCATATTTTAATGTAATTTTTAAAAGAGATGTGATATTAACAACAAAAAAATAGAGTGTGTGCATATCCATGTTATAGATAAAGCAGGTATGATCCAGGGTACACGCACAATTTAATATTTAAGCAAATCACAGAATGGCAAAACGCATAGAAAAATTTAATCCTTTTGGGGGGAAAAAAGGCAGTACATTAAGGGTCTGGTTTAAGAATTTTTTTATATTTTTGGAATAAAAGTAATTTGCCCCAAACTAAACTGATTATTATGAACACATAAATAAACACTGAATGTATGTATGGATTTAATCTATGTTATCTCCAGCGGGAAGCAGTGCAGAATATGTTTTACCTGCTTGTATATGGGGGAGAAAGAAAAGAGTTGTGATGTATGTGGATAAGAGGCAAGTACGATAGTGGCGGCGAGATCTTAATTCTGTTTCTTGCATTTTGGAAGCTCCTCTAGAAAGTGGTCCCACTAGGTGTGTTGGGTTCACAGAGCATGATACAAACTACTGTTGACGGGTAACTGTGTAAGGGTGATGATGTAAATTTACAGGGGTGTTACCATTATCCTCTTATAGCAAACAGGGGGGTAGTTTCATTATTCAGCCCAGTTTATTATCGCAACTCAAAGTAATTCATAATGACTGATTATGTGATCACTCAGTGTTTAGCCATTAACATCTGACTTAGCTTTGATCCTATTTACCAAACACAAATGCGTTAGAAACATCATTACTCGTACCACTGATTGCCTAAACTCTTCCCAGAAATAATGAATCACGTAAACTTTTGCCTTCTTAATTTTTTTTTGCTACTGTTATGCGACACAAAGTCAGGCTGCTGACATAGAAACTGAAAGGGGCTTCTTAACAATACCCGTGTTCTTTTTATGTGATTAAAATGCAATGTAAGAACACAATGACGGGTCTAATAAGTAATTGTTAATCGGAACCAGTGTCCCATGCAGCTTAGCCAACAAATAATACGTACTAAAATACATTGTAAGTACTTAGCTATGCATTCTTTAGCCTACAAAAATTTACCTTCAGGAGAAGCTGCAGCAGACAGCTGCCCCAGCATGGTCCTGGTTAGTGGCTGCTTGAAGCAGCCAATCAGCATCAGGAAAGAACCCTTCCACATTGAGTATGCATTTTAGTAAGCAGGAGACGTAGTGTAGAATCCCTCCATGCATTCGCAAGGGGGGGGTCACATGACAAAATGCAGATGGCTCAAGTATGCCTATGTACTAAACAATTGCTTGAGACATCCCCTTTACATGTCACCATCATTTTGCTCTAGGATTTTATTGCACAAACCAATTAAAATGTTTTGAAGGGTATACCTTACATGGTCTGTCAACAGATTTCAATACAAGAATGTAATCAGCTGCTTCAAAGGATTCCCTGATAAATGGACAAACAATATATAAAGCGCATGAATATTTACTGGCAGGATTGATGAACTGTTCGTGCAGCTCGTATGTCATCAGCGGTTCTGGCAGGCTTCTGAAACACAAGGACAACACAAAGTTAAAACAAATCTTGTCAAGGCACTCAAACCCACACTGGTGATTCCACATGCTTTGTAATTAGCTAGGATATACCGTGGCTATGATGAGATCCGTAGTACAGCCAGAATGCAGGCTGAGACAAAGCCAAGGTAAATACTTCCCTAGAGTACCTACAGCTTGACAGGTTAGCTAGTATGAGCACGTCACTCAAGACATGCTGGCTGAATATTTTTGCTCATCTAATTTCGTTCTTCTTCATAGAACTAATGGCCACAGATAACACAAAAGTCTTTACATACAGAAAAAAAAAGAAAGAAAAATGGCACAAAGCAATTCCTCTCAAAAATGTTTTATTTTAGTTGAGACAATCCTTAAATGATCATTAGTAATAAAACATCTTATATTTCTTTAGAACAAAATCACGATCTACACACTGTGTTTTATTTTTTGTTTATTGTATAAAAAAAATGAAGACCCAATAAATTGAACACAACATTTTTTTTCTGGTACCCTTAAAACACACATACTTGTATGTAATGTTTTTTGTGTAATGTAAGCTGCCTTGTCTGCTCATCTGTATTTTATCACCCACCCCCCCCCATTTTTTTCTCCTTCAAATGCTCACACTAACCTCAGATATAGCTTCAAAGCGCTAGTGATAGTCTTCACCTCCCACTCTCCACTATGCAGGTCCACATCACATGTTTTCACATCTACAGAAAGGGAAAAAGTCAAGGAGAGGCTTTTAAGGATTTAATAGAACATGTGTAGCTTGTACATTAACAATAATACAGTTAGCAATAATACAGACAGGGCATTAAGTGATAAATTAAGTAATCACAAATTTCAACGGGAACTCAATCGAGGAGGGAAGTTTAAGCGCCCACCAGTGGCGGAACTACCGGGGTCGCAGGGGTCGCGACTGCGACCGGGCCCCGGCGGCAGGGGGGACCAAGCCAAGGGGCCGCCGAAATCTTTTTTACGTTTTTTTTTTTTTTTTTTAAATAAGGCAGGGGCGTCCAACATGCGGCCCGCGAGACCTCGAGGTGCGGCCCGCGTAAGATCGGCAGCCAGGGCAACCGATCTTACACGAGCCGTACCTCAAGCCCTGCTACTTACTTGTGGGAGGGTCTTCTGGACAGCACAGAGGAAGCGGAGTTCACGTGACATCCTACTTCCTCTGTGCTTTAGCAGACAAGGCAGAGGGAGGCCGCGCCCCCTGCTGAAGTCTGTGAGCGGCATCGAAGGGAGATGCAGTGCAGGTAAGGGGGTGGGGAGGGTGTTTGAATGAGTGTGTGTGATTGAGGGAATGAATCTGTGAATTAATGATTATATGAATAAATGAGTGTGTGTGTGTGATAGCATGGATGTGTAAGTGCTGGAACCTAGGCATGATGGGACTGTGATTGCTGTTAGCAATCACACTCCTATCATGCCAAGTCAGCCAGTACATGCTGAAACCTGGCCAGATGCCCCCCTTGTGTAGTGATGCTGCCAGCAGTATGGGGTCTGCACTTACAGCCACCCTGTACCAGCATGTACTGGCTGACTTGGCATGATAGGAGTGTGATTGCTAACAGCAATCACAGTCCCATAATGCCTAGGTTCCAGCATTTACTGGATGGATGTGTAAGTGCTGGAACCTAGGCATGATGGGACTGTGATTGCTGTTAGCAATCACACTCCTATCATGCCAAGTCAGCCAGTACATGCTGAAACCTGGCTAGCTGCCCCCCTTGTGTATTGATGCTGCCAGCAGTATGGGGTCTGCACATCACTTACAGCCATCCTGTACCAGCGTGTATTGGCTGACTTGGCATGATAGGAGTGTGATTGCTAACAGCAATCACAGTCCCATCATGCCTAGGTTCCAGCATTTACTGGATGGATGTGTAAGTGCTGGAACCTAGGCATGATGGGACTGTGACTACTGTTAGCAATCACACTCCTATCATGCCAAGTCAGCCAGTACATGCTGAAACCTAGCTCGCTGCCCCCCTTGTGTAGTGATGCTGCCAGCAGTATGGGGTCTGCACATCACTTACAGCCACCCTGTACCAGCATGTACTGGCTGACTTGGCATGATAGGAGTGTGATTGCTAACAGCAATCACAGCGAGCACAGTCCCATCATGCCTAGGTACCAGCATTTACTGGTTGCCTGGGTATGATAGGAGTGTGATTGCTGTTAGCAATCACACTCCTATCATGCCAAGTCATATTTCTAATTTTGTCCAATTGTGTGTTACCTACTTTTATTAAACATGTGAGTTTTTATTATTATTTTTAAAGGTGGGGGTCATTTTCGGTTTTGGCTAAGTGAACCCTGAATGTTTTGGTCCAGAATTTTCATTTTAGTTCATCCCTAGAATAAATCTAGGGAATCCTGAATTTGTAGTCGCAAAACTTTCAAGGCCCAGAAATCAGTGAGAGGAAGAGTAAAGGTTTTGTGTTATTTACTTTATTTTAATCTGCATATTTTATTAAAGGCCATATTTTTTGTCACAGTGAAAAATGAGTGCGGCCCGCGCACGTATACAATTCTGATGAAGTGGCCCACTGCAGAAAAAACTTGGACACCCCTGGATTATGCCCTTTGCACATGCGCCCCTTTTTCTTTGATTTTTTTACAGATATGATTCAATATGTAAATTGAATTTGTTGAATTAGTTGAAAAAAAAATTGTTGGGTAAAAATCATGTTTTTTGGGGGGGGTGAGGGGGTGGGGGGGGCCCTTAACAGATTCGCGCACCCGGGCCCTGAGGCGTCTAGTTACGCCCCTGGCGCCCACCTTTGTTGAGCAACTTGTGGAAATCAAGGACTCATTTAGATGTGATATGGGGACTGCAGTCTGACCGAGCGAAGCGCTTTGGTCGTATCGCTCACTGAAAATGAGAATTTAAGCTCACAGCTATTTTGTGGTACAGTTTAGGTAGAAAGCCTTCTATATTAAATTAGTCTGTGTTCTTTTCACTTGAATGAAAGCATTTATTTACATTTACCCCAAAAATATATGCCAGATCATTCTTTATTGTCTAAAACCAAACTGGTGCCGATGTTACTAGTTTGAAGCTTTATGAACGTGAGAGGAGGTTAGTTTGTTGTGTTTGTATGCTTCTTAACAGCGATATTGTCCTAGGTTAAACCATCAGTCAGTGCTCCAGATGTCTCAATGTCTTTTGATTACAGACGCCAAAAGACGAACACTACAAATTTGGTAATTAGTAGGTTCATTAACACTTGAGCCTTGCATGTTACTGACTGCATCTTGATCAGACACAACACAGATCCACAGGATGAAAGCAAATTAAGTGGCTTGATTAAAGGTGCAGCCCTGTATTGTTGGAAGGGAATCAGTGCTCTAAGGTCGTGCCAACAAATTATCATCAAAAAAAAGAATAATCTCTTCCTCATTAAATCTATTATTCAAAGACAATTTTGATGTACAAGCAGAAGCTATTGTTTTAGACATTATTTGCAATTGAACTCTCTCTGCCAATTCGTCAGCAGGTACAACATAAGGAAGATCCAGGTTTTTAGGGGCCACAGGCATCAAAATCTACATAGACTACCAACACTAGCAGTATATGTATTTTTACTAAGCTTTCAGCAAATGCTATATGCACCAATAATGGGTGATAAAGTGATAAATCACTATAACGTATTCATGCCATGATAGGATTCTGGTAGCACTAGCTATGGGTATGTGAGATACTGCGCCTAATAAGTAAGTTACGCGCTCACCCTGTAGTACTTTGGCATGTATACTAGAAGCCTTGGAGACAATTAGAGTAGCATATGCTATTTTATCACTGGTTTATAGCATATGTGTTTTTAAGAGGCTACTTTTTGGACATTTTGGTGAATTTATAGATCTGGGGTCAATGTATGAGTTTAAAAGCCATAAGCCTGGTTACTTGTAATGTATGGGGGGTCTGGGGGATAACACCATTGGCCATTGCATCCCAATACTGGTTGGCTACCAAACTTATGTAGTTGGTTAAAACCTTAAAATACTCACTTTTAACATATTTAACATGTTTTTACAGTAGTATCTGTAGATACTAGTAGAAAAAACATGTCTTGATGTTAAAAATAAAATGTACAAGAACATCCAGAGCCCCTTTATCTGAAGACCACTATGAGCACTTGTCTAGGACCCAAAATCAGGGAGAATACCACCGTCGGGTCTGCCTCTACTTAGCTGTTGGGGAGACAGGACCAAAGCATCTAATTTTTCATCAATTTATCATTAGTTTTTGCCAGATATCTTTAAATATGTGGGGGGGGGGGAGTGCGCAAGGGGCAATGTAACTTTAAAATGCAAGAAACGTTTAGAATTACTCTGGTACTCAAACGTCCAGAAAGATGGAGGGCTTCATTATTAGTTACCCAGTGGAAGTAACATAACCAGCTCAGTGGGTTTACTATTTAAACAACCCCATTCTGTGTAATAAAACAGAGATCTGTCTTGCTATACAATGATATCGTTACATAACAGAAATATTTCTCCTTGAGACCGATGAATTTAAAAGGTTTCTGAATTAAAAAAAAAAAAAAAAAACTCTGGTTGCAGGACTTAAGTGTATTATTCACTCCGAGCAAAAGAAAATGCATACGGATTAATGTCAAAGTCATTTTGACAGCTATTAATATACAAGGTCTAATGTTGATGTTTAATCATTACAAGTCAAGTGAGTGTTTATAACAATTATACGAGAAGTCTTAGACGCAGCACTGAATTGATTGCAGCGTATGATATATAAACAATTTGTCATTCTCATAATGTCCAGGGTAATGAAATGAATTCACTCTCTGGTTTCCTCCGGTCTCCCTGCCAAAGAACACTATGTTATCAGCACAGATGGAGTTTTGCATGGTTCTGGAGAACCGCCTGGTTGAAATGGCAAACAAGCTTCACAGAATACCAATGAATCCTAAAAGTCAGGCCCGTGCCGACACAACGGGGACTTTAAAATACACCAAAACACCGTATCAATCAACACCGCTAGGTAAAGGTACGATCGTTTATCTAATGACACGAGCTGCCCGGAATCCATGACGTATGCAGCGTCTGTAAGACCAGGAGCAATCTGAATAAAATCAGTAAGAGCACGCTGGAGATCAAGACGGAAAAGCTGCAGCCACCTAGTTTTTGTTCATGTCTAACACCCATGATGCTCAGCCAACTGGTGGCTATCAGAAGTAATTCTGAAATTTCTATGCACCTGGAAATCAGAACATAGCTGGGATAAAAGTCGATTTTCCAATCAATAATAAAAAGTGTGGATCTTGCTAAAACTAAATGATCAAATGTAAGCCTGTTAATAATGCAGTCTCATCGCCTATACAAGGTTTGCAATAAACTGCATGCCAGGGTTGATCATAATATGTAAATATTATCAACAATACTGGGGAATAAAACGGCAGACTCTTAAGGGCACCTTGGTATTTGTCCTCTCCATTCCGGTTTTTCTTAAATATAAGTCTTATTGGTCACACTTGTTTGGTGAAATGATCAGCTCCACAGATTACGCAGCCTCTTATTATAGCCGATATATATTCTGTGATATCCTAAAATGTTATATATGTGTGTATTTCGGAACCCTCTCTAACTAAACAGAGCTCTGAACTTCTGATATGTGTTTATACAATAAAAATAAAAAACAAACGTTTACAGATATGTAAATATTTATGACATATTTAATGACTTTAATAGCATCAAAATTACTCTTTCTGAAGTATAAATAGCAGTTATATGGGAATTCAGAAACCAAATCCATATGTTTCAATATAAAATATCCATTTTGATAATATCTTACTCGGAATAGATTTGTAAAAGAATCATTTTCATTGTGGATATAATGCATGCACACCACAGTAACCGACACAGAGGCTGATTAACGGAGCTTAACTAATATGTTCCTGGAAAACGTAACACATGTACCGGTATATTTAGATTGTAGACCGCATTAAAGCCTTATCTGAGGGAATATTCCTTTCATGCGGTTGGGTGGTCTCGGTGGACCTCTTCCAGCGTCTCCTCTGCTTTGTGTCTCAAGCTATATGTCGTATCGCGTCACAAGCTATATGTCTCATTGTGTCATGCTTGTGTGTCACAATTCCAGTGATGTTCCTATATGTCAGCGTCTTTGGGATCTATTCACTAAAGTAGGAGTTGATAATAGAGTATGCTGGAGGGTCACTGGAAACATATTGAATTCATTATGCACAGTGAGGGGTCCGCCTTAGTAAGCCCTCTATAAAGCATTATTCATCTCACTATTATAAACTCCTACCTGCTTTACTGAATAAAGTCATTTTGGTCTATTTGCACCTCACACACTCTTTTTATGGACAAAAGGCATTTCACTTGTTAAAATTTCAAAATGGCTGCACCTTCTAGCGGCCATGATGCTGGAACTTCCCCTTTAAGGGTTAGAAAAGTTAAGTAAGGGGGATACATGGATAATGACACTTTGGAAGCACACAAAATCACACAAAAAAGGGAAAATAATTGTATATCACAATGTATACCACCCCCCGGTGCACTGTGAAGAGTGGAGCAATTTTTTGTTTGTGACGATATATGAATATATATAAAATCAATACTTTGACATCTTAATGAATTCAATATGCTACATAGTACAATTCTAAAAATAATAAATAAGAAATGGTCAATAGGCTCTGAATAAAATCATCTAGTAGTAATAGTGGTGAAGTTTAAAACTGATTATATGGTAAAATAGATTAAAAATAGTGGCATACCCAGCAACAAACTCAGAAGTCTCTGGACCTTTGAACTCACCCCCACAACCCTGTACAGTCCTTGGTCATTAATACCTGGGAGAGAGAACACAGGGTTAGGGAAACAAGAAAACATGGCACATTTTCTACACGTTAACTTTCACGTTTATCATATGAGCTATTTAAAAGGGACAGCAATGTAAAATATTTTTGCAAGCAGCGAGGTTTGTTTGCCTTCGTTCTGCTGCCTGCTTGCAAGATTAATGTAGAGCAGACTATGGGGAAAGCTTAGCATAAACTAAAAAATAACAATTCATTGAAACTAGAAAACATGGTTGATGGGAAGTTGTACCATATGTTTCTTCAATGGCAAAATACTACATCAAGTAAGACTAGGCTCTTGCCCAGTGTGGCCCTTGAGGACTGGAGTTTACTTTACTCACTCTCACTTCCACTGGCTGCCCTCCAAGCTCTCCCTTCCCAAGTCCTTAAAGGAGGAAGGAAGGAATGTGGTGATGACTGGGGCATGGTCAATTATGCATATAAGCGGGGTTAGCCCCAGTCGGATTAAACATCTGCGGAGTGGGTAAAACCCCGGACCGGACTAAGCATGACCAAAACCCACCAGGGAAAACACCATTTTATGTGAAAACTTAGGGTACAGTTTGCCAAGTTCCCATGTCCTGCACCTTCTGGCATAATGTTATACCGGTGACTTTGATGTATAAGTTAGATATCTATGTTGATTTGTGGCACTTAGCGGCTGTGGAATGGTTTTACTTATTTAGTAGATGTTCAATGGGAAACCACCTTCTGAGACAAAACCATAGCCGACTCCATGACTAAAAGCCATCTATCACTCATGATTATACTTTTATGCAGTGTTTCTTTCAGTTCCCATGACCCAAAAACAGCATGGTAAAAGAAAAAAAAAGCTTATCTAATCATTAGACAAAGAAAAATATAATAAAAATGATATTAATAAATGTATATAAATGTTAGAACCCCGATCAGGGGTAACTTTGATTGCCCTTTTATGTGACTTGGAACCCATGTTGTTTAGGGATGCGAGTTAAGTCACCAATAGGTAATGCTCAAATTTCATCAAAAGAGAAAAAAAAATACTAGCACAAATTTGCCCCCTATCTCCAGCACAACCATAATGCTATCAGACTGACAAGGCATAAAAAGCTAGACAACATATTGGTAGAAGATAACTTTAAAATGCTGCCATCTGAGCATGGTGTGTTTATTATATCATATAGTAAAAGATTACGTTTTGTTGTAAAAACTGTAAGATTGGTACTACACTTCTTGCATTTGTAAATTATTTCACAGATTATATCACAGTTCTACTCTGCAATTCTCTGAGGACATTTGCATTCTTCTGTACTGTCAGCCTGTGAATACCGGGAAAAAAAACACAATTTGTTATACAATACACCCATCTGTGATAAATGTAAATTAATAATAAAGCTACAGGGAAAAACACTGCTGCGAAGAAAAACACGGATTCTTCTTAAGTCTTTCTTTACTTGCCACATGCACAAGTGACACAGAATATTACTTTGATTTGCAGTTGCATATTGAAGAAATATGTACATTAGCCGATGGTTTATGGTATGGAATGATGGCGATATAGGGGTAACTACAAATTATATTGGGGAAGGCGGCATAGGAGGTGTCTGGAACCATTTTTAGTTGATCCTAAAAATGGCACCTAGCTAGACCTATATCAAAAATGTAATAAAGATCAGGAAAGCACAAGAAACTAAATAGGGAGTTGACGTTTTCATGGGGAAGTACCATGGAATAAACACATTTTTCTTTGAGCCTTAGATACATTGGTGTATTCAGTAAAGCAAGTTAAAAGGCTGCCATTGTTGTCTGTGATGTAACACATTGGGTGACTTTCCCTGCTCAAACACCACACCGAGCCATTTATGGCAATGCTAAGGAAGCAAAAGTGGCTGAGTGTGTGATTAAGACTGAGGTATTCTATCATAAGGCTGTATGACACAGATAGATCGGATAGATATTAATGTATGCATGAGCTAGAACACATAACTGTTTTAGAAAAGAAAATTATGGATGCACCGAAATGAAAAAAATGAAAAAAATGAAAAAAACTTTTAATAAAAAGTACAGTATTGGCTCGATTATAAGACGACCCTGATTATAAGACGACCCCCCAAAATCAAAATATTAATTTAGGAAAAAAACAAAAAGCCTGAATATAAGACTACCCTATAGGAAAAGTTTTACTAGTAAATATTAATTCATGTAAACTATTTTTTCATATTTAATAAAAGCTATGATTGAGAAAAATATATATATTTTTATTTCCTTTTATTTGCCAACCTGCCCCCCCCGTTATGCAAATCTGCCCCCAGGCTTGCCACTCTGCCCCCAGAAATGCCTTATACCCCCCTATTTGCTACTCTGTCCCATGATGTGCTTTTAACCCTCTATATATCACTCTGCCTCCAGAAATGTCTTCTATCCTCCTATATGCCACTGTGCCCCATGATATGCCTTTTAACCCCCTATATGCCCCTCTGCCCCATGATATGCCCTATACCCCTATATGCCACTCTGGTATATAGGGGGTTAAAAGGCATATCATGGGGCTGAGTGGCATATAGGGGGTTAAAATGCATTTTTGGAGGTATATATAAGCCAAGGCAGCCAGTACATGCTGGAACCTGGGGATGATAGTACTGGGATTACATGCTATCACACACACGCACTCATTCACAAACATTTAAATACTCATTCATTCCATTAATCACACATACTTCACACAATCACAAAAACCCTCCCCCACCCCCTTACCTGAACTGCAGATCTCTCACTCGAAGACTTCTGCAGGGGCCCGGCTGTGCGAGCAACTTCTCTGGCCCCGTCCCCAGAGGAAGGAGGGAGGAGGCAGAGTTATGCGAGGACTGTGCTAGCTTCCTGTTCTCCTGCAGCTAGTAGGAGCGACGCTGCTCGCGACCAAAGCCCGGTAAGCAGCCTGGCCCCAGCAGAATGAGGTCTGATTATAAGACGACCTCGATTATAAGACGAGTGGTATTTTTCAGAGCATTTGCTCTGGAAAAAAACTCGTCTTACAATCGAGCAAATACGGTAAGTAACACAAGTAACAAAATTATTCGCTATATATAATTGTTAACAGCAATCACACTCCTCTCATAACCAGATTTCAGCATGTACTGGCTGACTTAGCATGATAGTAGTGCAATTGCTGCTAAATATATATATATATATATTTAATTTTTCTGTCCAATTTTGGTGTGTTTACCACACTTATTAAAAGTAACACAGCAAAATTGGACAACAAAAAAATCAACATTTTATTATATATATATGTATATACGGTACATATGATTGGCAACAGCAATCACACTCCTATCATGCCCAGGCAGCCACATCTATGCTATCACACTCATTCATTTACTCATTCGCAAACATTCATTCACAGATACTCATTAATTCCCTTAATTATGCATACTTGCTCATTCACGCTCCCCTCCACCCCCTTACCTGAACTTCAGATCTCTCACTCGCAGACTTCTGCAGGGATCCTGCTGCTTCCGTCTGTGCGAACAACTTCTCTTGCCCCGCCCCCAGGGGAAGAAGGAAAGGAGCTTCTCCTGGCCAGACCAAAAGACGCTGCTCGCACAGAGCAATGCACAGATAAGCAACCTTGCACCTGCGGACGAACATTTTCGTCCGTTTTTTTTTTAATTTTTATTTCATTTTTTCTGGCTGATATATATTTCGGCACTGATATATCAGTGCATCCCTAAAGAAAATAGTTTTTGGAAAATTCATTTTAATGCAATAGTGTCATTTTGGTGGAAGTTGCCCTTTAGTTGCCTAGAACTCCAGTCCTCCTTCCTTTTATAGGTAGAACCTTCAAAACCACAAACCTATTAACATGATTCTTACATCCAGACTATATCTTGTTCACAATATTTGAGTTGTAACTCACTCTAAATGTAATTGTAGTATACACAAGATCGTATGACAATATAATCTGAGAACAAACATATATTATTTAAAATAATAAAAAATTTTACCCATAGTTTCAACAGCATGGATACAGTTTTTCACAATTTCAAGACCATTTTTGTCTAGTTGTGCACCTAAAAAAAAGATATGTGGTCAACATCAAAAAGCATTCCAAATGGAACATTTGAGAACATTAGCATGGACATCTTGAGTCTTTGTTTGTTTTTTGTCTGTTGTAAAACATATAGAACTACTGTACACATGGACCCACTACTCAACACACCAGCCCAGGATGATAGTTTAACCCAATATTTTATTTAGACTGTTTTTTTGTATACAAACATTTATAAACAAACACAATCAATTGGTTGCTGGGTAAGAAGAAAAACTAAGGACCTAAGAAAGGTACAGGATATCATTTTGCCAATGTACTAATAGAAATAGATTTTATTTATGCAATCAGGTTAAGGATCTCTGATCCCAATCGGACATTTTTAGCACCTTTACCTGGTTTCTCATTGGTTTAAATGACTATTAAGGCTAATAATTTTAAATCTGTAAATAAAAAAATGATATGCAATTATAATTTACAGATCTCTCAGAACCCAGAATGTGCAAACTTCAATCATACCTTTATGGTGTGTCTGTGGTTTCTAAACCCTGACCAACATTTAACCCCTTGATGACAATTGCCGGTCCAGGCACGTCACGGAAAAACAAGTCGTTTACGACAAATGACGTGCCAGGACCGTCATTTGTTAAAACGGGTGAAAAAAAATAAAAAAACAAAATCGATCCAAACACTTAACCCAGGATGGACTGTGACCACTCCGAGAAAAAAAATAATAAAGATGAAAAAGTTCGCTAGATGGTCTCCAGACCCTCTAGAGAACTCTGGCTCCACTTGCAGGTTGAATACAGGTACTGCATTCAATCATGCAAGTCAATAGAGCCCAGCTTTCTAATCACAGTGTGATTAGTAAAAATAAATAAAAAAATAAAATAAAATTAATAATTAGAAAAAAATTCTAGTAAAATGTAAAAATAATTTCCCACTGATGTCACTATCAGTGGAACCTTCAAGTTGAAAATTGTTTTAAAAAAAAAAATTAAAAAGGCAAAAAAAAAATATATATATAAAAAAAATATTTTGTCCTAAAATTAGCACATTAGCTTAAAACAAAGAGTTAAAATACTGGCATATTAAATGCCCATGGGGTGTCTACTTTTAAAAAATGTATGATTTGATGGGGTAAATTGAATTGGCCGGGTTCAACAATGTCCCAATTAGCACGGGGGGGAAGGATGGCCACACATCTAATTTTCAATTAGAAAAATGCACACGTACCAAATGTGGCCTTTTAGTTCCCCCAAATGACAAACCCATGCATGTACTGATATCACTGTACTCAGGAGATGTTGCTGAACACATATTGGGGTGTTGTGTGACAGCGGCATATACCAGGAGCTGTAAATTCATACATAACATAGGTGTATGGGGGAAAAATACACACAAAAGAATACTACTGCAAACTTTGAAAAAATTCTGATGGTAAAATGTGTGCATGCAAAGAGTTAAAATACCAGCATTTAAAATACCCTGGGGTGTCTAGTTTTCAAAAATATATGGTTTTGTTGGGCACACTGAAATGGCCTGGCTCAAAGATGTACCAAATAGGGCATGGGCAGTGGATCCCCAAATGCCAAAGTTCAACACTGAAAAATGCGCATGCCCCAAATGTGGCTCTTTTGCCCCCAAACAGCCAGGCAAAATCATTCATGTCAGGTATCGCTGTACTCAGGTGATGTTGCCGAACACATATTGGGGTGTTTTGTGACATATACAAGAACCTTTTAATTCATACCTGAAGTAAAATGTGTGTGACAAAACAAACGCAAAAAAATGACTACCACAAAGTTTGACAAAGACTGGTGGTAGATATGGTGCATGGAAAGAGTTAAAATACTAGCATTTGAAATACCCTGGGCTGTCTAGTTTTCAAAAATATATGACTTGATGGGGTAAATTGCATTGGCCGGCTTCAAAGATACCCGAAATGGCACATGGGGGGAAGAATTACCAGATTTGGAAAAAATGGCTTTGAAATAGCAAAACGCTACCTGTACTTATTGCCCCATAATGTGTAGAGAAAAGCAAAAAAACATAAAAACATTGGGTATTTCTAAACTCAGGACAAATAGTAGAATCTATTTAGCAGGTTTTTTCATTACCTTTTATAGATGAGTAAAAGATTTTTCAACTAAAAGTTAGAAAGTCATTTTTTTTTATAAATTTTTCACCATATTTTATACTTTTTTTTAATAGTAAATAATATGATACA
The DNA here is from genome assembly GCA_023333645.1 of Sceloporus occidentalis. Classification (NCBI taxonomy): domain Eukaryota; kingdom Metazoa; phylum Chordata; class Lepidosauria; order Squamata; family Phrynosomatidae; genus Sceloporus; species Sceloporus occidentalis. Next base: position 2,141,208 of record JALMGF010000061.1, read on the forward strand.
ATCAAAACAATGTCATCTAAAGAAAGCCCTTCGTGTCCTGAAAAAAACAATATCTAATGTGTGTGGGTTCAGTAAACGGGAAAGAAGAAAATTACAGCTAAACACGAGCAGCGCAGAAATGTTAAAACGGCCATTGTCTCGAAGGGTACAAAAAGTAAAATCAGACTTTGTTACGAAGGGGTTAAACTAATGTGTATGATGTTTTTGTCTAACAATATTTCTGTGTGATGGGAAGCTTACTTGACAACATTCTAGTGTAACTAGAGATGAGGCCTCACTGAGACTTTTGTGACCTGTTGATAGAGACTTGTAGGCAAAAAAGTAGAGTATTTAGAAGAATGATGCGTTTTATTTGCATATGTAAAAAATAGGATTATGTGAAAGACTCGCCTTTGTGTTTTCCTAAATTGTATTGCATAGCCACAAGGTGGCAGCATAAAAAAAAAACCTTTCAAACTGATAATAAGCTAAAATATCAGGAATATTTTTAACACTACATGTGTAATTTTCAAAAATGTTTTGGACTGTCAGTAAAACTCAGCAATGCCACCAACTATTGGTGTCTCATGTTTTCTAATTTTTTAAAATGTAAGTATCGTAAAAATGATCACTTAATACATCACAATATAGAAAAAGGAAATTCATGGTAAAAACACGATTTACGTTGAGAATTTTATACGTACCACCCTCAGTTCTCCTTGTAGATCTGCTCAAAGTGAGGAAGCCCTATACACACACATGAAAAAGAAACACTGTTTGTCATGATTAAAGGCCACACTGAACAATGTCATAAAACTTCAACTGTATTCGATAAAAAAGGTAAAATTTCACAATTTACAAAGTTCCAAGTAAAAATAAAATTAAAATGTTGGCTACGTAAGAATTCATATACAAAATAGAAATATTGAGTACTGAGCTCTAGTTGGTAGAACCGTCATGTTTTATGTTTTACATTGTTCTCATTCTAAAATTGAAAAATAGATTATTGTCTGATTCTATAAATAATAACCTTTATCTTCCTAGTTTAGAATGTTCATATGAGCGCTGCTGTTTTCTACACACTCATCTTCTGTGTGTGCTTCTATAGAGTGATGTTCTCAGCAGATTTAAGGAACATTTTACATTGTTTTAGCTCTTGGAAGATTGAGTTTGCAGAAGGGTGCTACATTTTTCATAATGTCATTTCTATGCCTGAGGGGCAAACATAAGTTAATTATGGCTGCTGTTTTGAAAATGAACCACAGTGGCCAAGAGGCACTGGCTCCCTGATTCTGCCAAATTTGACTGATACAGAGGAAAGGGGGACTGAGTTCCAAATTTACATTGGCAGCACAGATGTCTCACTGGTTTCTAATCATTCATATTTCCAGGTGATTTTTTTCCCCTAACACTGTGAGAAATAAAGTTTCGTAGCAATTAAGGGGGAACTCATCAACATTTAAAACATCTTCAGTTCTGGAGCAAGTACCTAAAATATGATTGCCTAAAGGGCAGACGTCCAGCAGCCCCGGAAATTTAAGGCCAGTGGCCGTTGAATGATGTACTTAACGCCGGACAGCACACTTCTAAAGTATTGCAGTTTACACACATGTGTATCCATCTAGCAGCCACACACTCAAGCACCTCATCTGCTTGATTATTCCCATGCTTTTGAAGTGACTAAGAATCACTAGAGAGGATAGTTCAACATTATTTGGAAATTGACATTTTTGTACAGCCCTAACTAAAACACAGTTCTAGCCCGTCTTGCCTTAAGAGCTAGAGCCTTACCAAAAAACTGGATTGCTAAGTCATGTGAAAAAAGAAAGTACATCATTTTTGGGACATAATAACAATCATCTGTTCCTTAGCAGGTCTAAAAATTAGGTAAATACAACCTGAGATGAACAACAACACATGACATACTGCACCGTGTCATGATTTATTCAACAAAAATAAAGCCAAAATGGAGGAACCACATGTAAAAAACTAAGAACACTTTAGGATTTAATAGCTTGTAAAACCACCTTTAGCAGGAAAAGCTTAAAGTAATCATTTTCTGTATGACTATCAGTCTCTCGCATGATTGTAGAGGAATTTTGGCCCACTCTTCTTTATTAGATTGCTTCAGTTTGTGGAGGTTTGCAGACATTTGTTTATGCACAGCTCTCTTAAGGTCACGCCACAGTATTTCGGGATGAGGACTGGAATTTGACTAGGCCATTGAAACACCTTGATTCTTTTCTTTTTCAGTAATTTTGTCGGACAGATGGCCTCACATTTTACTGTTGAATATTTTGATATACAGAGGAGTTCATGTCGGACACAATAACTGCAAGGTTCCCAGGTCCTGTGGCTGTGCTTGACAGATGGTATGAGGTGTTTGTGCTTATATACTATGTTTGGTTTTCGCCAGACATGGCGCTGTGCATTATGCCCAAACATCTCTACTTTGTCTTGTCTGTCCAAAGGACATTGTTCTAAAAGTCTTGTGGTTTGTTCAGAAGCTACTTTGCAAATCTAAGCCGTGCTGCCATGTTCATTTTAGAAAGTAGAGGCTTTCTCTTGGTAACCCTTCCAAACAAACTATACTTGTCCAGTATTGTACTTTCAATATCGTTTAACATGCTAACTGAAGCCTATAGAGTCTCAGATGTAATTGGGTTTTGTCTTTCCTCCTTGGTATTGTGTTTACATCTGAATGCTCCAGACCAACAAACTGCTAAAACCACGGCTTTTATAGAGGTGGTCGCACTTGCTGATGATCAATTAATCAAGAGCATTTGATTAGCAGCACCTGTCTGCTACTTAGCAGCTTAATTCCTGTGGAAGCAGTAAGGGTATACTTAGTTTGCTCACATATGGCTTCTCCATTTTGGCTTTAGTTTTGTTGAATAAATAATCTCAAGGTGTTGTACGTCATGTGGTGTATTTACCTAATTTTTGTGACCTGCCAAGGAACAGATGATTGTTGTTATGTCCTGTTATCTAAAATTATAGCATTCAAGGAGGATGACTTTTCTTTCTTACATCACTTTATATCACAATCTTTATTTAACGAGATGTAAAATATAAACAATATTCTTACAACTCCTTTTCCATCCAAAACTTCCATCCATAGACACCGATCTTCTTCTGAAAAAGCTTGCATTGTAATCAAGACACCAGGCCTGGAAAACAAGATTCCAATATCATAATATTAATAACAAAGTATAAAATTAGCTATTCCTGATAAAATATTAAAACAGAATAGTTGCTAGGTTATGACAGGTGGTACCTGCGAACCAAATTATTGTTTTGGAAACTCAGATTTCCTACAAGTTGCTGCAGAAGGATCTTAACACAAAATGTAGTGTATGTTGGAATCAGAAAATAAAATTGTGCTTATAAGAGTAATATAAAAAGAGAAGTCTGCCTATATATAAGCAACATACCGCTCTACAGCTTCAACATCAAAGCAGAATCTCCTGTCTATAGAGTCTGTGTATCGTTTGATGCAGTACTTAAGAGTGAAACTCTCTCCATCGCCCTTGAAAGAAAAATATAGATATTATTGGCATTTCAATAGGTAAGCAGATAGAATAATCATCTTTTGAATGGTTTAGTTAACAACATAGAATTGCATCAGATGACATCCCTGGTAACTGGAATATGAATGGTACCCTCAATGACAGCATATCAACTAGGGTTTCTAGTGAACCCGTCACACGTATTTCTGCATCTTTACTGTACTCACAATTTTTCCTCCGGATCTGTGCTCGTATGGAAACATAGTGAAGATTTTCAAATCCTTTTTATACGTGCAGTAGTGTTTTACCCAGCTGGATCCAAAAGGAGCAGGTCCTTAAATAAAAATAAATAAGCACAATGTATTACTCCTTTAGTGCACGAATAAGGAGCGTTTTCCTAGATTTTGAGATGGAAAAATAAAAACTGAAACTATTATTTTTCAGGTTCTTGTGAGGTCAACTCTTGACAAAGTTTTAAAAGGATACTTAACATAAAGTCAATGGAATAACTTCACCACTACAGCAATCATTGTTGAAACCTATCCCACTGCAGACACGCACAGGATTTATTCAACCTCCCTTTTCTCTTAACAATCATTTTTAGATAGATAGATAGGTAAAGTTCATGTATTGGGTTAGCCTATGAGCAGCTAAAGCGTAATTGGTATATCATAACATCCAACTAGAGGACTGCATTGGATTGTGGGTCCCACCAAAAAACTGGCGGCCGGTCAGACACTGTACCTGCAGGTCCCGGTAATCCTGCGCAAGGCTGCCTTCGCGTTGCTCCCTCGCAGCGTCTCTTCTCTTGCTCCGCCCCAGAAACCCAGCGGAGTCACGTGATGTGACGTCACTTCCCGTGACTCTGCTGAGTTCCTGGGCAGAACAAGTGCAGCTTTGCAGGACTGAGTGGGAAATCTGCAGATCAGGTAAGGAGGGGGGCGGGATTGGCCACATATGTGGCGGGAGCGGGCTGGATTGGAACACACACATTGCGGGAGTGGGCGGGATTGGACACAAAATCTGCGGGAGCGGAATGTAAAAAACAGTCCCGCGCAGGGCTCTACATCCAACCAAGAAAACAACTGCATTTAGGAGTCATGGCTACATTTGCTACAAAATTACAATAAAAAAAACACAAAAGAAAATGTAAAACCAATAAATCTTAGCATGTCATTTTTCCGATATTTTTCAAACATTAAGTAAAATCTGCCTACATTTCAGAACCATTCTGCTATATGTGTCTGAAACATTACTGCTTAGCAAAAATGGAAATGAACCAGCTGTTATTTGTACCAAAAATGGCAAAACTAAAATGATCATTTTCAAAGTTCAAACAAGGTCATTTGGCACTATACTTTTATACCCATAACGTATATGGAAGATAACTATAAATTTTTTCATATAAAATGAAGGTATATAGGAATAGTAAATAATATTCTGGTTGTATCAGGTAATGTATAGGGTGGAAAAAAATATGTAAATGAATAGTTGATTTAACATTTTGCTTGCTTTTATTTTTAAGTATTAACGTAGTACATGTCAACAAGGCATTGTACTCCAAGCCTTTTTTCAAACAATATTGGGATCTATTCACTAAAGAGGGGATTTGCAGCTCCCTGTTATCAATGTGTATTTTGATTTGCAAATCCCATCGAGCATCTTATGTAAGATGGGTTGCATAGGTAAATAAGCAAGGAGAGTTAAGAAATCTCCCATAGTACATGTGGAGAGACAGAGGAGAGAGGGGGAGACGATGACAGAGAAAGGAGAGAGAATATCTACCAGGGATGAAATCACTGCACCTTATTACAGTGCCAGTCTTGAATTCACTGAGCTCTTCAGAACGATCCATTATTTTCAAAAATGTTTGTAAATGCAGACTACAGGGCTAGGTGCATGATTTCATACACATGTGGCAACAGGTCTGACCGAAACACCTGAATTCAATAATTAAGGAGTGCGTCCAAATATGTGCCTCCATATTTTGTGTGTGTTATATATTTTTATTTTAACGGACAAAGCTTTTCTTTCAAAAACAAGGACATTTCTAAGTGACTCCAAACTTGAACGGTAGTATATAGCTCAGGGGTGTCCAAGTTTTTTCTGCAGTGGGCCACTTCATCACAATTGTATACGTGCGAGGGCCGCACTCATTTTTCACTGTGAGAAAATATGGCCTTTAATAAAATATGCAGATTAAAATAAAGTAAATGACACAAAACCTTTACTTTTCCTCTCACTGATTTCTGGGCCTAGAAAGGTTTGTGACTACAAATTCAGGATAATTAAAAATGAAATCGTTCTATTTATTCTAGGGATGCACCAAAATGAAATTTCTGGACCAAAACATTCACAGTTCACTTAGCCAAAACCAAAAATCACCCCCCACCTTTAAAAATAATAATAAAAACTCACATTTTTTTTAAAAAAAAGTAGGTAACACACCACAATTGCTAAAATTAGCAATATGACTTGGCATGATAGGAGTGTGATTGCTAACAGCAACCACACTCCTATCATACCCAGGCAACTAGTAAATGATGGTACCTAGGCATGATGGGACTGTGCTTGCTGTTAGCAATCACACTCCTATCATGCCAAGTCAGCCAGTACATGCTGGTACAGGGTGGCTGTAAGTGATGTGCAGACCCCATACTGCTGGCAACATCAATACACAAGGAGGGCAGCTAGCTAGGTTTCAGCATGTACTGGCTGACTTGGAATGATAGGAGTGTGATTGCTAACAGCAATCACAGTCCCATCGTGCCTAGGTTCCAGCACTTACACATCCATGCTATCACACACACACTCATTCATTCATATACTCATTCATTCACAGATTCATTCCCTCAATCACGCATACTCATTCAAACACCCTCCCCACCCCCTTACCTGCACTGCAGCTCCTCGATGCCGCTCACAGACTTCAGCAGGGGGTGCGGCCTCCCTCTGCGTTCTCTGGTACTGCACAGAGGAAGCAGGACTGGAGCAGAGTCATGTGATGTCACGTGAACTCTGCTAGGTTCCGCTTCCTCTATGCAGTACAGAAGACCCTCCCACAGGTAAGTAGCAGGGCTCGAGGTGCGGCCCGCGTAAGATCGGTTGCCCTGGCTGCCGATTTTACGCGGGCCGCACCTCGAGGTCTCGCGGGCTGCATTGGGGCCCGCGGGCCGCATGTTGGACGCTCCTGATATAGCTCATGGAGTTAAAATGCTCAACTCTCCTGCAAACTCTCCCTTTAGCGAATAGACCCCAAAGTCAGGTGCCAGCGTCCTGACTACCTATCCCACTACAGAGCGATATAGTAAACAGTATGTCTTACGTTTTTCCTGTACATATAAATAACCTTCCATTGAAAATGAACTGGCTCTTTTATGCTCCTGTGGATTTGTTTGGATTTTCTTCAGGAGTTCTTCAACCTCTGACCGTGTTCCTTCAAAACGATTCCGTGTCTTTAAAAGAAGAAGATAAAAAAAAAATCTAACACATTGAAGTGTTTGGGCCATTATTATACGGCATGGGTTGAACGATAATGTTATGTTAAGGCAAAAATGAAGTAGGTTTCCCATCGCAAATGCAAGAATAGATTGATGAACAGTCATTGACCTATTACAGTTGTTGCAGATGATAAAAGTTCCATGAATACTAACACAGGGTAGATCCAATAGGTTCACCTCATTTTCCATTATATAAGGTGGATACACCACACATTTATTTAGTTGTAGAAAGAATATATATATATATATATATATATATATATATATATATATATATATATATATATATATATATATAAATATATATACACACACACACACATATATATATATGTTAAAAAAATACAGCACTTTTTAATAAAGAACTGAATCTAATACATCTGAAGACAAGTCATTATTATTATCAAAATTATACAAATATTCCTATACAGTTTATTGCTATAGCCAGCCTTGCGATTGTTCATTTTGAAGTGTATTTAGATTTAGTGTAAATACAGTGTCATAGCAGCCAACTGTCCCCATTAGTTTGGCACCGTGCTCACAGTGACGATTGTTATTGTTCTGACCACAGTATCACAGTACAGCCGGCCGTTTACTGTACATGTGCAAGGCACAACATGTCACAATACTGTCATGTAATGCAGGCTAAATGTGACAACACAGCACATCTACACAATATCATTTCAGTGTGATCACAGCCAGATTATGTTCCACCAACACGAGGCAAGGCTGCAGGTAGCTACGAGCTGTTGAACAATCCCATGACTGTTTGTCACAGCATCCTACTAAGAATTACGGATATTTGTAGTTCAAGTACACCTCAAATGGCAGCTTCTGTCCATAACATGTACACTTTTTAAACTAAAACTAAAGCTATACCTGCCAGAGTCCAGTAGATGGCGGCAAATAGCCACAATGTTCATTTTATCATCACGTCAAATAAGATTAACAATTTAATTTTTTTTATGTATAATGCGATAATAAACCTTTAGAAAATGCGAACGCGTTTAAACACAGAAAAGAATACAAACATCTTACAGAACCTATTCATTTGTATTTTTACATGACATTATATAGATCGTCCACAACGAACCAAAAAAAAATATAAATAAAATTTTGTAGATGCTTAAAAGAAAAAAAAAAGTTTCACACAGCTCTAGATAACTGGAAGCAGTTTCCATTAGGAGGAGAATCAATTGTAATTACTGAATTCTTAAACACAGACATACTGTGTGCAACTTTTTAATCACTAGTTAAGTTTGATTTCTGCACAAGATTAAATAAGAAAGGGAATAGATTGTGTTGGTCATGGAGTGACATTTGTGATTGTAATTTAATAATTGGCCGTATGTTTGAGGTCTGCATTCTTTGCACATCCAGCAATGAATTAAAGGGATCAGTAATAGCATTTTTTGTAGCTGGGAAACAGTCATCCTCTGACCCCTAGTCTTCTACTAATCTAAAAATGAAATAGTGTGTGAAAATTGGTTTGCATCTTATGTAAAGTAGAGATAAATCCGTGGACTAAAACATGGTTGCGGAAGCAATGTAAGGAAGTTTTAGTAAGAGGGTGCAACAGCATCACAGTATAAGTGGTAGAGGTCAATACAACGAGGGCATTTTAACATGCGTGGGGTAGGCATACGGCTGTCCTGAATGCAAGACTCAACTAAAAACAATAAACATTTGGGTCTAGATGGGCCAAATGGTTCTGATCTACTGTCAAATGATTTGTTTCTATTCCCAACCCAATGCCAGCGTGCAACTTATCTATCAATAAAAATATTTTATGTTACTTACATTTTGAATGTTGATTTGCAACTCAAGTTTGTAGTGATTAAAATCCTTAGCGAGTTCATATCCTTGATGGTAAAATGTGAAAATCCCTTGAAAGAATGCAAGCATCTAATGGAATGAGAAAATCAAAGAGATATCAAATCAGGGAGCTTTTTAGACCATAGTTACACAGTTAATTAGGTTAAAAAAAAGTCAATCAAGTTCAACCATTCCACAAACTAATACTAGCTGATCCAGGAGACAAAAAAACCCCCACAGAGGGTAATATCATCTCAAAGCGAAAAAAACTACTTAACACAAGTGGCAATAATATATATATTAGGGCTGAAACAACGAATCGATAAAATCGATAATAATCGATAACGGAAATCGTTGTCGACGATTTCCGTTATCGATTAATCGAGTGATCGATTCGTTGTTGGAGGACTCGGCTCCTTTTACTTACCTCCGCGAGCGTTCCCCGCTTCCGCTACACGCGCCTTCTTTTAGTTGCGGTTCGCTCTGTGCGAGTGGCTCCGTTCGCACAGAGCGATTCGCGGGGGTGGGGGTGGGGTTTCAGGGGATGCAGGGCAGAGTGGGGGTGGGGGGGGCAGGGCAGAGTGGGGGTGGGGGGGGCAGGCCAGGGTAGGAGACTGAGTGCAGGGCAGGGTGGGGGTGGGGATGCAGGGCAGGGTGTGAGTGTGGGGGCAGGGCAGGAGACTGGGTGCAGGGCAGAGTGGGGGTGGGGGTGCAGGGCAGAGTTGGAGACTGGGTGCAGGGCAGAGTGTGAGTGTGGGTGCAGAGCAGAGTGGGTGCAGGGTGTGAGTGTGGGGGCAGGGCAGAATGTGGGGGCAGGGCAGAGTTGGAGACTGGGTGCAGGGGCACAGTGCAAAGTGCCAGGGCTGGGTGCAAAGTGCCAGGGCTGGGTGCAAAGGGCCAGGGCTGGGTGCAAAGTGCCAGGGCTGGGTGCAAAGTGCCGGGTGCAAAGTGCCGGGTGCAAAGTGCTGGGTGCAAAGTGCCAGGGCTGGGTGCAAAGTTCTGGGTGCAAAGTGCCAGGGCTGAGTGCAAAGTGCTGGGTGCAAAGTTCTGGGTGCAAAGTGTCAGGGCTGGGGCAAAGTGCCGGGTGCAAAGTGCCAGGGGTGGGGCAAAGTGCTGGGTGCAAAGTGCCAGGGCTGGGTGCAAAGTGCCGGGTGCAAAGTGCTGGGTGCAAAGTTTCTTGAACAGTAATAGTCCACCTCTTTTCAGAATGTTTGGGGTTATTTTGTTTCATAAATATTGTGTTTGGGTTTTTGTACTTTGAAAATATTGTTTTTTTATTACATCATAACAAAATAAGAATGTTAATGTAAATTTTAAGTTGTTTTTTAACATCCAGTTCATTAAATTATTTTAAATAAACAAAAAATTTGCATATTGTTTTTTTTATCCGATTAATCGATTAATCGAAAAAATAATCGGCCAACTAATCGATTATTAAAATAATCGTTAGTTGCAGCCCTAATATATATATATATTTTATCCACAACCTTTTTGAAAACATTTTTGTGTAATGTCATAATCACGAGCAAGTCTCACAATGAAAACAATACAAGGTAAAACAACGTTCATATTTGCAATATTCATTCATCTGTGACCCTTCGACCTATTAAGGTGTGTTAATGCACATGTTAAAATCATAATATAAAATAAAATGGTATGCTATATCACGTGTGTGTAAGTGAAAAAATAAAAGTGATAAAGGAAGTGAGAAATAGTAATAATAATGATATACTTCCCAAATAGCCGCAGCAACCCAAAATGCACTCTTCCTTAGGGTGCAAATACGAATATATACAGATGATTGGGGCGCAGGTACATATGGGGAAGAAAAACAAATATATAGTGTAAATCTTATAAACACTGAAAAGTGTATGGAAATATGAATGCACTCACAAACACACAGAATGCTTCAGGCCTCTCAAATGTTGTAAAAGGTAGAATCTTTAATTGATCTTCATATAAGATCTAAAAAATAAAACTGGACATAGTGCAGTATCTTAATAAAAGCAAAAGTACTTCTTTCGATTGCACTCACAGTTTATCCATGCACAGAGTGCATTTAAAAGCAGATGAAGTCCACCAAAGGGAGGGGGGGGGAAAGTCCCGTATGATGTTTTCTTCGTGAATAAAATAATAAATAAATCATATAAATAATAATAAATCCGCTGTAGTCCTTCTGACGCGTTTCGCCGTGTGGCTTCCTCAAGAGAAGGATTATTCCTTGAGGAAGCCACACGGCGAAACGCGTCAGAAGGACTACAGCGGATTTATTATTATTTATATGATTTATTTATTATTTTATTCACGAAGAAAACATCATACGGGACTTTCCCCCCCCTCCCTTTGGTGGACTTCATCTGCTTTTAAATGCACTCTGTGCATGGATAAACTGTGAGTGCAATCGAAAGAAGTACTTTTGCTTTTATTAAGATACTGCACTATGTCCAGTTTTATTTTTTAGATCTTATATGAAGATCAATTAAAGATTCTACCTTTTACAACATTTGAGAGGCCTGAAGCATTCTGTGTGTTTGTGAGTGCATTCATATTTCCATACACTTTTCAGTGTTTATAAGATTTACACTATATATTTGTTTTTCTTCCCCATATGTACCTGCGCCCCAATCATCTGTATATACATGTTAAAATCACTCTTTTTATGGCGATCATTTTAAGGGAGAGATCAGAGATTTGGATGCAGGCCAGCTTTTGAACAGATCTATTAGATAACACTCAGGGAAGTATGTATGTAAATAACCCGTCCATCAATAGCCCCATTTATTTATAAAAGCTGGACACGTAGAAGTATGTGATAGAACATAGAGGTGCATTCACTGTGTATTTTGAACGTAAAAAACCCAGTTGGCCATACACAATTTATAGTTAACTCTCACATGACAGTTAATTTAAGGTTTGTGAATGCATTCCTTATTTTTACATATACATATATTAATTAGTTGATGTTATGGCCTAGTACGACATGATCGGCCATGGGCACTGTTGTTATCCACTAATATTGAGCTACTGAAATAGTCCAACGTTCCAAGTACCGTAAGGCAGTATCAACCTAGAATATGGACAGTCCGATATCCGCTAGGAAGGAAAAGATACTAGAAAGTGAATATAATGGGTAAGTTCTGGGTGAATGTGCATACTTACAGACAACATTAGATCTTTTAACAATATTAAGCAGTTATTAATGTTTCTCTGATAGATTTTTTATATAGAGAGAGTTTTGCTCCTTAATTATACATTAACGAGATCTGCTCTGATTTTTTACTGTTAACAATCTATGTACCTTTGGTATTACTTACAGGTTCCACAAACTCAAATTTTTTCCGCTCCTGGATTTCCTGCAGTTTACATACATATTCAAGCGACAGCTCGTAAAAATGTTGTCGGTTTTGCTCCACTTGGCAATCTGCCTAAATGAAGAGGATAGAAAGCAGCTGCTGAAAGGTTCTCGGCAAGCACAGAACATATCTCATGCCGTACCCTTTACGGGATATACATTTACACCCCCCCCCCATAAAGCAGGGAAAGGCGAACGTATGGTAGATGCTACTACAATGAGGAAGTTAACACAAACTTATGGGACACACATAAGACAAGGCCAAGACTTGTGGGTTTACATCAGATAAGATGCTTAATGAGGCAAGAACGGCCTTCGTTGGGGCTCTGGTGAAATGTGCCCTTGATAGCCTGCTTAATGCGTGGAACTTTCAGACGCAGGACTATAGGATAATATTTTTCTGATTGTTATTCTTACTGCACTGCCCATGAATGGTCTGGGACACTTTTACCTTCTCTTAGTCCAACCATAAGCATCACAGATTGATGGCAAAATGTCACCATTTAACAAGACATTGCATACAACTTACAGTCCATAATCTGCTATATAAATCATTATTTATTGGCATTAGCGGTGTTTACGGTAACATTTTTGTTTCTCATTACAAGCAACAGGGAGTTCCTTCGAAAAACAAAATCCAAAATTCCACGCATGTAGAGATAAGGCAAATAGCGTATTCCCTTTGCTGCCCTACGACGGCTTGCTTCTAAGGTCACTCGCGTATCCTTTGCTCATTTTCTCATGCATTCCTTTTTTTGAAGTCCCCTTGGGAAAAAATTGCTGCTCAGTTTGAAAATGGGTACTCTGGGGGAATCATATTAAGCCGAGAGAAACTCTCTGTCTTGAGTTTCTCATCCCAGACAAGATAAGTATTCCATCAACAAGTGTGTACGACAGTGGGGAAAACACAACATGGCCTCAAGTTCTAGAGAGCACGATTCTGTCTCTATGTCATTCTTCTGTGTAGGGCGTATTCCCCTTTTCTCACCACAAGCCATTCAATATTTTAAAAACAGAGAACAAAATGAACTATATTGACCATTAGTGAAATTTAAAGAAGACGATAAGCCATGTCCCTATGGTCATTGGCGCAGCGTCTTTTACTCAAGTTGAGGACACCATGCAATTATCAAAGTTACTAGAGGGGAAAGCGCTTGTCGGTAAAGACGATGCCAAGCTAAATATATACATCCCATGTTCTAAGACCATTGCATTTGGAGCTACCAGCAGCTGTTTTATAATTCAAAGGCAACACCAGACTGCATTGCCACTCGGTAGAAAGAACATACTCTGTTCATGGTTACGGAGGACTTGTACAGCAGGAGAGAAGTTACCGGTTAGCCTAATACTACTTATATTTTCTTTTTTATAGAACTAGGAAAAACTTACTAAACGCTACAATTAATTTAAAAAAGGTATTCCTACCTCTTGCAGATGTGGTTCTTTCTTCTTAGCTGACAAACTTAAATGTTTATCCAAAATGCTATAATTTTTCTCTGTCTCTTTATCAAATTTCTTCTTTTCCTCCTGTTAAAAAATAAAAAAGCAGACAACTTTAAACTGGTTGTATTATGAAGCCCACTATGGTTACAGTTACTATTTTTCTACCCACATATAAAAATAATCTTCCCACCTTTTCCTATTGATCATGGATGACACAGATGTGTAATCTTACTTCTGCATACAAACGTTTCGGTGTAATAACCAGTGGCATTTTTGGCCCAAGTTGAACTTGGACTAGGGAGGAGCATCAAGAAGGGCGGCACACTGTTGTAATGTGTCATACCGCAAGAGAGCACTGCACTGGCATATGACATCATCTCATGCAACTCTACATCTCTTCCCAAGACACAGTGCGGTAAATACACATGGACTCACAACCCTACTTGTGTAAATACAGGAGAGGGTGGGTAACTTTTGGCCCCAGTAATATAATGGAGCTAAAAAAACAACAAAAAAAACCATGCAAACAAAAAAAAGTTTAAAATATTTGGAAACCAAATTTCATATATATATATATATATATATATATATATATATATATATATATATATATATATATATATATATATATATATATAATTCAAATTATTTTAAAAAAAAAACAGATTAAGGATTAGAAAATGTCTCTGTAGGCTCCCTTGCAAGCTGCAGCATGTTATGGAACTATGAAAACATTACATGTTCTACAATACTGTGATAGAAAAAATATTTTTCTAACCTGTTTGTACATGTGGTTGTGCATGCTGGAGTACGATGTAGATACATACAGCGCAGGGAATACTACCAGTCGCTGTGCATTACACACATGTATACATTTAACACACTTCAATTTAAGTTTAATGACAAATATTTGGCATACACATCCACCTGTAACCTCAGTAGCAACAACCTTAAACACATTTGTACCTTTTATGGTTTTATTAATGCCATTTTGTATTACAGCTTTGGTTATAAACATTACTTTTATGAGTAATTATATATATATATATATATATATATATATATATATATATATATATACACACACACACATATACACACATACATACACACGCACGCACAAAACAGACAAAGGCTCTACATTAGTGGTTTATGACTGTAATAAAGACGGAAAATATTTAAAGCTACTAGCTACTATATCTCTTTGTTTTAAAACATATGATCACTTCAAAAGGAAACTAAACAGTTTATACATGCCTTCTTCATCTTTCCCTGCATTATGTGGGTTTGTTTCTACATGAAAATTTCCGTTCATTATTTTCTATCCATGATAGGCTTGGCAAACAAAAGCTGATCCATCTCCAAGAGCCTCCAAAGAAAAGTTTTGTTAAAACTCCTTATTTGGACTAGGACAGAAGACAGTCCTATGCCAGAGGCCATGAGAATATCCATGCAGATATCCATATACAAATCCATCCAGTTTATCTCATTTTCACAAAAAGAAAAAAATGATAACCACCACTTCTCAAGACATATGTGATTAATTAACATGCTGCAAAATAGTTATTAAAGGACGACTCTAGCCCTATTTTCATGTTAAACGCATGCCATTTGTGTGTATTTTACGGTATTCATTAGTAACTAGAATTAGAAACACTGATGTTTGAACAACATACATGTTACTGGCTGCCGCTACTTCCATTACCATCAATGGGAGTGCGAGAGCATGGCGCAGGAAGTAGACTTAAGTATGCTTTGTGATTATACTTCCTGTTTTTAGTATGGGCAGCCAGAGGAGGAGTTAATACAACAAAAGTCATATTTTCAAACGCCAATAACTACCAAAAAAAATGAAAAATGGACTTCAATATACCGGTATATAAGAGCAATTTAAAGCATTAGGCTGTAATATACAATATATATCTCAACAAATTAAAGGCAGATTCTGTATCTTTCTAGTTAAACATAATAATAATAAAATTGCAGGAGATTGCACAGAGCAGAATCCTAAGTTGAAGTATCCATGTATATACATTGGTATGGAGTAGAAAACCTTTAGTTTTTTTTAACGCAAAGGGAATAACCATAGACTATCTGGAAACGTGTGACCTTAGGTTTCTTCTGTTACATTATACTGTATGCATGCAGCAGAGGGATGATCAGAGGTTCTCTGTAGATCTCTCAGCTAAAACTATTACAGAGGCTGTATTTACAAAGAGAGACGCATTAACGAACTTTACAACATAAGTGACATTTATATACATATTGTGGTATGGCACTTGTCAGGATACCTCTAGGGCTGTAATTCAGTGATGAGTCCGGAGACTCAATGAGCTATAATAGTTTTAAACAGTTGTAGCCTCAGCATGCCAACCCGTTAAGCAGGGACCGGAACACAGGCTTCACAAACAAATATATGGTATATAAACCAAAAACCTAGCTCTGTTTAGGAGACTAACTAAACAGTAGCTTTCTGGCTAGCTAGTGATGGACTGGCCAGCTAAGCCGGTTCCCAGTCAAAACAAGATAAACAGAAGTGCTTTTAACAATAAAACTTACCATCTCTGTAAGAAGCCATGGCAGTTTGAATCAGCAACTAGGTAGTTCACCTAACCATTACGCCACCAGGTATCTTTTGGGTTTCTGGTCTCTCTCTGCCTCTCAATGCTACAGCAATCAAGGGCCTGTAAATACATGTCCATGGTCCTAGCTCAATGCTAGAGCTTTGTGTTCCTGGGCCTGTTTATACCCTGTGGAATACTACATCAAAACTTATCGACCCTTGACATTGACTGACACTGAACCTGGTTAGCCCCTTTGTACTGCGATTAATTTGGATCATCTAGACTTTGACTCCCCCTTCCGGATTATCCCTAGGTACCACGTGTAACGCAACACAGCAACAATGCCTGCCTCCAGCCGAGTTCTAAGCAAGAACCTGCCCCTGCACACGGACTGCAACTTGACCTGGCACCCATGCCCCCAACACTCTGTTCCTTACACTTCTAGCCCCCTACCACCCCCCTTACTGCCCCTTAAAATATTTCATAAAATACGAGATTTTTTCCCCCAAATAAAATAAAAATACAGCCATCTTGCAATTTTCAGTTATATAAAATTGACCTTTGCGGTCTCCACAATTAAAAGCACACACATACATTATTGTCAGTAATATCATCAGCAAATGTAACCATAAAACTTTATACTTTCGCAATCACGAGCACACCCATAAATGCCCAGTCTACCCTATGGACATTTTTTGTCTTTTTTTTTCCTCTAGTAAAGAAACCTTTTAGTGCAAATAACACAACCTTACAATGCTAGAAAAGTTGTAAGCACACTTTATCGGTGAATTTATGCACCATTTAAAGTGACACCATAGAATGTTTTTAAACGGCAGGTTACTTTTAGCTTCCAGAGGAAAAAAAAAAAATTTTTACTGAGCACCTAATATTGAAAGGGTAGCTGATGTGCTCATACGCTGTGACATTTCCTAGCTAAGAAATGCTGAATAGCCCAATTCCGCAGAATCGCCCAGTGGGTTTTAAGGGGGGCCACTCAACTATCATATACATTAAAGTGGGTCCGATATACTCATGTTACAAATCAGAATTAAAACACTGTACCTTAACTGCTCCCAACTGTTCCTTCCGAAACCTCTCCAAGGGTTTAATCAGGGTCTCGGTTATACTTAAAGCCTGACAAAAGAAACATATGATTTTAGTGTGAAAAGACATAAATAAAAGTACAAGCAAAATAATTTCGTTGAAAGATATTCTTTAAAATATATTAAAATAAAAATCAGAAATAACTTTAAAGATAGATCCGGACAACTAAGCACTTAAAGCTGGCATGACTGAACTTAAGCTAGAGACATCAGAAACCAGCAGCCAAGATGGTACTAACTAAGCTGGATATCCGGCCATCTGGAGAGGTTTATTAACATATTTTAAGGATACCTCTGGGCACATTAAAAGTGAAGAATTAACTTGTAATATCGATAATATGAGTTGTGACCCCTTAACCATCTTTAATGTGCAAAGTGTCAAAGATTAAATGTATGATGTCAGACTGTATACAAGAATATAATGACTTCATCAATTTGGAATTATTATCATGAATGGACAGACAGTCCTGTATGATATGTGTATTTACATTACCGACAAGAAAATGTTACAGTTAGAAACATGGCTAAACCTGATCGGTAAAAAGAAAAAAGAAAAAAAACAAACAATAAAAGATAATAATCTTCCAATGTTGGCAAAAAAAAAAGAAAACAAACTTATCTCTGAAATATAGATATTCATGTGTTTTTTTTTTTTTTTTTTCTATCTCAAAAGCAGAGTAGTTGGTCTTATTCTGAGCAGAGAAAAAAAAACGGTTAGGATGAAACATCCCTGTAACTGCGTTTCTGTGAATAATGACAGGTGAAAACCAGAATTCATATTGTTTATTTAAAAGGCCATGTACAGAAGCCACCGGTACAAATCACAGCAGAAGGGAATTTGGTCTCTAATATGTTGGCCACATTACTACTTTCTGGTGTGTTCTGTTTGTGCAAGTTAAACATTCCAGTAAATGATAAACGGTTGGCATATATATCACTTGTTAACGAGTTTAACTGCTTTTTAGTTACTTTTTATCTCTGTATTTACAGCAATTCAATTGAAGTCCTGGCTGCCTTAAGCTGAAGTTAAGATAAAATGATAACGGACTGGATTCTCAAAGACGCGCACAAACTGAATCCGTAGTGCAACACCCTGTGTGCTGAGAAACGCCAGTAAGCCGCAGCATTCCTTGTAAGACATTCTCTCCATGGAGGCACGACATCATTTTACATGCAGACTCATTCCCTCTATTGTTTTTGAGAATAAGGCTTAGAAAAAAGAAATATAACTAAAGAAGTCTATGAAAGCTGCATCTTTACCCTATGTAACCATCTTTTGTTTGGTGGGTTTAAACAGACATTGTAGGACGTTGGGACAATATATACATAATGCTTATTATACAATAAATGTTTCACTACAGGGAGAGTGGATGAATAATGAACAGGAAGCAGAGGTTAAGAGGTTTACTAATGAATTACCACACAGTCACCTAGTCTGAAGTTCCAACAGATCGGCTGCAGCAATGCGTGGCCACCAGCTGGATATTCCCGGCCACACCTACATCATCAGGCGGCCGCTGGCCTTAAAGGACCAGGGCCATATTGTTAAGTCCAGTCCGGTTCTGTAGAAATCTCATGACACCAACATAACTTATGCCACTATAAAAGACCAGACCTTTGTATCTGAAGTTTATCCTGTTAAGTGGGTCTAGCATTACAAATCATTTAACGCGTTAGAAGTCTTCCTCAGGCTGTGTCTGACAATTTATTAACGAGCGTAACAATCCTGTATACCATTACTATCAGAAACACAGCAGACAAAAAAAATCTTAGCATCCAGTTTGATTTATACCAAGTACCAATAAGCAATCATATCTGTACTGATTTAAAGGTATTAGGCAACTTTTAAATGTTGTTTTTTTCAAAATTTCTTTAATGTCCACATCAAAAACTGATAAGAGTTCTCCATAAAACTGTATAAAATTAATAAAATGTAAGTGTATCTATCATTCCTTAACACTTACTGTAATAGGTTTCACTTTCCTTTCAGTTCTTAAAGTTACCAATTACTTTGTAGTGAAATAATATTTTCAGATTGTGTCACTAGGCATCTCACATAATGTAACAGGATTGAAACCATAGAACTTTTCCATGCGGTTAAAAAGTCTCGTTGGAATGAATGCGATAAAGCTGTCAGAACGGACTCTGATACTCATTAAGACAAACTCGAGCAAAGCTTTTGTTAAACATTGTTATCCTCTTAAGGAAACATTTTATCTCCTATGAAATAAACCATTGGATTTCTGTTCATGTTAATTGTACCAAACTGATACGAATTGAGCTGTGCCTTCCTCAGGCTGTTGTGTAAAAAAAGGGATTCTGATGTTAAGTGATCTTATCACCATAGCAACCGATGGAAAGTTTTAGCAATCTAATATTACAGAAAGAGTGCCGTACCCTCCTCCTTTTGCCTGAGCACAATTTTCTTGGATTAGTATGAAAATGATTAGCTAGGAATCTAATTCTCTGAAACCTAACAGAGTAAAGAGCTGAAGACTTCTGCCAAAACACAAAACACACAGCAGCAGCAGCGGCGGCGGTATTACGCTGGTCTGTGGAAGGCAGCGCGGGAAGGAAGTTTATTCATTCAGCTCTGTGAAAATCCTCATTGTCAAACAAACGTCTTGCTAAAATACCTCGTATGTCCCAATCATAGTGTTTAAAAATAAAGGCTTTGAAAAGGACAAGCAAATCCACTTCGCCTTAAAGCCCTTAATTTGTATTGCTGCAACAACAGATATGATTGTTGGGGGAGGGGAAGTTTTGAGTGAGAGCAAAAAATGGGACAACTGCGAAAACATTGATATAATCCAAAAACGATAAAAATTTCTTTACAAGCATTGCTAGCAGGGGCTGGAACCTTCTGACTTCCGGGGGAGGTAAAGCTAAGCGGCCCCTATTACTGCACATACATAACCAGCAGCACTTGATGCCCATTCACAGTCTGCTTAATGGCCAAACACCCAAGGAAATTTGCACAATATGTCGCGGCTATGCCTTTGGTGGATATCACAGCTAGATAAATGAGATTGTCTGGTTGTAATGCACGTTGTAACAGCTCCCCTAGATGCATAGATATATGTATACCATAAGCATATGCCTAAACCACTCACTTGTATTTTACAAGTCGCATGGAGTAGTATGATGGACCTGTGGGACAGGGATAGGGTTGGTGCTTGGATAAATGAGTAAGGCTTAGAGTATACAAAAGACAAAAAATAGGCAGCGCTGGGTGGAATGGGGAAGGCACTGTAGGGTTCCTCAGCAGCAGTCTTTCTGCCTGATGTGTATCTTCTTTGCCGCTTCCCTACCAGAAGTTCTATTGCAGTCTTTCTCCTGTGTTACCCGCCAGAGACTACGTTCCTTAGAGGCAGCTCATTCCTACCTATCTACATCGGCCATTTGATAAACCATCTCTATAAACCTGCTTTACACAAGGATCAGGTCAACTGCTTTGGTACATTTGGTTATGTGGCTCAATGGAGTGGTAGAACACAAGCAGTGTTGCCCTTCCCCACGCATTCATCACGTTTTGGATCTAAATGGCTGCATCCTGGAAGAGGTTATTGAACTTGTGAAATTAGTGCTCACTTACACGCACTTTTACAGAACAAATCAAAATGAGCCAGTGTTATGTTAGCCAACATATTTTGTATGCTTGGTAATAAAATATTACAGATTATGTTGGAGTAGGGCAAGTTTAAAGGGTCCACCCGCACTAAGAAAACTAGGACCCCTCTGCAGCGCGGAGGCTGCAGGGTCTTGTCTTATGCCACTGGCTTAGCGACTGTCTGTCCTGATCTTGTCTTGTTACTCGTTAATTCAGCTCTCTTTGTGTTCCAGTTCATTGACTCAGACTTGTACGCGGTTTCTCCTATTGTGTCTTGCTTTTAGACATGTCCTCTGCTACTGTCCACCCTCCTAGTGGGCTCTATCCTGAGATTCAGAGCACAGAAGGGAACCAAGTTACACTGGAAAACCCAACCAATGGACAACATCTTTGTTCTTTGGCTTTAGCAGCCTGGGGACAAATGGTCCTTACCAGCTCTCTTCTGGTCTAATGATCTTTATATTTAAAAGCAAACCAATTTAGCTCGCATCCAAATGGAATACACTAAAGCACCTCTTAAATGAACTATTCCGCACAATATGCACATCATAGTTAGTTACTCACCATGATTTCTCTCTGCTCTTCAAGGTTTCGTAAAAATGTAGAAAACTCCTGCAGAGAAGCGTCTGGAACAGAAATACAATGAGATCGGTCAACATGACTCCAGACTCAGCTACTAAACACAGCCATAGTAAGCATCATTCAGACGGACATACCGATACACCTCTCGTCATCGGTCTCTGCATCTCCAATGAATTCAAACTTAAAATCTCTCAGGGAATTGGCAAACTTTCTCTGAGCTGTGGAAAGACCTGTAGAAGGGAGGGGGGAAAAAAGTTGTGTTAAATAAACCCTTACTACCTGGTGCGGTTTATTTTAATATAATTGATTCATACACATAATACGATACATTCCAAATGTATTATTAACCATTTGAGTAACCTGGTTCATGAAAGAATGCAAATAACAACCTGTATAGTATGCTAACCAGAATGAACGTAATCCCACGTAACCTACTAATACACCGTAAAATAAGACCCTTTTCTCCTTCTCTTCAGGATGTCTTACATTTATACATCCAGTATGTTATTTCCCCCTCAGTTGTCTGATGGCCTATTATTTAAAAATAACCATAATGTAATAATAATCCTAAAAACTGAGTTTGTAGGTTGTATATCTATGTTGTCTGTGTTTATATATCAGTACCCCATCAAGCTAGCTTTAGTAATCAGAATTAACCCCTTCTGCTGGAGATGGGTTTATATTAAATATTAGGGATCTGGTAAACTGGAAGGCACCCTGATTTCAGACAAGCAGGATGCAAGCGAGCGCTTTCGATTAGTGCATCAATGCCATTTCCTTTAACACCCCTGCATCCTAAAGAAATATATCGTAACCACTACCTGCCCTAACACACACACTGACTCCCTGTGATGTACACTGAACACTCTGCAGAGCCACTCGGCTCCACTGCTCTCAGACTTGATTACACCTTAATATATTCGTCAGGATGTCGCTGGCAGGGTTTAGTTCTGAACATGCGCAGTGAGACCGTAGGGTCTGCTCTGTTTCCTTCTTTAAAGTTTGGATCAAGAATGATTTCTGTCACTTGTCTCCATATAGTTTCATTTTAAAATGTTAAAAAACAGTGAGACACACACACACACACACACACACACAGTGGTCTAGACTCTAGATATATCTTATATCTTTAATAAATTATCCATGGTAGGGCCAAATTTATTGTATACATCCCAAATGTTTCTGTAAACATGGTTTAAAGAATTGATGTATACAACATCCTAATAGCTAATGCTAAAGATAACAGAAATACACTCCACAACACGTGCAGGTACGGATTTAGGACTCACTAGGCATTCACGGAGTTCTTCCTTTGTTTTGTGTACTTTGGTCATTATTATTCTAGTAGCAACGCAGGAATCTGAATGATTTTGCCTTTTATGCATTTTTTTTTTGCTGTGCATATATTTTGGTTCTGACCAAACCTTAGGGTCGAGCAGCTACATAGGCGCCTCATTAATGGTTTCCAAAAGGGTTTACGGGTTAGCTAGGGTAAAATGCAGTGGAGTCTATTGATTCAGATGCTTGGTAAGCAATATAGCAATGAAAAATTAGATAGGACTTGCCAAACTTGGGATACTTTGATGTAGTGGCGGGCCAAGCAATATATGGCCATACAGTGTGATGGAATCCCCAATATTTATGTCTTAGATGGCGTTTGTTGAATGGTATTCGTTGGGTATGTTTTATTTATTTATTTAGGACTAAGCCTGGGGTGTCACACGCAAAACAATTCAGATATGAAATACCATATTGGCTCAATTATAAAAGACAACCCTCCAAAATTTGAATATTAATTTAGGGGGGGGGGGAGAAAGCCTTAATATAAGACAACCCTATAGGAAAAAAGTTTTACTAGTAAATATTAATTCACATATAAACTATTTTTTCATATTTAATAAAAACTATGATAGATATGCACAAAATATGACCCAAATCAGAAGCCAAGGGGTGCTCTAACCACTCTCTTGACAGCCCGCCATACTTTGCTTGCAATAGATTAACAATAAAAATCACAAAGTCTTATTTTTATTTTGCATTTATTAGTTTAATTTTGTCTGCTCACACTGCTGCAACAATAACCTTATGATTTCTTTTTTCTATAAACACACAAATTTAAACTGTTTTCCGATCACTACAGGAAGTTTTCTATATGGAAAACCACCAACCACACAGCTCTTACTTCTTATGTAGTGACACTGCTATGGTACATAGAATAAGCATTGATAGAACTAAATATATATTTAATAATTTATCAAGTTTTTCTTTTGTCTTGAGCTGAAAAATCAAGTTTCTTAGTCTGCAGCCCATGTAACCAGATGTTGAATCCCAGACCCAAGAAGTCTCCTTGGCATGGAGATGAGTGTATGAAAAGATACACACATAATATGCAATTTAATCCATGCATTGTTATATTATTCATGGATACAAATTTACATAGGCGGACCTATAGTGCTACTTTACAGTTATATGTTTCTCTTTGATTTTTCTTAATTTAATGGATAACTAGCCCTTTGTGGACATGTTTATTTACCTTTGCCCTTTGTTCACAGCTAAGCTTTAGATAAGAAAGATAGATTTAGTGTTTGTTTCCTGGTCTATATATATATATATTGTAAGCTTGTTTGAGCAAGGCCCTCCTTTCTGTATGTCAAATTGCTTAGTTATATGTTATATTATATATATATATATATATATATATATATATATATATATATATATATATATATATATATATATATATATATATATAATTACCTGTTACATCTCATTTACCCATTGAACAGTGCTGTGGTGATATGGTGTGTGTGTGTGTGTGTGTGTGTGATATTCCACGGTCAACCGTAAGTGGCATTATTGGAAAGTGGAAGCATTTAGAAAGAATAGCAACTAATGACTAATTCTCTTTTTTCTAAATATTGAAGTCACTTCTTCAATCTTCCAAAGAGTCATTTGGTCACTCCTGCTAAGCAGGCGAGGACACCTATTGCACACACAGTGTTTGAGTTTCAGCTCATCCAGCAGCCACATCTGTATGTTTTAGATCTGTCTTCACCATCTGCCAGAGTTACCAGGTAAGTAACAGAAGCCACTAAAAAAAAATCAGCATACACAGCGTAGAGATGAACTTTTTAGTGGCACATGTACTTTAAAAGGTGCTTAGTTCACTAGTAATAATACCATCCCTTTATCCCCTTCGTGACAAAGGCTGATTTTACTTTTTGTACCCTTCGTGACAATGGCCGTTTTAACATTTCTGCGCTGCTCGTGTTTAGCTGTAATTTTCTTCTTTCCCATTTACTGAACGCACACACATTATATATTGTTTTTTTCAGGACAAGAAGGGCTTTCTTTAGATGACATTGTTTTGATTGTATCATATTATTTACTATTAAAAAAAGTATAAAATATGGTGAAAAATTTAGAAAAAAATTACTCATCTATAAAAGGTAATGAAAAAACCTGCTAAATAGATTCTACTATTTGTCCTGAGTTTAGAAATACCCAATGTTTTTTTGCTTTTTTCTACACGTTATGGGGCAATAAGTACAGGTAGCGTTTTGCTATTTCAAAGCCATTTTTTCCAAATCTGGTAATTCTTCCCCCATGTGCCATTTCGGGTATCTTTGAAGCCGGCCAGTGCAATTTACCCCATCAAGTCATATATTTTTGAAAACTAGACAGCCCAGGGTATTCTAAATGCTAGTATTTTAATCCTTTCCAAGCACTAATTCTACCATCAGCCTTTGTCAAACTTTATGGTAGTAATTTTTTTTGCATTTGTTTTGTCACATTTTACTTCAGGTATGAATAAACAGGCTCTGGTATATGTCATAAAACACCCCAATGTGTGTTAAGCAACATCTCCTGAGTACAGCGATACATCACATGAATGATTTTGCCTGGCTGTGTGGGGGCAAAAAGGCCACATTTGGGGCATGCGCATTTTCAATGTTGAACTTTGGCATTTGGGGATCCACTGCCCATGCCCTATTTGGTACATCTTTGAGCCGGGCCATTTCAGGTAAATAATATTTTATTGATTGAAGGACACAGACAACACAATAACAAAAAGGAAACATCACATGAAAAACGCAGCATCAGCGACATGACCATGATTCAGGCACATAATAAGGCAGAAATTGGCAGTAATAGATACATTCCAAATGCAACCTCCTCCAGGAGGAACACAAAAGATGACAAGCAACGCGAGGCAATGTGGAGTAAGAGGCAATGGAGGCCAAAAATCAAAGCCCGTGAGTCAAAGTGTCGCGAGACCATGTGATGGAGAGGGAAACACCTAAACACACACGAAAAGGAGGGAGATGGAGGAAAGAAGAAGGGGGAGACAGGAAAAGAACGAGAGAAGAAAAAAAAAAAAAAAATTACTATGACGGGAAGGGAAGAAAGAGAAAGAGAGAGAAAAAAAAAAAAAGCAAAGAGCCAGTAAGGCAGAAACAGATATCCGGAAGCCGAGTGTCATCAGTGAAGCAACGACACAAGCACAGGAGAGGAGAGCCAGCATGCCCACGTCATCGTGTACGCCTCCATCCTGTCAGAAGCCAGGTGAATCAGCTCCTCCAAAGTCCGGATCTCCTCCACCCGCGAAACCCACAAGCGCAGGGGTGGGGCCATAGGGCGCTTCCAATACAGCGGTATGAGGCCACGGGCCGCATTAATAAGATGACGGAGAACGGAGCGTTTCATACAACCCAACGACCTCTCAGAGTGGAGGAGGAGTTGAGCCGGGCCATTTCAGTGTGCCCAACAAAACCATATATTTTTGAAAACTAGACACCCCAGGGTATTTCAAATGCTGGTATTTTAACTCTTTGCATGCACACATTTTACCACCAGAATTTTTTGCAGTAGTAATCTTTTGTGTGTATTTTTCCCCCACACACCTATGTTATGTATGAATTTACAGCTCCTGGTATAGCTGCTGTCACACGACACCCCAATATGTGTTCAGCAACATCTCCTGAGTACAGTGATACCCCACATGCATGAATTTGTCATTTTTGGGGGGAACTAAAAGGCCACATTTGGTACGTGTGCATTTTTCTAATTGGAAATTAGATGTGTGGCCATCCTCCCCCCCCCGTGTTAATTGGGACATTGTTGAACCCTGCCAATTCAATTTACCCCATCAAATCATACATTTTTTAAAAGTAGACACCCCATGGGCATTTAATATGCGAGAATTGTTTTAAGCTAATGAGCTAATTTTAGGACTTGCTCACAAAAATATATTTTTCAGATATATATTTTCTTTTTTTTTGCCGTTTTAAAATTTTTTTCTAACATTTTTTTTCAACTTGAAGGTTTCCCCAGTGGGAAATTATTTTTACATTTTACTGTTTTTTTTACAATTTTTTTCTAATTATTAATTTTATTTTTTAATTTATTTTTACTAATCACACTGTGATTAGAAAGCTGGGCTCCATTGACTTGCATGGTTGAATGCAGTACCTGTATTCAACCTGCAAGTGGAGCCAGAGTTTTCTAGAGGGTCTGGAGACCTTCTAGCGAACTTTTTCATCTTTTTTGTTTTTTTTCCAGGGCCGCCGCCATCTTGTGGATGGTGAAGACTGATTGCAGCTGCGGCTGTGACCGCTCTCCGGAGCGGTCACAGTCCATCCTGGGGTAAGTGTTTGGTGTCGCTGGATGCCTCCTGATCGAGGCATTCCAGCGACACCATTTAAGTTTAGGAGGTGATCGTTGATTGCCTCCTAAACGCTTTTAAAACGGGCGTCCGCCCGGATGTTGACGCCCCGGGGAGGGGCCAGAGATGGCCCCTAGTGCCGATCGTGGCATTGCTGAATGCCTCGAGGTCGAGGCATTACAGCAACACCATTTGGGTGCAGAAAGCAAAAGTAGATCGCTTTCTGCACCCGTTTAAAGACATGACGGTCCTGGCACGTCAATTGTCGTAAACGACTTGTTTTTCCGTGACGTGCCCGGACCGGCAATTGTCATCAAGGGGTTAAAAGGGCCACTCTAGTTTCCCAGGGAGCCCCCTGGACAATGAATGCACAAGACTTTATAAGTACCTTCATATAATTTCTTTAAACCTAAAATGAACTAAAAAGGGAGAGGAGTATCTACCTTATGGAGAAGATGCAGCTCCACAGCTCAGCTTTTGCCCCTCTATGTCCCAAAGTGTCACTTCACTAATTGCCTGAAGTGGCAAACAACAGTATGGGGGCTAACTGGCAACACGTATATCACGTGCCAGGAGATGTGTACAGTCAAACCCTGCAGAGCAAATTGCCAAGGGTGCTGAATGGGTCAAACGCATATGGAAGATTCTGCAGAATGTCCCCCCTTTAAAATTAATGGGGAACATCAAAGAAACTTAGAGACCTCTCTACTATTATATGCATTAGTAGATGGCCATAATGTCCATGTGATGGCTGGAGTGTCCGATTATTTTGAAACCGCCGACCGGCAATAACTGTGCTAAACTCAAGTTCATACTGGCTTATTATTGCGGTTACATGACTATAGGGTATAAATAACATGCTACTAAAAGGTCATCATTTCATGCAAACTACATATTTTCGTAACACCATCCATCCTCTTCTCCTCCAAGGTCATTATGCAGAAATTCAATAGAATGCTAACATAATGCCGTCATTAGCTTACAAGCTGCCAAGCTCTTCACACCTAATGAAGCATCCTGTTTGATGGAACGTACAATAGTTTTTAGTTGAAGGCTACGTAACAGAGGATATGTTTTTGTTGATGTTCCTGTGTTCATCTAGTTGAAGGTGGTTGACTTTTTTGTATTGTGCTTGACTGTTTCCTAAATGAGCGTACAGAATAAAAAAAAAAAAAAATAAAGTCTATATACACTTGTCACAGAAATACACTGTCAATGTTCCGTATTATAGCAAACAATAATGAGGCATCATATTAAGCACAACGGTAGGAAGGCAAGGCTTGGTCTTGAGCCTTTCAAGATCCTATCATGTCAAACGTGCTGCAGTTTATGTTGGCAGATATTTTTTCACCTAATAAGGAGCGTTTGTAAGACAGTTACTTCATAATTCATTTCAATAAACCAGAGGGTTGGATGACAAGAGGCAAGAATGTTAAAAATGTAACAATGAACATGAATGAAGAGGTAACATAAAACTAGAAAACAGTGTGTCCTGTGCGTGCAGACAAGCAATGTATTATCCATTTCAAAACAGGCAAAGAAGGAAAAAACTGAACGGGAAAGAAACAAGAAATTATCTTAAGGCTGAACAACAAAAAAAATTAGAAGCACTAAATATGTAATTGCTATTATGGGGTTGAGTAAGTGTAGTCGGGAAAGTAGCAGAATAAATTACTAGACTTCATTGTGCAACCTTTCTACATGCTGGTTGCACAACGTTCAGTGAGAAAGAGGCAGAAATAAGGCTATAATACATTTAACACCATGTAGGACCTGGCTCCCATCAGCCTTGGCATGCAGAATGCCTATATTTAAGGGTTAAAAAAAGCACCTTCCATGAAGAAGAGAAAATAGTTATTTCTTAGTCCACACCCTGCCATTAATGCTATCTGGAAACCTGGCCAGATCTTATGATAAAATCAGTGAAGCAGGAAGAGCATCCAAGCAGGGCATTTTCAAGGAATGCCAGATGTCCTGTCCTGGGTGCCAAAAATTCTCACAGGGACCAGGCACTGGGGTCGCACTGGGGTCACACAGGGGACTCGGCACCTAGCATCTTCAAAGTTATTATTTGGGGAATATGGTTAAGTTACCATAACATGAAGATGTGCTGATAGAGTGCCCTCCAGGATCATATGAAAAGGGCCTGAGAACGAAGAATAGGTCACACAGATAGGTGGTTTATAGTACCTGGACATGATCACCCCAGTGTTTTTAAAGCACGACATAGGATAACTACAAAATTTGATGTATAAAAATATCAGGCAGGAGTATGCTGCCAGGTTTCACCACCTAGCTCTTTAGCAGTGTGGTAACGTGCCGGGGGCTACTCAGTGCCCTTACACATGAAACCAAATGAGCGTCTCCTAAAGACAAAGGAAGAAGATACCTTTAAGAAACTTCTTGTCACAAACACCTTGTGACAAGGCAATGAAACATTGAGATTTCCACGGATCACTTTACTTTTGTAATTTGTACGTTTTCTGTGTCTTATCCTTGTTTATTTTATACTGTGCTGTACGTATTCTTGTAACCATTATTTTTGTAAAGCACTGTTTTTATATTTTTATTGTAAATGAAATATAAATTAAACAGTTCTGTCCTTGTGTCCTAAATTTGAACTTATTGCTTTCGGGAGAAAGGAATGTTACAGTTTTTCTAATTTACAAGTTTATTATTTTTTTTTTTTTATATAAAATAAATTGTTTTTTTCTATAGTTTGAGTAGTGCAGGGGGTTACCAAGCCTCTTTACGTATTTGTTAAGATCTTACATAGAACTTGGTGGTGGCAGCAAATAAAGTTTTAGGGATTAATAGGTTTGGGGTTAAGGTGTAGTTACTCTGGACCCTGTGAGTACAGCAGCAAGTGAGCCTGCAAGTTGGTTTTTACCATTAACCCTTTTATGCCCACGTCCCCCCTTAACGTCACAGTGATAATTGGCAAAACAGCAAGTGGCTCCTCCTGTTGCTGTATTTTTGGGGCATCAGTGACAACCCCATCTGCAATAATATAGGATAAGGGGGTATTGCAACTATAGCTGCTTACGGTTCTTATTTGGTCTGGGAGCCTCTTCATGGCTGATGAGAAAGCCCTGTACAAGTGTGTACATACATTCATCATAACGTTACATCACTGTCATTTTATTCTATAACACAAACTTTTGGTCATAAACATTGGAGTCCTTTGTGTAGAAATATTTTTCATTATAGTATTATTGAAACCTACATATATTATATGCTTCATATATAACCTTATCTTAATCCCTGTGATTGGAAAAGACATGTCTATTTGCCTAGTGGATCTTCTTTTATAAGAAAATAATAAGGCTCATCAGACCAATAATCCTCCTAGGAATTTGAGATATTCAGTCATAAAAGTGGTATTTTATCAACCTTCCAATCAGTAGGCACACTAAGTCCTTTTATGACATTAAAAATCTGCAACTGAATAATGTAATGGGTCGTAAAAAGTGTGTTTGTAACAAAGTGAATACCAGTAGACGGCCAGCATTGAAAATAGTCTATATTGCCAAAAGTATGTGGACACCTGACCATCACACCAATATGAGCACTTTAACATAGTAACATAGTTCATAAGGTTGAAAAAAGACCAAAGTCCATCAAGTTCAACCTATATACATATTGTGTCCCTACTGTGTTGATCCAGAGGAAGGCAAAAAACCCTTATGAAGCAGATGCCAATTGCCCCATACCAGGGGGAAAACTCCTTCCCGACTCCAAATATTATTGCTTTCAAGAAACACGTCCAGGCTCCTTTTGAACTCTTTTATTGAGTTTACCATTACCACTTCCTCTGGCAGAGACTTCCATTATCTCACCGCTCTTACTGTAAAGAACCCCCGTCTGTGCTGGTGTAGAAACCTTCTTTCCTCCAGCCGTAGAGGATGTCCCCTTGTTATAGATACAGTCCTGGGTATAAATAGGTCCTGGGAGTGATCTCTGTACTGCCCCCTTATATATTTATACATAGTTATTAAGTCCCCCCGTAAACCGTCTTTTTTCGAAACTAAATAACCCTAATTCTGATAATCTTTCTGGGTACTGTAGTCCTCCCATTCCCCTTATTACTCTGGTTGCCCGTCTTTGAACCCTCTCCAGCTCAACTATATCTTTCTTGTACACTGGTTCCCAGTACTGTACATAGTATTCCATGTGTGGTCTGACTAGTGACTTGTACAGTGGTAGAATTATTTCCTTGTCGTAGGCATTTATGCCCCTTTTGATGCACCCCATGATTTTATTTGCCTTAGCAGCAGCTGCCTGACACTGGTCGCTACAGGTAAATTTACTGTTAACTAAAATTCCTAAGTCCTTTTCTATGTCAGTCGTCCCCAGTGTTTTCCCATTTAATACATATTCCCAGCCTGGATTTTTCTTCCCCGTGTGCATAACCTTACATTTATCTGTGTTGAACCTCATCTGCCACATCCCAGCCCAAGCCTCCAACCTATGCAGATCCATTTGTAATCGTGCGCTGTCCTCTATTGTGTTAACCACGTTACAGAGCTTAGTATCGTCTGCAAAGATTGATACTTTACTATACAATCCCTCTACAAGGTCATTAATAAATATATTAAAAAGAATAGGACCCAAAACTGACCCCTGTGGTACCCCACTAGCAACAGTCACCCACTCAGAGTATGTACCATTAATAACCGCCCTCTGTTTCCTATCACTGAGCCAGTTACTTACCCACATACACACATTCTCCCCCAGCCCAAGCATTCTCATTTTATGTACCAGCCTTTTATTTGGCACCGTATCAAATGCTTTGGAAAAATCAAGATATACGACATCCAGCGATTCACCCCGATCCAGTCTTGAGCTCACCTGCTCATAAAAAATGATCAGGTTAGTTTGACAGGACCGATCCCTTGTAAACCCATGCTGATATGGAGTCATACATTTATTTTCATTGAGATACTCCAAAATAGCATCTCTTAGGAAACCCTCAAACAGTTTACACACAACAGAAGTTAAACTAACAGGCCTATAATTCCCCGGGTCACTTTTTGTCCCCTTTTTGCTATGCGCCAGTCCTGGGGAACAGACCCTGTCACTATAGAGTCCTTGAATATTAGAAATAGGGGTCTGTCTATTACATTACTTAACTCCCTTAGAACGCGGGGGTGAATGCCATCTGGACCTGGTGATTTGTCTATTTTGATTTTTTTTAGGCAGCACTGCACTTCTTCCTGGATTAGACAGGCGACATGTACTGGGGCATTTATCTCATCCTGCTGTATATTACCTGGCATTTCGTTTTCCTCTGTGAATACAGCAGAGAAGAATATATTTAATAGATTAACTTTTTCCTGATCCCCGTCTATAACTTCTCCCTCATTACTTTTTAAGGGGCCAACGCTTTCATTTTTAACCTTTTTACTATTTATATAGTTAAAGAACATTTTGGGGTTTGTTTTACTCTCTTTGGCAATGAGTCTGTCTCCACTTTTGCTGCTTTTATCTGATTTTTACATATTTTATTTTTTCCCCCGATAGCTTTTTAGTGCATCCTCACTGCCTTCCTGTTTTAGTAGCTTAAATGCCTTTTTTGCCATTTATTGCCCCCTTTACATTTTTATTTATCCACATTGGTTTTCTCTTGTTCCTGACTCTTTTATTCCCATACGGTATGTACCTTTCACAGTGAGAATTTAAGATATTCTTAAAAATCTCCCATTGAGTGTCTGTACTCTTGTTTTTGAGGACATTTTCCCAATTTACAGTGTTAAGGGCTTCTCTTAGTTGATCAAACTTTGCCTTCCTAAAGTTCATAGTTCTTATGGCTCCTCTAAGAGTTCCCTTATTGAAGGACAAGTTATAATGTATTATATTGTGATCACTTTGTATATACCAATCCAAAACTATGCACATTAGTATGTAGTTAGTCCCTCCTTTGCAGCTATAACAACAACTCCCACTCTTCTGGTAAAGATTTTGGAGTGTTTCTGTGGGAATTTTTGCCAATTCATCCGGTAGACCATTTGTGAGGTGAAGCACTGATGCTGGATGAGAAGGCCTGGCTCACAATCTCTGTTCCAGTTCATCCCAAAGGTGTTGGATGAGGTTGAGGTCAGGGCTCTGTGCGGCCGGTCAAGTTTAGGGCTGCAATAACTAAAAGATAATGAAAATTGTTGCCAACAAATTTCATTATGGATCAGTTGAATTGATTTTATTGAATATAATTTGAGGGTTTTTTTTCCAGAGCAAATGCTGTAAAATGCCCATCATCTTATAAACCGACCTCAAACAGAGGTCAGATCATAACACTAAGTTCCAGATCCCCAGCAGCACTGCAGGGGATCCAGTTCCTCCTATCTGACAGCCAGCGGCGGTCTGTACAATCCTCCGCTACTGCCGGCACTTCCACTGGGGCTTCTATGATGGAGCACCGGCGTCACGTGACCTTCCGGTGCTCAGTCACAGAAGCTCCAGTGAAAGTGCCGGCCAGCAGCAGAGGTTGTCTAGGCGGCTGGCCCTTCTAGACACCAAGGAGTCAGGAGCATGGGGGGTAAGTTTGGGGGATGCAGAGTGGCATATCAGGGGCACAGTGGCACATAGGGGTAAAGGGATATCAGGGGGGCAGAGTGGCATATCATGGGGTTAAAAGGCATATTTTGGGGTAGAGTGGCAGATTATACGGTGTAATTCTTATCTGGGGGCACAGTGGCATATAGGGGGCAGTGGCATATCTGGGGTATAAGGCATATCAGAGGGCACTATTGCATATCTGGGGGACAGAGTGGCATATGTGGGGGTATAAGGCATATCTGGGGTATAAGGCATATTTGTGGGCAGAGTGGCAAACCTGTGCTCAGATATGCAGGTTGGTAAATAAAAACAAGAAATGTATTTGTCAAAGTTTTTTTCTGCTGTTTGTTCATTAAATTTTAAATAAACAAAAAAAATGTACATTTATTTTTTATCCAATTAATCGAAAAAATAAATCAGCCAACTAATTGATTCTGAAAATAATCCCTAGTCAAGTTCTTCCACACCAAACTCATCCATCCATGTCTTTATGTACCTTGATTTGTGCACTGGGGCACAGTCATGTTGGAATAGAAAGGCCCGTCTCCAAACTTCCCACAGAGTTGGAAGCATACAATTGTCTAGAATGTCTTTGTATGCTGTAGAATCAACATTACCCTTCACATGGTCTAAAAAGCCCAAACCCTGAAACACAGCCCCAGACCATTATCCCTCCTCCATGTAGTAGTCTGAACTGTTGTTACTCATAGATGCTTTCCCATCTCAATAATAGCTCTTACAGTACACTGGGCCAATCTAACAGGGCAGAAATTTCATGACTTAGCTTGTGGCAAAGCTGGCATCCTATGACAGTGCCATGTTTAAAGTCACCGAGATCTTCAGTGCAACCCATTTCACTGCCAATGTTTGTCTGTTAGCAATGGGTGCAGCTTAACACCTAAACAGGTCCAAAGAAGACTGTAGTAAAAAGTGAATCACAAGGTTTCCTTAATTTGCACTTTATATTCACAGCTAAGACTCTTCTAAGCAGGTGGGAAGTGGTTATCAAATTTTGTGACAAAATATTGTATAAGCCTCTGGTGTTAAACCTATTTTAAAAAGTCTGACTCACACTTCATTCATTTAACTGTTATTTTCTATTTGAACTCTCGCTGAAAAGTTCACAAGTTCATCAAAGACACGGAAAAGCAGATGTAACTGCTTTTCTGATTAAGCAATGGAAAAATAAATTACGGCTATCATTCAAAACGTACAATTTAAATACACAAGCACTTACAGCGAACCTGGGCCGATCTAGCAGGCAAGAAATTTCATGAATTAGCTTGTGGCAAAAGCGGCAAGCGCCAAATTTAAAGTCACCAAGCTCTTCAGTACGACCCATTTAAATGCCAATGTTGGTCTGTTGGTGGGTGCAGCTGAAACACTTAAACTCAATGATTAGGAGGGATGTCACCAAAGCAAGGACAGCTTGCCTTTTCACTGATAATGGGACGATCAGGGTGCTCTCTGCCAATGGGCTGTTAATAAAAGCAAGAGCTCAGTTGTATTTAACTGGTGTCACAGACTTGTAATGTTTTGTTTCTTTTGATTTGTTGATTACTAGTTTAAATGGACAAGAGTCACACTTGCCAAAGGTCAAACTGAGGTAGAGGCAGGAAGAGCCAGCGTTATTCATAGGAACTTTGTCATTGGCATTCTGAATATGTAATCAATGTGATTCAGTATTCCTGTCCAAGTGCTTTGGGCTTTATGGATGAAATGTGACCCAGCCTAATTTCATCTGGAACTTCTCTTTTCCCCATTTACAAATCAAGGTTGCCAG
Source organism: Sceloporus occidentalis (assembly GCA_023333645.1). Taxonomy (NCBI): domain Eukaryota; kingdom Metazoa; phylum Chordata; class Lepidosauria; order Squamata; family Phrynosomatidae; genus Sceloporus; species Sceloporus occidentalis. Next base: position 2,176,668 of record JALMGF010000061.1, read on the forward strand.
CTGTCTCAGTGAATCAACGTGGTCAACATATGAGACCTGCAAAGAGTGAACCTCACTAAATAAATCAAGTACATAGAAAATTATACACCAGATGAGATTCTTCTTCCGATTTCCTACAAAAACATAGCTATGTGCAAGTCCGAGGAGTAGGAGCAGCACTGTGTGTCATGTAAGATTTTATTAGTGATCTAGTCCTTGATAATGTTACTTGGTCCCAGCAAAGCTAGAACTAGAGCACCCTTATCCAAGCATACACTTGAATAACTGTCATAGCAGGTGCCTGGCAATGTATCTGGTAAAATTCCAAAATGTTGCAGGCTAGAAATACAATCGTAACTTGGAAAAAACACAACTATTTTAAATCAAACCTTCTGAAGCAGATGTTTTGAACTTACTCGTAAAACCATTGTTTTGGGTGGCATGCATCACTGCCAACTGTCCTAAAATGTACAATGAAGTCCTGCCAATCTGGCCCATGTTCCTGCTCTCAACGGTCTCAGCCAGTCTTTAACTATCATTGTGCAGATATACAGAGCCTCAACTGGATTCTGCACATCCATAAAATAGGTTTCCATTGGTTTGTGAAAAACTTTTAGGTGGATGAGGGGTGGGAATTATGGTAAGGTTGTAGAGTTAAGAAGTGATGGTAAGGCAGAGGGCTTATTTAATAAAGAGATGTCTGACCAATATACATTATGAAGGTTCAATCCTGGTGAGGTCGTTCTGGAGGAAGAGTTCAGCTGAGTTCAGCTGTCCCCGAATACTGAGAAGTCTTCAATGTCTCCTCACCCATTGAACTTTCCATTATGCAGGGCCAACTCCATACCTGGGAACTTTGTAAATGAGTTGACTCTAAGACTCTTGAAACATTAACACTTCAACAGCCAATGAGCAGAGGCGTATCTAGGGTATAGCACCTATGGCTCGTGCCATAGGCGCCATTGAAGGGGGCGCCAGTGAGCGGCTTTCAAACTCCGTCTTTTTTTTTTTTGATGCAGAGGAGAGAGAGGGGCGCCTAGCAACCGCTCGGCGCCCCTCGTTCTCCCCCGCATCAAAAAAAAAGAAAGACAGTGTTTAAAAGCCGCTCGCTGCCCATTTACCCTGAGATGGGACAAAAACCCAGAGGACTCCGGATCAAGCCCAGTGTATGATTCCAGTGTATGATTATTACCAGAGAAACCTGCCACTGCTCGCTCTTCATAGTGAATAGTGAAGTGATGGATCTGAAGCAACAGCTTTCTTGCCAACTCCCATTTTAGTGAATAAGCCCTAGTACAGAGACAATACTACTATAAGCCTGCCTTAGGGACCCAGGATAGCCCTTTACTTCCACAGTACAGACATAGCGTGCTATGGAGGCTATGCTGGCTAAGTACAGACCTCCTTCCTTACAGTAAATAGGCAGTTTATTAGGGAAATCTCCAATCTTCCCAACAAAGCCTTCAGTACCCCAAGGAGCCTGTAACTATGCATGCCTTTTCACTTCTTTTTTTTGTACGACACACAAATTATAAATACTGAGATATATATAGATATTATATATATTATAGAGACATGGAATAATTTCAGAAGCCTTCGTGGCTCTTCTGGTCTTCCTTTCTACCCACAAACCCTCTGCCTTCTATACAGCACAAATTGAAAGGACACATAGTTGACACGAGAATAGGAAAGTAAAAGTTCAAGGTGTCACCAAAGTAAACTATTCTTATCAGTGAAAAATAAACCATTGTTTTGAAGCATGTTGGTATTTCCTTTATTACATTTTCCAGCCTTACCGACCACTTTAACCGAAAGCATGAACCATTGTTCTCATTGGGAGGTCATCACATTTTCCACAGTTTTTTGTTTTTTTTTCTTGTGTTCTATTTCCGAATTGTATATTATACACAGAAATGCATAGCCGCTGTGAAAGCCCGTTTTTTTTTAAATCTACAAATACCAACCTGAACCTCCACTTTTGATTAAAAGCCCTCTGTGTTTCTCTATGCATGAAAACGCTCTTAAGTTTGAGCCTTGGCATTTTAAATAACAAAATCAGGGTTTTAGGATCAATTAGCAGATTTTCAGGGTCACGCAATCTGCAGATGACTTCTCTATACTCTCCTCTCATATAACTGCATCTGAACATTCCTACAGGTGCTTTTCTCAATGGAAATGCCACAATTGGATTCCTTGGTTTTCTATGAAATGAAGGGTATCTGTCAACTTTCTAAATGTTTATTTACGTTATACATTAACTCCTTAATGACAAAGCCTGTACACGTACGGGCTCAAAATGCATTGTTTTCAATGGGTTTAGGGACCGCCCATTATCCTTAAGGGGTTAATATTAAAGAAAACGTCCACTTACAAACTTGGCTACTTTACATCATACTTAATTTTTATAAATACACATCATAAAATATAATAATGAATGGCATATAAAATGCAATAGTGTTTTTTTGAGTTCCAGAATCCATATGCAAAAACAACCTTAACATCTCAAGCTACCAAAATGCAAAAAAAACCCCAAAAAACAAACAAAAAAACTCAATATATACGGCTTAAGTTCAGAAAAATCTGGATGAGACATAACCACGCAATACATAAAAAACATAATTAAATAATTTACTTCTCCCCAACGTAGACTTTAATACTGGCTTGTTTCCTGTAGATTGAGACATGCTGTACTAGTAATATAGTCATTTAGGTTGGAAAAAAAAGTCCAAGTTCAACCTTGCATATTCATTAAAAGGTTTGAACTAAAGCTGGACATTTTCAGTTTTCAACTTAAGTAAAACTGATAAACGGCCAACACCACCAAGCGTCTTCTCGGGATGGGTTGAGTTAGCTCTGCATATTGAACTGTTAAAGGGGAAATTTATTTCATAATCTCACTAATGTTTTTACCCATTATGCAATTGCCAATTTTACAGGAGCTCAACGGTGTACAATGTTCAACTCATTCGCAAACTCCCCATTTCGTGACTATATTCAGTATTGGGTGCATTTATATGTATATTATAGTAAAGATTATATTGGCATATATGGCATATAAATATATGTAGCTTGGCTTCCATATACATATATAGGTAAAACATATATGGAGTAGGCATATTTTGTTTGAGACCCGCTGAGCTCTGCAAAAGGGGCCAGTAGGCTAAATTGAAAGATGTTTATAAAATAATGCTTATAGTACGGTACTTTAACATGGAGTAACATTAGCAGGGTTGTTGTTTTGTTCCCAACTTCCTTGTAAAACAGTCCATACCCTTAAAACCAAATATCTTACCTACTGTTTTTTCAATAAAGGGGGAATGGTGGCCTCAACTATTTATTATTGAGGGCCAACACTACCAGGTTTCTCCAGTGCAAAGCGCTGAGCTTGCCTCGCATAATTGAATAATTCAATTACATTGGCTCTTGATAATGTACAGTGAAGCCAGGGAGCTGCAGCTTCCCCTCTTGAGAATAAAGTCCAGATGAAGAATATCATGCAAACCACAAGACTGGCTTTAAAAAAGAAATGCACCCATTGCTATGGGTCAGTAGTAGTGTGCCACCATTCATGTTTCATGGACGATATATAAACATCTTAATAATGAGTTTGGTATAACCTTACTATACAATACATAGAATACGTAGGGGTTTTGGTCATACATAAAGCCTAGGTCCTCAGAAGCTGAAACTCAATTCCTCAAATGTCTAGCAACCACTACTCAAAATCCTGAGTATAAACACACAAACAGCTGTTTCTAGCAAGTACCGTATTTATACTTCTCAAGAAGCAGAGAAGAGGTTGCGAGGAATTCCCCCCTCCCTTCCTGGCTGTGTAAAATCAGACACAGATTAAAAAATTACTAACAAATAATATTCAATAGTATGTGTGACAGAATGAGCTGTCATACAGGGCCCAAGGTACTCAGAGATGGCTCCAGCCTGGCTGCCAAACAGGCAGGAACTCCATTGTTAAACTAATCCCATTAACAGGATGGCTACCAGGGGGATATTCAGTAGCTAAAGGGGATTAAAGGTTGGGTTGTCTACCTGTTTATCAATGTTGATTTATGTTAATGAAGTTCTGTGGCTATATAGTCTATGTTTTACAACAATAAACTGTTCATTCCTGCTGTAGTCAGTTCAAGGTAGTTGTGTCTACTTATTGGGTGCACATAGCAAGGTTCCAAGGTGCGCATGCTGACTGGTGCTGGAAGTGATTCCTGGGACAACAGGAGGATACATGTGGGTGATCTCTGGGAGTTACTACAGCTCTCTTGGTGAACCCGTTACATTGGTGGCAAGTGGCGGGATTGCGTCCTAGTCTGAGGGACACTTCCTTTGCACCGGGATCTATCTCCAGGAAAGAGAATGGAAGTCAGCTATGCAGAGCTGATCCAGAGGAATTGTACCTGCCTGAAGCTCTGGAGGGATGTTCTCCACTTGGAAATTAAGTACAAGGGGAAAAGCCTCCCAATCTTTGAGGAAAGGTTTTCGCTCCAGCGGAAGTTGCGGATGCCGTTCTTGGGGAAGCAGCCCAAAGAGGAATGGGTGACTGAGCTGGAGGTGCTGGTCCAGACAGAGCTGAGGTTGGATGATGGATATCGGGCTCTGCGGTGGTACGCAGCACAGCTGTGCCTGGGGCTGGAGGAAAAAGGTCCTACAGAGGTCTATGGCTTCGGCGGCCCGGGATTATTATTGGAAATTATAGAAAAGGATCCCGACTTCGGTAGTGCATCGGAGTGTCGGGAGGAAGACGTCCAGGAGCGAAGGGAGGAGGATATCCCATACGTGCCTGAGCTGTGGGCTGACCTGGAACAGGCATAACAAGAGTTGTTTGACCATGTGCAACAGTATGCCCCAGTGACCATGGATTTCATTGATTTTACTGCGTGGTCACCTGAGGATGTTGACCCAGGAGGGGTGGATGGGACTGAGTCACAGGGATACTGGACAGCTAACCCAGATCCGATAGCGGAACTATGTGACTGTACACCACAACCGGATCCAGAGATTGTGGATTTAATTGATTTTACATCTGAGGATGTTGGTCCAGGAGGGCTTGCAATTGACTTCCCAGAGAAAGGAAGAAAGTTTTCTGAGTGTAGTAGATGGCACTGCGGTCTCCACAAGCGCCCACCCAGCAGAAGAGCTGCCATCGGGGAAGAGTATCACTGGCCTCTGCCTGCTCCTTTCCCTGTTTCCCGAGCCTGACCACAGCAACCTTGTAGGGTCCAGTCAGGCAGCCCCTGAGACTGTGGTAGTTGATGGGACTGCGGTCTCCACACCTGGGTCCCCAGAATGTTGGGCAGTTGGCCCAGATCCACACTCCCCAGCAGAAGCGCTGGCAACAGGGCAGAGTGCTGCTGTTCTCTGCCCACCCCTCCCCCTTGTTCCTGAGTCTGACCATGACGCTCCCGCAGTGCCCGCTCAGACCACCGCAGCCGAAATACTGGCAACAGGAGAGAGGCAGGACGGCCCCTCTCTACCAGCACCGGAGGTGCCCGCAAATCCTATAGAAGAGCTTTCTCCTGGTCAGAGTGCAGCTGGCCTCTGCACTCCCTCATCAGACGTCCCTCCACTAGAGGATGGTACAAAACCAGCACTGGGGGACACGTACCCCATACAGGTGGATGAGACTGTCGTTGCCACCTGTGGTCCCCAGAATTGCTGGACAGCTGGCTCGGATGCCCAACCCTGGATTGAAGGGGCCCCCGCCACCCTGTCATCTCCCCAGCGGCTGAGAAGACTCCAGAGAGAAGGTGCAATTGTCAATTCTCTCCAGCGGCAGTTATATTTTTCAGAAGAGGCAGAGGGCAGGCGGGTGAGTACTGCTCTTTTGTTACATTGTTTTGGGGAGTACCAATTTGTGGCTGGCAGTTGTGGTCCAGATATACAGACTGACTTCGGAGTCAAACTGTGTGGGGTCTTATCAGACGTCAGTCTCCCCCAGAAAAAGGAGATATGTGATGGAACTGTCCATCACTGGGGCCCCTGGAGAGGACTGAAAGCAAGCCTGCTACCCGCAGATTATGGACCCTGTCTCCCTGCCCTGGCAAGTGGGACTGTTGTCCTCGTCTGGGACCCGAACTCCCAAGTCTCTAAGTGCACCCCAGGACTGGTTAGTGGGACAGGTGCCTCTTGGCAGCCCCCTGCATCCACAACTCTAGGAGCGACGGAGCTGTGCTGTCCGACTGAACTGGATGCAAACCCGGTTGGGCTCTGGCCCCATTTCAGTCTTCTTTTTAAAAGGGGAGATATGTGACAGAATGAGCTGTCATACAGGGCCCAAGGTATTCAGAGATGGCTCCAGCCTGGCTGCCAAACAGGCAGGAACTCCATTGTTAAACTAATCCCATTAACAGGATGGCTACCAGGGGGATATTCAGTAGCTAAAGGGGATTAAAGGTTGGGTTGTCTACCTGTATATCAATGTTGATTTATGTTAATGAAGTTCTGTGGCTATATCAGTCTATGTCTTACAACAATAAACCGTTCATTCCTGCTGTACTCAGTTCAAGGTAGTTGTGTCTACTTATTGGGTACACATAGCAGGGTTCTAAGGTGCGCATGCTGACTGGTGCTGGAAGTGATTCCTGGGACAACAGGAGGATACATGTGGGTGATCTCTGGGAGTTACTACAGCTCTCTTGGTGAACCCGTTACAGTATGCCTTACAAGGTCAATATTGCCTTAACATTAAAGTATTTTAAAGCAAAATATACATATAGACCAGTGTCTTTATCATGGGGTCTATCATTTTTCTCAAATAAATAAAGCTACAACAGCATTTGCCTCCCATGTCCTTGGATGGCCAGCGCACACGCGTGGTACCCCAGAGCTAGCTTGTCATCCACCGCTAAATATATTTACCCTTATAAAAGCTCAAAATTGGAACACACACATTACTTAGCAATTTGAAAAGTTGTCATGTGGGCATTAATAACCAAGATTTTCTCTTTTTGAGATCTTCTCACCTAGCAGTAAGTCTCAAGCCAATAGGGACCAATGGATTAAATGGATTGCCTCATTGGGTAAATCTGCATCTGATTTAAAATACACGGATGGCAGATAATCCACTTCCACTAGCACAGTATTTTGTTTACACTCCCTCTAAGTCTACAGAGGCTCAGGAACTCTAAAGAATCCACTCTTCATAAGAGTGTTCCTGATATGGATGTAGCTGGTGATATATTTGTTTTAACCTGCCTGTTCTTTACCTATGCCTTCTGTTTCTTGGTTTTGTGCCTTTTCATTTTCAGACGTGTCCTTGCCAGCATCTTAAAGTGTTCAGCTTATTGTGTCTTAAGGAAGGCTCTGGGCCATACCAATACACTCGTCAGAGCAGCAGGTGCAACACTTCTTTTTCAAATGAATGGGTTACATTGATTAATTATTATGCCGATATATTTGTAAATTGCACATGAATTTAAAGTATCAAATTTTATATTAGTATATTATATAATTTTCAAAGTGTTGTGGATATACACAAATATATGCACATGGAAACATGGTGGGAGGCCGTTCCACTTATCTGATTCCCTCTCAGTAAAGTAAAACATACACATATTTGACTGCAAAAAAAGTGAACGACATGAACCTTAAGACACCGACAAACATGAAGCAGGATGAAGTCACCAACAGGAAAGTTAATAAGCAGAATTACATTGTGGGAACAGACAGAGAAAAAAAACATTGAAACCTATTGCCCCAGGTGAAATGAGGAGGCAGTATTGTGCACCATGTTATTGTTAATCTGCAAGTAAGATAAATATAGTGATTTGCGTGGCGTGGCTACGTTTGGTAGCATTCTTTAGATTGCAAGCCCATGCAGAAGTATCATATATGGCAAGCTCATAGGCAGAGTTCTAAGCTCCCGTTGTATTTGTATGTGTTAACCCCTTCGGGACCGGCGTCCTCGTACTGCGTCTTCCCTCGAAGACCGCAGTTTTATTAAAATATTTTAATTCCGTGCTCGTGATTCGCTTCAAAGCGATCACGTGCACGGAATTGAGGGGGAGTGGCTGCTACGGATCGCTGGGGATACCCAGCGGTCAGAAGCAGCTGCCCCTCGCAATCCCGGCGTTCATAGCGACGCTGGATCGCGCATCATCGATGACGTACCTGGTATGTCCCGGTCTGGCGGTGACGTATGACCAGGAAGTACCAGGTACGTCCCACTCCTGAAGGGGATACTGTACGTTTTTTTTATGTATGTGTTAACCATCTCACTTAAGTTGTACACTGCAGCAGATTTTGTTGGCGCTTAATAAAGCGTAATCAAAGTAAATGAATGTATCAAATTGCTCTACATGCCTAGTGTCCCATTAGTGGGTAGAGACAAAGTATGTTGTATAAGAATTTTAAAGAATAACCAGAATGAGGAATCTGCACACTCCAAGGGAACCCATGTGCTTAACTGTGCCAGGAAGGGCCAGCTCCCCAGTAAATCCAGAAGGTATAAGAATTTTAGGCATGGTATTTTTTATTTTAAAGTCTTACTCAGATAGCAAGGAAACCTTACATTAGTGGGTCAACCAAGTTACCCATCATATGGATATTGATGTATTCTTTAAACGTCCATGGTGTCTCTTTTGCAAATGCATGGGAGGTTCTGCCTCCAGCTAATTGCAGAGCAGGAGATGCGTTTTATTTAATTTTTCTTCATTTAATATGCATTCTTCTTTAGAGGGGCTGTCGGGAACAGCCTAAATAAAAGATGGTATATCCACATGTCTATCTCCTCCCACACTCCCTAAAACACAACTTTTCCACACTAACGGTTAGGGAGTGATTCTCTTATAAAGCGCTTGGAGTTACACAACTTAAATTGCAGTGATTCAGAAGAACTAAGATTTGGTGGCATATCCCTATTACCAATAAGTATCCACAAATTTCCACGAGTAAGCAAAAACAGATTTTCTTACAAAGGTACCAGATTATGATGTCACATCCGGGTATCCAAGAGAACATACTGTATATGTACCTTGGAGACCCTGCTGGCCTCCAGGCAATGGGTCTGCAGATGGACCCCATGTTCCCAGTAGTTATGTCAGGGTATGTTAAACCAAGTAAGAGATGTTTATAAGCCTAGCTCTGACGTCTTAGCCATTCCTGCACAACCCTAGCAGGTTGGAAGCAAAGTGCCTTACTCAAACAATTCAAAGACAGACCAACCACATGCACAAAGACAAATGTATATTTACCAATCAGGAGGGGAAGGGTAATAATCCACCCAATGGAAAAATAATGTCTATTATACTAAAACTATAATACATAATGTGGAATTGTTAAGACATATACACAGGATTCTTTATAGAAATGTGTAGAAGGTTTAAACTCTTCCAGGCAGCATCAGAGAATAGTAGAATTGTCTATATGTTTGCTAGGAGCAGGATGTGGTTTGTGAGCTGTGACAACGTAATCCAAAAAAAGGTTGGTGTTTTTTTTTTTCTTCTTTTCTTTAGAAAGCTTAGAATTCTAGATCAGTTGTGGTGTAACTGAGGTTTAGTAATGGCACAGACACAAATTGCCCGACATGCTGTTCAACAGGTTTATTTTAAATGAGAGACACATTGAACACGTGAGATTGTGGGCATTTCTCGTACTTTTTGTATGATGTATCACTTTCTCTGATGTTACTCCAATTTACTCATCTACCTAGGGCCCTGAGAAGCTTTAATTTTTAAAGCGAAAACAAATCTCCAATGAAGATTCATATTTGACTTGCTTTGATTTTACTGTTTCCCAGCTTTTAAATTGGTTAAAAATAAGCAGCTACCCGTGCGGATGACATGGCAACCCATGCAATCAGCACACTATGTCACTGCGGTGCCACAGGGGCATGAATCACCTTCCCTTCTGGTTCCCTTTATGTAATCCCAGACAGACTCAATGCTGTTGAGATCAGGTCTCTGTTGGGCCCATTCCATCACTTCCAGGACTCCTAATGGCTTTGGCTGTATGTTTGGGGTTCTTGTCACGTTGCAGAGTATATTTGGGGCCAGACCCCTCCCTGATGGTATTACATGACAGATAAGGATCTGCCCGAGACGAGCATTACCACCTTCCTTGCCGGAAATGCAACCCCAAACCTGCAAGGAACCTCCACCATGCTTCACTATTGCCTACAAATACTTCTTGTACCGCTCTGCAGGCCTCCTGGGAACAAACTGCCTTCTGCTACCGACAAATATTTAAAGTCCAAAGCACTTGCTGCCATTTTTCTGCGCCCCAGTTTCTGTAAATAGTTGAGTGACTTGGCCATATTTCCACATCAGATGTATGGCTTTTTGGCCGCAAGTTTTCCATGAAGACCACTTCTGGCCAGACTTCTCCTGACAGGAAAAGGGGACCACTACATTCCACTACACTGAAACTGAGCCAGGGAAAACCTGCATTACAAGATTTGGTAACAATTTGGAAATGTAAGGTCAATAGTTAGAATACCCCAGATGTACCATAAACCAAATATTACAAAATATCTTAAAGAGTGGATATGCTGCCACTGTCCTCCCCCTGAGATATGCTGCCATTCTCCCCCCCCCTCGAGATATGCTGCCACACTCAGCGGAAGTGCCGGCACCGGAAGTTGTACACGCGTATTGCGTAGATGTCCCCCGCCGGCCCCGCAAGACACCCGGGAGTCTGCTCTGGTAAGTCTTGGGGGCAGAGGTAAAATGCATCGTGCGGACCTTCACCGGCTGCGGCGATGCGCGTAAACAACCTCCGCAGCCGGCACGTCTGCACGATGTGCCGGCTGCGGAGGTTGTTTACGCGCGCATCGCTGCAGCCGGTGAACGTCTGCGCGATGCGCTTAGACAACCTCCCTTGCCGGCGCTCCCCCCATGGAAAGTGCCGGCAGGGGTGGCTGACTGAGCGTATCAGAGAGTAGGATGCAGGTCCCCTGCACCGCTGCGGGGGATCTGTATCCTAACCATGCTGCCGGCCCGGCACCCGGAACTGCATGTCCCGGGCGTCGGGCGCTAGTCCCCGAATATAGGCCGCACCCCCACTTTAAAGACTTAAAGTGTGTGGGGGGGGGGAGTGCGGCCTATATTCGGGCCAATACGGTATTTATACTATTTATGGATACACACAATTATATTTTGTTATCTTAAATATCATTTAAGAACACAAAGGTTATACAAAAAAAAATACACATACATTCCATTCATTTTCCAATGGAATGGGTAATTTAATAAAGTGATATAGGGTGCTGCCCAAACAAAAGCTTATTCTTTATAAGGGGTATAGATTAGTGTTCCCGGGGGGAATTATACTTTTTGACTGGAAATCAGAACAATATTGGGAGTTATGAACACAAGTAGACTCTGTTGTGAGGATGTGTCACTATAGCAACGAACTGAATGTTCCTGTAGATTGCACCTTTCCAGTTGTTTCTATGCAGGGATGTTACTGGGGCCCTTACAATGACCCCACCAGACGTGAACTATGGTTCAATAGAGTTATCACTTCAACACTCCAAATTCCTTCAATAAAACTTCCATGGTGTTTTACCATCTTTAACAACGGTGAGCAAATCTTCCTTATGTGTAATTATTTAACCTATTTAATGCCCGTGTGCATCAAACATTAACATTCTGCTGTTTTGACTGTTTATGATTACCATGAGCTATTATAAGTGAATGGCCGTGAGAACTGTAGTCAGGGCATATATTACAAGCTAGGCCAGGGGCGTCCAACATGCGGTCCGCGTGAGATCGGCAGCCAGGATCACAAGAGCCCTGCTGCTTACTTGTGGGAGGGTCTAGTCTCTGCTCCAGTCCTGCCTCCTCTGTGGGGAGAACAAGGGAGGCCGCGCCCCCTGCTGAAGTCTGTGAGCGGCATCGAGAGCTGTAGAGCAGGTAAGGGGGTGGGGTAGGTTGTGTGAAGGAGTATGTCTGATTGAGGGAATGATTCTGTGAATGAATTAATTTGTGTGTGTGATAGCATGGATGTGTAAGAGCTGGAACCTAGGCATGATGGGACTGTGATTGCTGTTAGCAATCACACTCCTATCATGCCAAGTCAGCCAGTACATGCTGAAACCTGGCCAGCTGCCCCCCTTGTGTAGTGATGCTGCCAGCAGTATGGGGTCTGCACTTACAGCCACCCTGTACCAGCATGTACTGGCTGACTTGGCATGATAGGAGTGTGATTGCTAACAGCAATCACAGTCCCATAATGCCTAGGTTCCAGCATTTACTGGATGGATGTGTAAGTGATGGAACCTAGGCATGATGGGACTGTGACTACTGTTAGCAATCACACTCCTATCATGCCAAGTCATATTGCTAATTTTGTCCAATTGTGTGTTACCTACTTTTATTAAACATGTGAGTTTTTATTATTATTTTTAAAGGTGGGGGTCATTTTCGGTTTTGGCTAAGTGAACCCTGAATGTTTTGGTCCAGAATTTTCATTTTAGTTCATCCCTAGAATAAATCTAGGGAATCCTGAATTTGTAGTCGCAAAACTTTCAAGGCCCAGAAATCAGTGAGAGGAAGAGTAAAGGTTTTGTGTCATTTTACTTTATTTTAATCTGCATATTTTATTAAAGGCCATATTTTTTGTCACAGTGAAAAATGAGTGCGGCCCGCGCACGTATACAATTCTGATGAAGTGGCCCACTGCAGAAAAAACCTGGACACCCCTGGATTATGCCCTTTGTACATGCGCCCCTTTTTCTTTGATTTTTTTACAGATATGATTCAATATGTAAATTTGTTGAATTAGTTGAAAAAAAATTGTTGGGTAAAAATCATGTTTTTTGGGGGGGGGTGAGGGGGCCCTTAACAGATTCTCGCACCCGGGCCCTGAGGCGTCTAGTTACGCCCCTGATAGAACTATTTTATTTTTACTTATCCAGAATCCTGAATTTGTAGGCCCAGAAATCCCAGAAATCAGTGAGAGGAAAAGTAAAAGTTTTGTGTCATTTATAGGGCTGCAACTAACGATTATTTTAATAATCGATTAGTTAGCCGATTATTTTTTCGATTAATTGGATAAAAAAAAACAATATGCTAATTTTTCGTTTATTTAAAATAATTTAATGAACTGGATGTTAAAAAACAACTTAAAATTTACATTAACATTCTTATTTTGTTATGATGTAATAAAAAACAATATTTTCAAAGTACAAGAACCCAAACACAATATTTATGAAACAAAATAACCCCAAACATTCTGAAAAGAGGTGGACTATTACTGTTCAAGAAACTTTGCCCCAGCCCTGGCACTTTGCACCCAGCACTTTGCACTGTGCCCCTGCACCCAGTCTCCAACTCTGCCCTGCACCCAGCCCTGCCCCCACATTCTGCCCTGCCCCCACACTCACACCCTGCCCTGCATCCCCACCCCCACTCTGCCCTGCACCCACACTCACACCCTGCATCCCCACTCAGCCCTGCACCCACACTCACACCCTGCATCCCCACCCTGCCCTGCACTCAGTCTCCTACCCTGGCCTGCCCCACCACCTCCACTCTGCCCTGCACCCACACTCACACCCTGCATCCCCTGAAACCCCACCCCCACCCCGCCGTGGACTCCCACCCCCGCGAACCGCTCTGTGCGAATGGAGCCACTCGCACAGAGCGAATCGCATAGAGCGAATCGCACATAGACATGAAGAATACCGTATTTGCTCGATTATAAGACGAGGTTTTTTTCAGAGCAAATGCTCTGAAAAATACCCCTCGTCTTCTAATCGGGGTCGTCTTCTAATCAGACCTCAAATAGAGGTCTGATTATGAGACTAAGATCCAGATCCCCCGCACCGCTGCAGGGGACCTGGATCCTCCTGTCTCCCCCCACTTAACACCCCCCCACACACACTTACCGGTGCTTCCTGCTGTATTGCCGGGGCAGCGGGTTGACGTCTACGCGATCCGCGTAGACAACGTCCGCTGCAGCCGGAAGGAGGTGTGGCTAGCAGCGGGGGTTGTCTGCGTCCGTCGCGGATACCTTCCCCGACTGTCAGAAATCAGAGTTCCCCGCACAGGTTGCGGCTGCAGCGGAAGGAGACGTCAACCCGCTGCCCCGGCAATACAGCAGGAATTTGGAAGCACCGGTAAGTGTGTGTGCGTGTGTGTGTGTTAAATGGGGGACATAGGGCATTTCTGGAATGCCTTATACCCCTATATGCCACTCTGGCACTTAGGGGGTTAAAAGGCATATTATGGGGCAGAGTGGCATATAGGGAGTTATAAGGCATTTCAGGAAGCAGAGTGGCGTTAAGGGGGCATTTAATAGAGCACTCTGCCTCCTGAAATGCCTTATAGAGTGCTCTATACAATGCCTTTTAACTCCCTTAATGCCACTGCCTCCTGGAATGCCTTATACCTCCCTATATGCCACTCTGCCCCATAATATGCATTTTAACCCCCTAAATGCCAGAATGGGATATAGGGGTATAAGGCATTTCTGGAGGCAGAGTGGCACATAGGGGGTCAAAAGGCATACCATGGGGCACAGTGGCATATAGAGGGTTAAAAGGCATATCATGGGCCACAGTGCCATATTGGTGTGGCAAGCCTGGGGGCAGATGTGCGTAACTGGGGGACAGGTTGGAAAATACAAGGAAATAAAAACAAAAAAAATATTTTTCTCAATCATAGCTTTTATTTAAAAAAATAGTTTACATGAATTAACATTTACTGGTAAAACTTTTTTCCTTTAGGGTCGTCTTATATTCAGGCTTTTTCTTTTTTTCCTAAGTTAATATTCAGATTTTGGGGGGGGTCGTCTTATAATCAGGGTCGTCTTATAATCGAGCAAATACGGTACTTACCTCCGGAACGCGTCACATCCGTCACGTAGTTGAAAGAAGGCGGAGACTGCAGAGTGTGTAGCAGAAGCGGGGAACGCTCGCGGAGGTAAGTAAAAGGAGCCGAGTGCTCCAACAACGAATCGATCACTTGATTAATCGATAACGGAAATCGTCGACAACGATTTCCGTTATCGATTATTATCGATTTTATCGATTCGTTGTTTCAGCCCTAGTCATTTACTTTATTTTAATCTGTATATCTTATTAAAGGCCATATTTTCTCTAAGTGAAAAATGAGTGCGGCCCTCGCACGTATACAATTCTGATGAAGTGGCCCACTGCAGAAAAAACTTGGACACCCCTGGGCTAGGCTTTGTTGGGGGAGCAACAGGGGGCCACTTCAGATAGGCTTCAAAAACGTTTGGAAGGGGCATTCCAGCCACCATATGCACTTACCCCAGCTTTTGCATCTTTTTTTCCAGTAAACAAATGGTAAGGGACTGCACAGGGATACCATTTAAATGTTTTAATATTTAAATAGTTTAGTATCACTTATTGCAGCATAAAATGTCTCGGTTCACCTTTTTTTGCTGCTGTGGTTTTGGAATGGAGAATGGTGAGATTGCAGTTCTTATCTTCTGAGCCAAAACCAACACATCTTAATTCAAATTCACTTTATGTCAAGTTGTGAACAACAACAGATTGATAACACAACTGCTACAACCTGATCGTACTAAAGATAAATGACTCTGCTGAGCTGTGTTAGTCGGATAATGATTCATATGTACAAATCCCCAGACTGCCTATAATTGGTGATTTTTCATTGCCTACCATTTTATTTCTGTACGTGGCATATTTATATTGGAAATAAGGTACCCAGCAATGTGTGCTGTTTTTGTTTGAAGTTTTGCACAGGGGGCCTTTGGTTTTTTTCTGAGCTCACATGAGGTGATGCCAGAGAATCGTCACAAATAAACACACGCTTTCCTATGGTCGTGGCAATACGTGGCTCGCGTAAGGATATAGGATGCCATTTGCAGCATAAATACTTACGCTGCCTGCTGCATCACAATCAGCGCTGTGTTCCAAGAGACGTAGATCATGGATATGTGAATACTCACATGGAACCAACTGATCATTTTACCATGTATGAGACACTTTGCTACAGATATTACATACAAACCTAAGTGCATGAGACTAAAAGTCACATAAACATATGAAATACAATCGTCACTACTTTCAATATATTTTAAGCGAATCCATCATTTCATGGAGATAAGCAGTACCCACTTAACAACACCACTTGAATAACACAATGCAGCGTGCCATCTGAGGTTATTGCGAGGTCCCGGAGATGTTCATTAAAAAGGATGATATCCAGAACCACAAATAATGTGTTGAAGTAAACAAGGCATATACATAGGAATAACATAACATATCACACAGAAATAAATCATACTCGCATTAAATATTTATATTGAATCAACCATTGATTAGAAATAAGAAAAGAAAAAAAAAACAAAAAACCACAGAGCAGTCCAATAATTTATTAATTCTGAAAATATACGTATTGAAGTGTACATTTCTTTTGCTTGCTGGTTTACAAAGTGCCATGGTTGTCAGCAGGACTTCCATCAACGCCCTGCACCAAAGTCACAACCTGCTGAAGGTACCATCCTATGTAACCATGGCGTCCAAGAAAATTATACTCTTACATCACCGATGCAATGACAGCAAGCCCTACATTAATAGTGTAATTTCATATAGAACAGCGGCTGTAACGAGGCATGGATGAAATCAACATTATCAGATTCTCCCAATGTTATCCCACCAAGAGTGTCTGCAGTTCTTCAGTCTGTAGGCTGTACAGTGGGTTCAGTATATAACACATCGATTATTATTATTATTCTTGCAGGTCTCTCCCACCAAAGATGTTTTTCTTAAATCTAGACACGGGGTTATATTGTATTTTGCAGCACATACACTGCTATCTCAGTTCAAAAGGAAGAACATCGGGACTTTTATCCAGGTGTAGCGCGGTCTTACTAGAGGCAAAGACCTGACCCCTGGGAACAGACCTCTAGCTTTCCTTTTCATGGTGTACAAGTTACAAAAGGAAGACTCGTTGGAATTCTGCTAGCCGCTGTCTATAAAGCAAGCCTTTTTTCACAAGCACAAAATGCAGATCTATATATTGTATTTATCGTAATCCTCTAGACTGTAAACTTGGAGCTGTTAGTGCCAGGTTGCCTTAGTCTGTCGCTTGTAGTTTTGTCATACCCTTTGAATGTACCATAAGAAGGAAATTGTTGGCGCTGTATAAATAAATATTCTAACACAGGACCATACGCCAGTGATGACACCTCTTTTTGGAAACATTGTACAGCACTACGGAATATGATGGCGCTATATGAAACAATAAATAGTAAAATCCATGCTAAGTCATATCACAGCACATTGTACTTATTGTATTATATATAATGTTCCCGTGTTACCAATTCACATAAGAAACGCCAGCAGTTATTTCCAATATAATCTAACTCTGGAGTTCACACCCTAAATGTAACATTACGAAAGGGAAGTGTTAATGACGTCATGGTGAGAAGGGTTATTTAACTCCCTGGCTGTGAGTGTCGGTGGTGTGTCTGTTTACACACTAGAGTCGTGTAGCAGAGTTGCAGGATCACACACTTACTTTTTGTAGCAGCAATGAGGTTCTTCCCATCCTTTAAAAGCTCCTTAAGAAACTTGTTGGTTCGGTCCAGCTCCGACTCGTGCGAGCGGATCCTCTCCCTCAGCCAGGGGCTGTCCAGGTAGCAGTCGCTGAACTCCAAGGGCTGCAGCCCCATGATTCCAGCTCACCAGTCCCGGCTCAGATCCTCCGTGCCCTGCAAATCCCTTAATAGGCAACCGAGACACAAGCACATAAATAGGCAGACAGGCGACACGGCCAGCCGCAGGTCACCTGGCTCCGGAATGCTGCCGCACAGCACCGATCCACTACTTAACAACAGACAGCCACCATGAGGAGTAACAATTCAAAAAAAAAAAAAGAGACTGCTAGGTTTCATTGACACTCTTGTGCCAAGACGCTGAGCTCCTTCCAGCCTCAGGCAGATAACTCATTCCATCCCATCAGCCTCAGCACACATTCCTACACACTGACCCCGCTCATGTCCCCGCCCCTAGCCTGTAAGCTAGTGCTTTCTGCCAACGCTTCCCCACCTATTATCTTCACCCCTTTCCCTTCTTCCACGCCCCCGCCCCCGCCCCCTTCCAAGACATCTCCAAGCGTCCCTTTAGTACGCACACTCCTCCCTCCCCCACACCCCCTTGTCTTTCCATTACTCTTCTTCTTCATGGGTGTTTTTCCCTTTAACCTTTTAACCGTTAGAGTGCAGATGGGCTGAGATATGCTAAAACCTGGCAATGCACATATTAACATTAGAGATGCCGTGGATTCAGAATGGGATCGCATTCGATCCGGGAGAGTAATAGTGATAACATTCCAAATGCATGCATGTAATGTGTTTCTTTTGCTGTGTGCAGTGATCGTGTGTACGGCTGTACGGTGTTTAAGTGTTTCTTGGTGCTACACAAATCATGCAAAATATTGTATTTAAAAACCATCCAAATTATATATTTAACGCTATAGTTTGTAACATACCAGAACAAATGTTTTAGCATATAAATAATCATAAATGTAGGCTAAAAACGGGAACTCACATTTTTTTTATCAGATTAAGATCTGATTTCAAAAGTTTTTGCATAACATGTTTTAAGATACATTAACCCCTTCAAGACCCAGGAGATTTTCCTGCCCTAAAGTCTGGAGTTGTTTTTTAGCAGTTTTAACAATCTGTTAAACTATGATTGCCATTTTCCATATTTGATGCGCGCACGTTTTTTTCTTCAAAACACGTAGGGCCTTCTTTTGAAACCTATACTAAAATACAAAAATCGCTTAGGATTTCTTCTGCAGAGTAGCTTCCAATGTTGTACATCAACCCAATTAATACGTTATTATTTATTGTGTTATATAGCGCCATCATATTCCATAGTGATGTACAGAAACAACAGGTGCTGCCCTGCTCAGACGAGTTTATAATCTAGAGGAATATATATATTTTATGTTCTAGAGGGCAACATCCATCCCTTTCTTATTACCCTTTATTGTATTTTTTAATACGTCTGGTTTAAGGAGTTTGTGATTAGCAAAGATTTTTCATTTAATAATACTCTTCTGGTAGTGGTAGGGCTAAATGGTATTAGATTTTATCATTTCTTTTTTAGTGTTCTTTCTTAATTTGTTTTGCACTATTGCTAGCGCAATATGGGGATCCTTCTTATATCTTGTGAATGATAGTGATGTCATGGTGATCCCCGTAGGGTGATGACAGATCCTCCTGGATCTCTTCTCTCCTGAGTCCTAACAGCAGGCTTCTGCATTCACACCTGGCAGAGAGGCAGCACCGCTGTGGTCTCCACCTGGTGAGAGGGGGAGCAGTGTATGTGTGTGTATGTATTTACGTATAGTGCTAGAGTCAGTGTGTGTGTTTGTGAGCATATGATTTTGGCATGTGCGTGTCTGTTACTGTATGATGCTAGGTTGTGTAAACTATAAATGGAGACTGGTTATTTAAAAGGCAAGACATGGAAGACTGGTATCCCTGTGTCTACTGCTTAAGAACAACAATCCTAACAGTAATGAATTCTGTCCTTGCCATAACTAGATATGCTTTTATTAATGGGACTTAAGTGTAGGGATGAGGTTTTAAGCCTTGCTCTGTTCCTAACCTCTGTTATTATGTGTCCTATGACTTGTGATATTTTAAAATGGCGAAAAAAGTAATATAAGCATAAAGTACAATTAATGAAAAACATCTTCAAACTAAGACTCAGATCCTGTCTCCTGAGTTTAAAACATGTGAAGACAACAAAAGACAGAGAGAAACCAAGTTATGATTCACCCCAAGGTGACTCAGAACCGACACCGTGGCTTTCTTTAGAAGAATCAGCATTATCATATGCTGGTCTCCTAAGGTCTGCATTGTGAAACGTATTATCAAATTCACATAACAATTTGATGATCATCGGATTATTCAGATTAAGTGGTAGAGTTTAATAGCACATTTTGTATCATCAAACATCAATAAAAAAATAAAGTTAAAAAAGGTGTATTTTGCCAGCATGATGGTTGTTTCTTTATCTCATGGGAATGTATGCTGTGAGAAACTACTGGCCCATAATTAATCAGGCCTGGACTGGCCATTTGAAGCATTTGGCAAATGCCTGGCGGGACTTGGCCGACAGCACCCCGTACTCATTCAATCTGCTGCTCTAACAGAAGACTACATGAGCATAAAACTTCATTGCCAGCCAGGCCATGTACCTTATACTTCACAGGTACAGATTTAGTATTTTGCTGCAATGCACTCACTCAACTAATATAAAAAGAAAGAAAATTACAAATCACAATTTTTTCACAATCCCATCCATTTGTCATTTTTATTCAGTATTTTCCCAGTAATTTATTAATATTTTAACGTTCCATTGCATGTATTCTGCTGTAACGTTAGATAAATTGTCGCTGGTACTTCTGATTGCCCTTTCATGAAATAATTCTTAATCAAGTGAAATTTTGTCTCATCAATATATTTGGGTTGTAACACAAAAGCAGGCACTAACACGGGTCGCCGCTGAAACTGAAAAAGCTCCTGCATTGTTGTAATGTGATTGAATTTTCAAAGAAGAAAATAAAACTATATTTACTAAGATCTATCTGCTCACGGTACTGGACAGTACAATTAGTACTATATTAGTAGTAGTATAATTTATAATTAGTTTTTTTAAAGTGATTATAGAGCTTTGTTGTTAATGCTGAATCATTTAGGTTATTCCCTACACAGTTACTGGTATTTATAAATAAGGTGTGAAAAGATAATGTTATTATAACTTATACAGCTCATGTATAATAGCAATTTTGGTGCAAAACGTGATCTTTACCATAGTAGCTTTAGTAAAAATGCTTTTTTTTCAAATTCTGCATGAGAATTGCAAGTTACCACTACTGATAGCATTTTGGTAACCATTCATCTATTGATTTGCTATAATGGTGCTTTAGTGGCATATGTGTGTCGTCACTGTCGTGTTGTGATTTGTGATACTTAGTTTAATTAACAATAGTACCAGTGACAAACGGTGCTGAATTAAGACACTTGCAGCCTCCTATGCGTGCGCACACACACACTCACACTATACTGCATTTGTAAAAGGGGGTCCCATAATGGGACCCCCATGGAGCACCCAGCCACAATAGCCTGCACAGTGCAGCTACTGCAATGCAGTCAATGGCCGTAATCCATTAGTGTAACGGGCTCCTCGGGGCCCACAGATATATGCCTAGTGCATCTAATGATTGATCTGACGCTACTAACATACACCATTTACATGTTTCTGTTGTTGCTTTTGTGATGTTGCACTAGATGTTGTCCACCTAAATATGTAGTTATATCAAGATGACATGTATGTCCACATGCATTATGATAATATTATAGAGAATCTGCTAAATTGCTGTAGAAAAACAGACTGTATTCCAAAGGAAGCCAAGAAAACCGTTCACACGTGATTACAGAAATAAGCAAACAAACCGCACCCACGTCATACGGTGTTCACCCGGGCAAGCAAGATATGGAGAAAAAAGTAAATACCGGCAGACCTACAAAACTTATGTCTGCAAACCGTTCCCTGTGTCATACCGTAATTAAGCCTTCTGTAAACGGAGCAGCAATTACACATTCACGTCATGATTTTGACGAGCGAGTACCTATTTAGATTTTCATGCATGATATGTAATTGTGTTACTGCTTGTTAATCTATTCACCTGATTCATTGCAAGTGTCTATAAGTCTGCTAGATGCTTTCCTATTTAGGCTTGAGGTGAAAGTCACATGTATGAAATATATAATAATAAAATATATAAAATTCTAATTCAGTACTCCAGTGGGGCAATGTCCCTCATTATCTTCTTAATGTAGAACCTGCCTGGTTATATTGCAATGCAGGTTCCCTATAAACGTGTTATGTACTCATAGGTGCGCTAGCGGGCTAGACCATCAGGGACAATCGCTGTCCCACGTGTGAGGGATGCTACGGCATCTGCCTCCTCTTCCTCTGCTCCGGTCCTTACATACTATAGTGGCCGCAGCAGTGCCACACTCAAGATGGCCGCGAACGGACGCCCTCAACGTATGATGTCACGCCTTTCAAATTTTGGTGGCAAACCCAAATTAGGTGCCTTTTCTCATTCCTAGACCTATATAAATCCCAGTAACCCACTACACCTTGCCTTCTGATGGTTGTACCTGCCATAGTGTCCTAGTGCATTATCCATTACTGATCCTGTGTATTTGACCCAGCTTGATCCTGACTATCCGTTCCTGGCTCCCTGACTTCGGCTCTGATTTATTGTTTACCCTGAACTCTGGCTTTCTGACCTCAGCTTTGAAATATCGATTGTCCTGACCACCCCGGCTCCCTGATTACAGCTTGTCTTGTATATCCTGCCTTTGCACCCTTAGAATCTGTGCCGGGTCTCAGAGGATCATCAGGAGGTCCCACGAGCTCAAACCCAAAAGGCTTAAACCGAGGGGGGGCGGTTGGAGGGTGAAGAACTCTTCTGAGATCATAGGGCTTTCTCTTGTGGGGACACTGTCCTATGCCACAATAAGGTATTCTCTGGTATGCTGAACATGACTTAATGATAACAATCCAAGGAGCACCACTTTATGGCAAATCCATAGGAAAAAGAATATATTTTCCCCTTCAGTATAAAATAGAGCTGTATACAGTGCTGTAGGTTAGCATTGACAAATCCTATGGCGCTATAAAAAAGAATAAATAATAATAATCTCACTTTATTCCTATACCTACAGGCCTGGAGGATATCTTTTATTCAGTTGTGATATGCTGGGTGACTTTCCCTGCCCAAACAAGATTCTTTATGGCTTCATTAGTTAGTGTTTTTCTGATACTAATAAGTAATTAGCTAGTTGAGATAAGAGCACCTAAGGCAGGATGGGACTACTGTGGCTTCTCTATAATTCCAGTTTGACTGAAAACCTGATACTGTTTTCCTTATTGCATCATTGATATTATAAACCATTTACTACTTGGGCATCACTGATTTAGCCTGAAGTGTAGCTGAACACAGCACATTTCTCCCAGTAATCATTAATCAACCGCCATACATTATTCTGTCTGATCTCTTGCTATTGGCTAGTTATAAAACTACAATTTATTGCAATAAAAAAACCCAATATGTACATAAATAGAAGTTTCATCCAAGATCAGATCTTTAACTAAAATGAAAGTTTAAGCTTAATGACATGAGCCAGAAAATTTAATAAAATATTAATGAATATGTAGTGCGGCTATACCTCCCAGTGCTTCACTGCACGTCCAACTGTTTTTAAGACACAGTAAAGCTTCATCTTAAATGAATCTCCCCTATAGAGGCAAAGATACCCATGCAAATTATGGGAGGGGGTAATTCTATTTTTTCACACCATACTATGGTCATTAATTTATTCACATTGGTGCATCGGGTAGCTGTTACGGCTCTGTGGTTTCAGCTAATAGAATGTAAACTTTGTGTTCAAAAGTCAGGGGATTATGAGTAAAATTGTCTTGGGTGCAAAGCGTTAAAAGTTATCTTATCACCATAGCGACAAACTGAATGGCCCAATCAGCAGAAGCATTCCATATCTGGCTACGTTGATAAGACCGCTCTGCTGTGTTCTACTAGAATCCTAGTATGAAAATACAAATATGAGTTTAGAAACCCAGATAACAGTGACAATGACAGGCCACTTGTTCCCCTGTATTGAGTAGGTGTGTTAGTTCAATGTATTAATCATACTAAATGTCCGTCCTTGGGGAAAAAAAAGTACCGGTACTTTGTAATTTGCACAAATTAAAGGAGAATCATGATTCAGGAAACGGTGCAAAAACGCCGAAAAAGCCCCAGGTTTTTTGGCTCCAAATATACCCTCACTAAAGAAGGGGTTAAAGTGCAGTGTTTTATTTCCTTTACTATTTATTATTAAAATCCTGCAGATGGTCGCATCTCCCATAGAACTGACACATCTGTATGTACGCGAAAATCACCACATGCGATACCTATACGAGCCCTAAAGAAAATGGCCAATATAGTATAACACAGGCAAGCATTTCCATAGCATTGGTCGCATGTATGCCGAATGCACGATACTTTCTTCGTGACATTTAACGCCCTATCATCACGTTAACTTTCTCTCTCCACACTCATGACTGCCCCTCACCGGTTCCCTCGCTTAACCCCACCAAGCCTGTCAGCATCCAGACACGCACTGACATCACGTTCCTACGTAACAGAAAGTTCTAAACATTAGAGACAGCCCAGCCCAGCGCAAGGCGCAGAGTCCACCATGGGTATTTGCCTGGAGCTCACGGCTTATGGAGATTCTATTGCAAATGTCTCCGCCAATATGGCTACTGTAATAGAGACAAGCGTCAAGCTGTTTGTGCCGCGTGCGTTAAGCACTCTGGTCCGTGACGTGCGTGTTTGACTGGGTTCTTTCGGTGTTCAGTGGTACTGAACTATAATATAAGTTGCTGCCATTCAGCTACGTAAGGGCTGATAAGATGAGTGAGGGGAGCAGCAGAAACTCCAGGAAAGGGAGAAAGGCCGGGCAGGCGGCTGGAAGGAGGGCGCTGATCTCCAAGAGTGTGCAGAGTGCCCAGCACTGTCTGGAGGAACAGGATTACGGGACAGCATATGCCCACTTCCTGCTGGTGCTCAGCCTCGCTCCTGAGCTCAGGGATGACTTCAAGGTGCATGTCTCCGCCATAGCAAACCCTACTTAGTATACATTTTGTTCTGTACGTTGTATACGATCCTTACTAGAGCAATGGGACCTTATAGGCATTACAGGGAACTCTTGGTGCTTTACCCAGAGCATCAGGGTATTTGCCCCCAGTATCAGGGTGAAGGGGCCTAGTCTCAGGGGTCACACAGTCCGTATCGGCATTGCATACCAAAGGTGGGCTGTCCCCACCATCTGAAGTACTTGAATAAGGAGCTTAGGAGATATGCTGTAAAACCTTGGCTGCTTTATGCCTCCTCTTGCAGATGTGTTAACTAATTCTAGGAATATCAGTAACTGTGCAACAGTATTTAAAACATTGGCATTCTTAGTAAATGATAGACTTTTCTGTTTTGTTTTGTAGGAGACGTTTCAGTACACACTCTTGAAATGGGCTGAAGAGCTGTATGCTATTAACCGGAGTGAAGATCTGTTTAGTTGCTATGAGCAGGCCTTAGAGCTTTTTCCTACTGATGATGTCATTTGCAACAGTATGGGGGAGCAACTGTTCCGGTGAGAAATAGGTCATCATGCTTGTGTTTCTTCTTCTTCTTCTTCTAAAAACAATGTGTAAATATATACAATAATGCTATATTTTCTGTATGAAGATACGTTTAGTTTCCCTGGCCACCTTCATTGCGGAGGCTCTGTGATTGGTTTGAAAAATAAATTGATGTTTGTCAATAGAATAGAAAAATAAACTGACTAAACATTCATTTTTTTTAAACACATTATTTGATATTTATTTGTAATAATACTCCGTGTTTCCCTGCTTCTTCTTCTGGCTGCTCATTTAACAGCTTAAATGTTTGTAAAATGTTTTATAACTGCTCAAAAACAGAAATGCTAAGGTGTATGACAATGGAGAAAAAAAATAACTCTTTTATTGGCGTAATTCATTAGTAGGCAGTGCTTGTCATTCGATTTGACCAAGAAAAGAAACTAATATCTATTAGACTTGTGCAAATGGCCCAAAGCCAATCCGGACGCATTTTTCGTTTGGTTTTTGGTCCATTCGTTTTCCGACAACAAATTTTGCTTCCTGCCCTTTTGGTTCAGGCAATGTTTAAATTCGGAAACTCTTTGTCCTTTACCCTCATTCACTCTCTCACACTTTCAGTCGCACTCACTCAATACGGATGGATTTGCAGAGAAGGAGAGGTGCAGAAACGCTTCTCTTTCTCAGTGAATCTCTCTATGATTCTGGGCTCTCTGAATTTTGGGGGGGGGAAGGGCGGAGCTTCTTGGCACACCCTCTCCCCGTTCCTCCAATCTGGGGAGAGGGTGTGTCTTTAGGCTCTGCCTTTTTGCGGAAGTTCGGTCTGCTGCATTGTGTGATCTTTAAGTGTCAATAACTACAATGCTCTTTTTCAACATTTAAACATGTTTAACCCCTTAATGACAATTGCCGGTCCTGGCACGGCACGGAAAAGCATGTGCTTTACGACAATTGACGTGCCAGGACCGGCACGTCTTTAAACGGGTGCAGAAAGCGATCTACTATCGCTTTCTGCACCCAAAAAGCGTTGCTGAATGCCTCGACCTCGAGGCATTCAGCAACGCCGCGATCGGCACGAAGGGGCCATCTCTGGCCCCTCCACGGGGCGTCAACATCCGCCATACTTTGTATGGCGGCGGACGCCCGTTTTAAAAGCGTTTAGGAGGCGATCGACGATCGCCTCCTAAACTTAAATGGTGTCGCTGGAATGCCTCGATCAGGAGGCATCCAGCGACACCAAACACTAACCTTTTGATGGGCTGTGACCGCTCCGGAGAGCGGTCACAGCCGCAGCTGCCGGCAATCTTCGCCATCAAGGAAGATGGCCGCCGTCCTGTAACAGGAACCACAAATTTTAAAAGTTCGCTAGATAGTCCAGACCATCTAGAGAACTTTGGCTCCACTTGCAGGTTGAATACAGGTACTGCATTCACCATGCAAGTCAATGGAGCCCAGCTTTCTAATCACAGTGTGATTAGTAAAAATAAATTAAAAAATAAAATTAATAATAATTAGAAAAAAATAGTAAAAAAACAGTAAAATGTAAAAATCATTTCCCACTGATGTCACTATCAGGGGAACCTCCAAGTTGAAAAAAAATGTTAAATTTTTTTTTTTAAAAAATAAAAAAAAAATATATATATATATAAAAAATATATTTTTGTGAGCAAGTCCTAAAATTAGCATATTAGCTTAAAACAATTCTCGCATGGAAAGAGTTAAAATACTGGCATATTAAATGCCCGTGGGGTGTCTACTTTTAAAAAATGTATGATTTGATGGGGTAAATTGAATGGGCCAGGTTCAACAACGTCCCAATTAACACGGGGGGAAGGATGGCCACACATCTAATTTCCAATTAGAAAAATGCACACGTACCAAATGTGGCCTTTTAGTTCCCCCCAAAAATGACACACCCATGCATGTGGGGTATCACTGCACTCAGGAGATGTTGCTGAACACATTATGGGGTGTCGTGTGACAGCGGCATATACCAGGAGCTGTAAATTCATACATAAAGTAGGTGTGTGTGGGAAAAATACACACACAAAAATATTACTGCAAACTTTGAAAAAATGCTGGTCGTAAAATATGTGCATGCAAAGAGTTAAAATACCAGCATTTAAAATACCCTGTGGTGTCTAGTTTTGAAAGATATATGGTTTTGTTGGGCACACTGAAATGGCCTGGCTCAAAGATGTACCAAATAGGGCATGGGCAGTGGATCCCCCAAATGCCAAAGTTCAACATTGACAAATGCGCATGCCCCAAATGTGGCCCTTTTGCCCCCAAACAGCCAGGCAAAATCATTCATGTGGGGTATCGCTGCGCTCAGGAGATGTTGCTGAACACATATTGGGGTGTTTTGTGATAGTGACATAAACTAGAACATTTTAATTCATACCTGAAGTAAAATGTGTATGACAAAACAAATGCAAAAAAATGACTACCATAAAGTTTGACAAAGACTGGTGGTAGATATGGTGCATGGAAAGAGTTAAAATACTAGCATTTGGAATACCCTGGGCTGTCTAGTTTTCAAAAATATATGACTTGATGGGGTAAATTGCATTGGCCGGGTTCAAAGATACCCGAAATGGCACATGGGGGGAAGAATTACCAGATTTGGAAAAAATGGCTTTGAAATAGCAAAACGCTACCTGTACTTATTGCCCCATAATGGGTAGAAAAAAGCAAAAAAACATAAAAACATTGGGTATTTCTAAACTCAGGACAAATAGTAGAATCTATTTAGCAGGTTTTTTCATTACCTTTTATAGATGAGTAAAAGATTTTTCAACTAAAAGTTAGAAACAGTCATTTTTTTCTAAATTTTTCACCATATTTTATAATTTTTTTAATAGTAAATAATATGATACAATCAAAACAATGTCATCTAAAGAAAGCCCTTCTTGTCCTGAAAAAAACAATATCTAATGTGTGTGGGTTCAGTAAACGGGAAAGAAGAAAATTACAGCTAAACACAAGCAGCGCAGAAATGTTAAAAAGGCCATTGTCACAAAGGGTACAAAAAGTAAAATCAGCCTTTGTCTCGAAGGGGTTAAACATCTTAAAATAAACCACCACAAAAAATCGGACACATTACATTTTTAGTGTCCTTATCAAATGTGAAGACAATGTCAGGTGGCGCCTGTAAATTGTGTTGCTACACACTACAGCATAATGTATCTAATTTGGGCATTTTACTGATTGCAATACAAAGACCTTTCATCGGTCAGATTGTATAGATGTTTTAAACACTTAAAGGGAACTCCAGTCATCATATGCACTTCAATGCATATGAAAGCTGAGTATTGCTTCCCTGCAAATCCATGGGGGATCCTTTCTTCTATTTTCTGTGCAGGAGATGCGTTCAGTTGAACACATCTCCTGATGTAATATGTTTATTGCCAGTCAGCTGCAGTGCTGGCGCAGAGAATGACAGGGGGTCTAACAATTGCATTAAAATCAATGAGAGCGCTTTCCTGCAACTAGGCTACTTCAAGAAATCAGTCAATCATGGGGATCGTTGGAACATGAAGGAGATGGGGAACTGCAACTTCTCCCTAAGGTAAGATGTATGCCTTTTCAATAATTTAAAAAGGATAGTTTAATGTCCCGTGGAGTTATTTAAAAAAAACCAACA
Organism: Sceloporus occidentalis; assembly: GCA_023333645.1. Classification (NCBI taxonomy): domain Eukaryota; kingdom Metazoa; phylum Chordata; class Lepidosauria; order Squamata; family Phrynosomatidae; genus Sceloporus; species Sceloporus occidentalis. The sequence goes on from JALMGF010000061.1 coordinate 2,205,467, forward strand.
AACATATTAAAGTAATTTCTCAGTAGTGTAATATGCTTTATTCTTTGGAATAACTCCCTAGGACAAAACTATCCCTTTTAATTTGTCCTGGGCAGCAACGATTAATTTCTGTTACAAAATAGTTTCATATTCAAGGCGGTATCAAGCCCCATGGTATTCTGTACTTAATATTATACTTGTTACCTGTATTGTTTGCTATTCATTATCAGTAACATAAGTAGTTCTATGTTTTTGTACAATCAGACTGGGCTTCCGAGATGAAGCAGCAGGTTATTTCTACAAAGCTGTGAAGTTGAACCCACGTTCTTTGGACGCCAAAGAAAACTTCTACCGTGTTGCAAACTGGCTGGTCGAACGGTGGCATTTTGTCATGCTCAATGATACCAAGAGGAATCTAATGTATCGGAAAGCCGTCGAGAAAGCCGTCCAGGCTGGGTGCAAAACAGTTCTTGATATCGGGACTGGAACAGGCATCCTGAGGTATATTTTTATTATTTATTTACCGTAGAGCAGTCATAATTGCATTTTGGAGCAATTATTTCATCTTTTATTTTCTTTTCCCCAGCATGTTTGCTAAAAAGGCCGGGGCCCTGCGTGTTTATGGCTGTGAGCTCTCAAAGACCATGTATGAACTTGCTTGTGAGGTGGTGGCAGCCAATCAAATGGAAGATGGGATCAAGCTTCTCCACATGAAGTCCTACGATATACAAATCCCCCAAAACATCCCTGAAAAGTATGTAGCAAAAAGAACAATTGCCACAGATCCAACTGAGACGATTCAACGTAATTGAGTCGTATTTTTACAATGGAGTTCTGGGTTCATCGCTATGGAAACTAATTGTGGGACAGTTGGCACTTTGCCTAAGAAAGTGGTGAATGTGAAAATGTGCTAAATATGGTAACAGGTAGAGTAGACCTGTAGACCTCTGTTGGTAGAGGATAAGACATATCTGTATTATATGTACCTTCTTTTATACCGTTCAAATAATTTAAAAATAATTTCCCCTTAACTGCTTATTTATTCAAAATAATACCATAGCATCTAGCTGACCAGATTCATCACCACCACCATGCAGACTAAGCCTTCTGAGTATATTGTTCAGGGCATTATTCTTGTATTATACCCGCTCCATCACATACGTTTGGTAGTGAAACACAAACTGTGCATTAGCCAGCCTGTATCCCCTAGTTGCCGTCCCTTGTGTTTTTGTTGATGCAGTGTATTTCTACTTTTAAAATTAGCTTACTGACTGCTCGTATAGATGTTTGTGAATAGAGAATTCAGTATAAAGCAATGTCATCCCAATCTGCTTATTTCTTCTTGCTAGAAGAAATTTAAATAGGTTTCCATTTACAATATTTATTTTTTTCAGAGTTTCTTTGGTGGTCACGGAGACTTTAGATGCTGGCTTATTTGGAGAAGGCATAGTTGAGACTCTTATTCATGCTTGGAAGCACTTGCTTTTAAAGCCAAAGGTTGGTAAAAGTCAATGGTTCCCCTGTTCAATAAGTTGTGCCCTGTTCCAACATGATAGTTATTAAATATTTATGGTGTTACGTGATATTTAGTATATGTCTGTTCCAGCCTAAAGAAGAAGCATGTGGTGATGGGTATGGACGGGTTATACCTGCAGGTGCTGTGATTTACGGCATGGCAGTAGAGTGTCAGGAAATACGCAGACATCACAGGTAGGCACAGGTTGATTTTATCATCCCATGTTTGAACATGAAGCATGTAAAATAAAGTATTTTTTCCGAATCAAGAAAATAACCATTTTATTGTGATATTTAATCATAACGTAAAAAATATCCATATGCTGTGTTAAGATTTGCACGTGTGTTTTCTTTCTGTTTCTTATCATGCATTCTGTCTTCTTAACTTGTTGCTCACTAAGCAGCTCTGAAAATTGAAATATTTTATAACAAATGGCTAATTGTTCCAATATAGTGTGTTTAACACAGTATGTAGGAATTGTTTCTGTTGAATTTTTTAGTGACAGAATATACTTAGATATTCGTATTAGACTGTCCTAATCCAAATTCTAGCGTGTAAAGGAAAGCTTGATTAGGAAAGGGTGATGAAAGCGATAACTCGTATAAAGCTTTGATACGGCATGTTTTCACTCATTGTTCTCTAGAGTGGGTGTGAAAGAAGTGGCTGGTGTGAAACTAGGAGAAGAATTGCAGTTCTGGAGTCCTGTTCCTGGCAACCATAGATCTGATGATGTAACTGAGCCGTACGACACAGAGAAAATGAGCAGAGTTCCTGGAGGTTATAAAAGTCTCAGTCAGCCCTTCCAAGCACTTACTGTAGATTTCAACAGTCTGCAGGTAAACATGAAGAGCCTGCTCTCAGAAATACTAATCTTGCTTCTTAAACCCCCTTAATATGTCACTATTAATATAACTGCAAAGTGAGGTTGATGCATAAAATGTGATGTTCTGTAATGAACATATTCTGCTGAGGTGAACTTTGTAGTAATAACTTGTAGAAATATAGAAGTCATGTACACCACCCTGTTGGCAGCCTGATTCTCTTAGTAGCCGGTAAAAAGGTATGGGGGGAGTATTGTTTCTAGGCCTATGGATCCCTTGTGTACTTTTGAATTGCAGCACTGTATACTGGTATCTGCTGGAAATTCAGGTTCCCCTAAACTTGTTGATTTATCTTATGCGTTTGTTTAATAACTTGTGTCCTCTATTGCTATACATATATCATGCCGCGTTTATGCTCTGTGATGTTGTACAAATGTACGAATGTTTCTCATATTCTATCTACAGTGAGCAGATTCCATAGCACTATTACAGTAAGGGAGCATACAGAATTACTAATAACATTACAATTAACAATAACATGAGGACATGGAAGACATACGGGTACAGAATCAGAAGAGATCCCTACACTTACATACTTAGTCTATTACGAGGCTAACGACCATCTAACATAATTTTACTTTGTACACTGGTATAATTTCACTCGCTGCTTGCCATGTTGATGGATAATGACCAGTTCCAATGGAATTAATGGAAAAATTGTGACTTGTTTTTTTCCCTGGCTAGGACTTGGAAAGTATTGTTGCTGGGAAGTCTTGCAGTGTATCTGTTCCTGTTCTTGAAGAAGGCCAGCTCGATTGCTTTATAACTTGGTTTGTGCTACATCTAGACAGTGAAAACAGCTTGTCCACTAGACCTAGTGAGGAAACCTGCTGGGAACAAGCTGTTTTCCCTGTGCAAAATGTTCCAAGTAAGTGGCTATTGGCTGCTTTCAGTGTCAATCTGAGGCAAAAGCAAGATTTATTTAAACTGATTATAGAAAGAATCTGGTATTTTTTCTGAGATTGATGTTAAGACTCAAGAATAATCAGTTTACCATCTCCGTAATGGATAATAGTTGTAAATGGAAATACAAATGCGTAGCATTTTACGGAATATGACTTTTGTAATAAAAAGCTCCTGTGTTATATTTGTATATCTTTGTTTCTGATTCCTTTCTACAGATGGTGGTTACATTGTCAGACCTGGAGAGATTATAGAAGTAGCTATTTCCTGTCCAGATTGCTATTTGCAATGTGATCTTGCCAGAGTTTACAAAGATGGAGAGCTTGCAGGTGGTGCTGGTAGCAGTGACCAGTCTGAGAACATGGTCCTGGAAAATGAGAATGAGCTGTGTGATGCGCTAGCCAGCCTACATACCACCAGTCTCCAGGATGTGGCACGGGAGCGGTGCGTCTTGGAATCCGGTGAAATTGCCTTACTGAACAACGTTCTTTATCATGAGAACTTCAAGGCTGCAATGGAAAAGGTTGTCTCCTCATTATTACCCAAAGAGAACGGCTTTACTTGGGATAGAAGCGCTTCCTCTGCTGCAAATGACCCACTATACATTCTGGATGTTTCTGAAGGATTTTCCATTTTGCCCCTGATTGCTGCACAGCTTGGACATGTCAAGTCCTACAGTTCTGTTGAGAAGCCACAGCATCGTGTAGCACTGGAGAAACTTTCAGAAACCAATGGACTTGCTAAGGACAACCTGGTGTTTTGGTCGAGCCAGTTAGATGCAGATGGTGACGTTTTACAGAGACCCAACTCAGACAAGCTGTGGAGCCTTATCATTCTTGATGTTGTTGATATCTGTGGTCTAATGAGACAAGAGGTGATGGAAAAAGCTGCTATAGCTAGGTAGTTGACTATTTGTTCTTGTGCATCTCCCTGAATACATATTTTGCATGGGAAATAGCTGGGGAGGTGGGGACAAATTCATATGACACGAGGAATTCTTTAGAATGCTCCAACAGCAAAATTTCAAAGACCCACACCGCACACAGTCTCATACCCCTTAGAATGCTGCTCAGCTACAGCATAAGGCTTTTGCTGATGGTGTTTTCAGAGGCAGTTTGGAGCTCTGTAGTGAGTAGGGATGCACCGAAATGAAAATTCAGGATTCACTTGACCGAAACTGAAAATAATAATTAACTACACTTTTATTAAAAGTAACACACCAAAATTGGACTAAAAAAAGCAATAACTATATTTATATATAGATATATAATTAACAGCAGTCGCACTCCTCCTATCATGTATTAATATTGTTGTTTTTTTTTTCTGTCCAAAAATTTGGAGAAAAAAATCAATATTATATAATATATATAATTGCTAACAGCAATAACACTCCTATCATGCCCAGGCAGCCAGTACATGCTAGAACCTGTGCATGATAGGGAGCCTGTAAATCACACTCCTATGTCACACCATCGCCCCCCCCCCACACTTAAGCATCCATGCTATCACACACACTCTCATTCGCTCGTTCATATGCTCATTCATTCACAGATACTCATTCGTTCCCTCAATCATGCATACTTGCTCATACATGTGAAAAAGGACAGGCTTTTAAAAAAAAAATAAATTATATATATATATATAAACAACACTCAGCCCTCAGTAGCCCCACTTCATGAGTGTGCATGGTCTACTGAGATTCCGCAAACTGGCAAAGGTGGTATACTATGACAGTGCCAAATTTACACTGAGCTCTTTAGTATGGCCTATTCTACTGCTAGTGTTTGTTTATGGAGATGGCTGCCTATGTGCTTGATTTCATACACCTTTTTTCAATTAATGTGGCTGAAACACCTAAATTCAGTAATTAGGAGTGGTGTCCACATACTTTTGGTCATATAGTATATAAGCACTGTGGACAGCCCCATTACGAGTCATAAGTTTGAAAATGCCGCGAAAAACCCAAATACCAAACCCGTGCCCTCGGTTCCAGGCCGAACAAAGTTGTTTTTTTGTTTTTTATATCTAAATTTGAATTATTACATATATCATTCTGATACAAATGACATTTCCATTATTTTAGTATCCTCAATGTCTGATGTGTTTACTCCTGTTCTAGGTGTTTGTTGCAGTCTGGAGGCAAGATATTTCCTCAGTGGATCATAATGCGTGGCTTGCTTATAGAATCACATGCTTTAACACGAGAGAGTGCTGTGCAAGGCACAGATCCTACACTTGGCTTTCTCATAGCACCTTCCATTAATCGGTTCAAGGTAAACAGCTATTCTCCACTTATTAAAATTCTCCAATAGCATGCCTTTAACCGTGATCTCCCAGAATACTCATGCAGTTATTCTGTTTCTATATCTTCTGCTAAAAATTCACAAACTATCCAATGAGTGTATTAAGTGAAATGGCACCGGCAGTTTATAAATATAACCGATGAAATCGCTCTTGCATCGTAATTCTGTATAATACCAAATTGCCATCCTTTATTCATGTATATTCTGGATGGGATACTTTATCTCCTGTAAAGTAGTTAAATTTTGGATATGTTTTTGGCACAAGTGCCCTACAAATAGGTATCATCATATGGTCGAGTTACTTTTTGGTCACAGATTTATTCATTTTTACAGAAAATAACTCATCTAGGTATACAGTGATGCAATCACAGCCTTCTAGTTTGTTGTGCTCCTGGTATCTTTATAAATCACTTGTATATTGTCAGATTATATATATTTGTTGCAGTATTCTTTATTTCTTTGAGTTTATGTATATGATTGCAGTACATGTAAATGAAACAGAATGGTCAGTGTTTTTAATCTCTCTTTAATCTCATCCCAAAGGTCCCCGTTCATGTATTTCTGAATCTATCTGCTCTTCCCTGTACTCCTTTAAGTGAGCCAGTAGACCTACATAAATTGGATCTGATGAATCCTTATTCCAATTACAACTCCAATACTGAAATTAAGGTAAGGCTGGCAGAAAGTTTAGGCAAGTAGTCAATGAATTGTATATAACCCCAACTTGTAAATTAGCATGGTTAAATATTCTCCACCTTCCCGTGTGCGTATATAATACGTTGCATCCTACTACTACTACTACTGTCTTCCTAGAAAAAGGGCTTCAAAGCAGATGGAAATTGTCTAAAACATCTTACTCAACATTTGTAGCTTTGTTTTAGTGCCTACTATTTTCACTGAATTTGTCACATGCATCCACAATGTAAAAAAAAAAAAATTAATAAAAAAAATAGCCCCTTAACCCCTTAACGACAATTGCCGGTCCTGGCACGACACGGAAAAGCATGTGCTTTACGACAATTGACGTGCCAGGACCGGCACGTCTTTAAACGGGTGCAGAAAGCGATCTACTTTCGCTTTCTGCACCCAAAAAGCGTTGCTGAATGCCTCGACCTCGAGGCATTCAGCAACGCCGCGATCGGCACGAAGGGGCCATCTCTGGCCCCTCCACGGGGCGTCAACATCCGCCATACTTTGTATGGCAGCGGACGCCCGTTTTAAAAGCGTTTAGGAGGCGATCAACGATCGCCTCCTAAACTTAAATGGTGTCACTGGAATGCCTCGATCAGGAGCGACACCAAACACTTACCTTTCGGTGGGCTGTGACCGCTCCGGAGAGCGGTCACAGCCGCAGCTGCCGGTGATCTTCGCCATCAAGGAAGATGGCCGCCGCCCTGCAAGAGAAACAAGCAAGTTTTAAAAGCTCGCTAGACGGTCTCCAGACCATCTAGAGAACTCTGGCTCCACTTGCAGGTTGAATACAGGTACTGCATTCACCATGCAAGTCAATGGAGCCCAGCTTTCTAATCACATTGTGATTAGTAAAAAAAAAATTAAAAAATAAAATAAAATTAATAATTAGAAAAAAATTGTAAAAAAACAGTAAAATGTAAAAATCATTTCCCACTGATGTCACTATCAGGGGAACCTCCAAGTTGAAAAAAAAGTTTAAAAATTTTTTTTAAAAAAGGCAACAAAATATAAAATATATATAAAAAATATATTTTTGTGAGCAAGTCCTAAAATTAGCATATTAGCTTAAAACAATTCTCGCATGGAAAGAGTTAAAATACTGGCATATTAAATGCCCGTGGGGTGTCTACTTTTAAAAAAGGTATGATTTGATGGGGTAAATTGAATTGGCCAGGTTCAACAAGGTCCCAATTAACACCGGGGGAAGGATGGCCACACATCTAATTTCCAATTAGAAAAATGCACACGTACCAAATGTGGCCTTTTAGTTCCCCCCAAAAATGACAAATTCATGCATGTGGGGTATCACTGTACTCAGGAGATGTTGCTGAACACATATTGGGGTGTCGTGTGACAGCGGCATATACCAGGAGCTGTAAATTCATACATAAAGTAGGTGTGTGTGGGAAAAATACACACACAAAAATACTACTGCAAACTTTGAAACAATGCTGGTGGTAAAATGTGTGCATGCAAAGAGTTAAAATACCAGCATTTAAAATACCCTGGGGTGTCTAGTTTTCAAAAATATATGGTTTTGTTGGGCACACTGAAATGGCCCGGCTCAAAGATGTACCAAATAGGGCATGGGCAGTGGATCCCCAAATGCCAAAGTTCAACATTGAAAAATGCGCATGCCCCAAATGTGGCCCTTTTGCCCCCAAACAGCCAGGCAAAATCATTCATGTGGGGTATCACTGCGCTCAGGAGATGTTGCTGAACACATATTGGGGTGTTTTGTGATAGTGACATAAACAAGAACATTTTAATTCATACCTGAAGTAAAATGTGTGTGGCAAAACAAATGCAAAAAAATGACTACCACAAAGTTTGACAAAGACTGGTGGTAGATATGGTGCATGGAAAGAGTTAAAATACTAGCATTTGAAATACCCTGGGGTGTCTAGTTTTCAAAAATATATGACTTGATGGGGTAAATTGCATTGGCCGGGTTCAAAGATACCCGAAATGGCACATGGGGGGAAGAATTACCAGATTTGGAAAAAATGGCTTTGAAATAGCAAAACGCTACCTGTACTTATTGCCCCATAATGGGTAGAAAAAAGCAAAAAAACATAAAAACATTGGGTATTTCTAAACTCAGGACAAATAGTAGAATCTATTTAGCAGGTTTTTTCATTACCTTTTATAGATGAGTAAAAGATTTTTCAACTAAAAGTTAGAAACAGTCATTTTTTTTCTAAGTTTTTCACCATATTTTATACTTTTTTTAGTAGTAAATAATAAGATACAATCAAAACAATGTCATCTAAAGAAAGCCCTTCTTGTCCTGAAAAAAAACAATATCTAATGTGTGTGGGCTCAGTAAACGGGAAAGAAGAAAATTACAGCTAAACACGAGCAGCGCAGAAATGTTAAAAAGGCCATTGTCACGAAGGGTACAAAAAGTAAAATCAGCCTTTGTCACGAAGGGGTTAAAGGAACACTGTATTGTCAAAGGCAGCCAATTTAACAACGAATGCATTGAAGTGCTGGTCCTGGAGCTGACTGGTGATAGATATCACGTGGAAAGAGATGTCTGGCCGGACACATCTTCTGCATTCGAAGTAGCTAATGTATATGTGGGGATTATGCAGACCCCCCCCCATATATTTGCAAGTGGGTGTTTTGGCTTTTATGTGCATATGATGGCTGGAGTGTCTCTTTACTGAAAAAAAAAAAAAAATGCTGTGTGAGTGGTTTTTAAGAAATTAAAATAAATGTAGTTAACCTGAATGTGACCGTTCAGCTTTCATATGCATATATCTATATTTCCTCTCCTGACCTTTCCCCCCTCTCTTCTAACTCGGCTCACCGTCTTTCAGGAGTTGCATTATGGACGGCTTCCATTACCTAAAGCTCAACATCTCCAAGACTGAGTTTATGGTAATCCCGCCATCTGCACTATCCATAATCCCTGACATATCTCTTACTGTTAACAAGACTATCCATCCTAGTTTCACTGCCTTGGTATCGCACTTGACTCTGCTCTCTTCTTCATCCTTCACATCCCGTCCCTCACCAGATCCTGCTGCCTTCACCTGAAAAACATCTCCTGAATCTGCCCATTCCTCACAAAAGAAACAAAAAAAAATATTAAGCCGCTCCCTCTCTGGACTATTGCAACTCCCTACTAACCGGTCTCCCCCTCTCCCGCCTTTCACCGCTCCAATCCATCCCCAACACTGCAGCTAGATTATTTTTTCTCCGTCACCATCCCTCATCTGCAGCTCCACTGTCCCAATCGGCTCCCCATACCCTCCAGAATCAAATTTAAACTTCTGACGCTCACCTACAGAGCCCTTTAAATTATCCCACTGATTTTAACCGCGCTACGGAACCTGTTGGTGCTATATAAATAAATATATCACATGCTGGTGAGTACTGGTCTGCAAATAGTAACGTGGAAGACCTAGGACCTCCCGTATTCAACGACGCTGGCCAATTTAATGATTTTTAAAATTCGATTCCGGTGTAGAAACGAGAAAAGTGGCCTTATTGTAGCAAGCAAATGCACTGCTCTCTGAAATACACATTCTATTAACCTGCCTTGAATTTAAAACCTTGTTTTAATCCTTATCTGCAGGTGCGTGTCTGTAAGTCAGGGCACGTGACGGCTGTGTCTTTTTGGTACCATCTTTATCTTGATGAGGACATTAGCCTAGATACATCTGGCGAAACCTCTCATTGGAAACAAGCTGCATTTGTCTTTGAAAACCCTCTCGATGTGGTTCAAGGGGAAGAACTTTTGCTTGATGTCCAGATCCAGAACAGTAACATCAGCATGACATTAAACAGGGCTCGGTAACAAACAAGCAGCTCAGTACTGCTGCCACTGTAGAGACAATGTTTTATATTCACGTTCCAAAGACTGCAGTGTATGAAAGTATCGTGACAAGCAGAAGTCTTGCTGTTCCCACTTATTTTATAACTAGATTCAAAAAGACAAAAAATGTCAATTCTATACTACCCTTGTAACATACCATATGTTTTGCTGTATGTAAATATATTAAATTATGTTTATTAGTGTGGCTGGTTCATACCTATACCTTTTTTACATTCGGGAAGAGATGCGTTAAAGGTAAACCAAATGTTTCAAGTTTTAATGGGCTATAAACAGATTCCAAGCACATAGGTATATGCTCACAATATGTTGATTAAACATAACAAGCAAGAGACTACATTATCACCATAGAGTTTGGGTATATACAGTAATTTGAAAAAAAAAAAAATGATCCCGATATACTGAAATAACAATGAAATATGAATAAGTATAAGACTTGCTGTACAGTGGTTGTTTGGGATATATACATGGCTATATGGTACGTTTACACAATGATTTTGTATAAGGAATCCCATGTAGTTTGTAGAGTACAGTGCAGGTTAAAGAGAGGTTTCAGTAGAAGAGCGCACTATGAAAGCTTTCGGCTCTACATGTTCTTAATGTGGGGATAGACCCCCAACCCTTTTATATGAGAAACTGTATATACACAATGGGGTGCCAATAATATCCTTTTCACATCAACCTATAGGTAAACAAATGTTTTAAGCAAAAGCTTTATTATGTACAATAAAATAACGCACAGGCATGTACCCAGGATAGTGAAGCTTCTGAGTAGAATACAGAATGCATAGGTTATGCACATTATACGGAAATAAAGCGGGTTTACAATACATTCAGATGTAACAGGATTTTGTTGTAGTGTGTGCAAAAAAAAAAGACTGTAATCTATAACCAAAGAATTGAAACCAGTTGCTAAAACCAAGTTTCAAAGCACTTTTAAATAATGAAGATCCAAATATGGGTCCATCATCCGAGCTCTACCGTCACTGCCCGGTTTATAGAGTAAATTTAGTAATATATCCTTAAATTCAATCAATCAGGGAAATTACAAGGAGCAGAATTCTGAATACTCTGAGAAAAGTATTAATATGCGGTACAAGCAAATCTGGAGATCTTCCATTTCATGCAGTTTCCAATCAACTTAACAATTAAACTAAAACATGGAAATGTAAGCAAAACTGGCAGTATGCTTACAAGGACAGAGAAGTGTATTATACACCGGCAGTAATTTTGCCAGGGAAAGAAAGCATTAAAATATCAGAACTTCTCTTAGTTACTGGCAAGGTGACTAGGCCTTAATTGCCTCTAAATCTTCTGTTATACATATAGCAGATCACATTTTATTACGCTTAACATTGCGACCAGTTGCCTAATATTGCATAGGTCCTCCTTTTGTCGCCAAAACAGCCCTGATGTGTCGAGGCATGGACTCAACTGCTGAAGGTGTGCTGTGGTACCTGGCACCAAGATGTTAGCAGCAGATCCTGTAAATCGCAAGATGCATCCTGGTGCCATGTTTACTCCGGGTACCCGACGCACACGAGTTATGCATCTGCGGCTACGCAGCTTCATACCCGGCAAACTGTGATGGACGGTGTGTTCTGACACCAGAAACAGCAGTATCTTTTTCAGCAATTTGAGCTACAGTAGTTTGTCTGTTAGATTTGACCACACGGGCCAATCTTCACCCCCCCCCACGTGCATCAATGAGCCTTGGCCTCCCATGACGCTGTTGCCAGTTTGTCACTTTTCCTCGCTTGGACCCCTGCAGTGTTGGAGACTCTCTGACCCAGTCGTCTAGCCATCACAATTAGACTACATAAAAGGCAACCTTTGAATTAATGTTGGGGTTTATTCAATAAGTAATGTGTAATTTAATGAGTGAGGGGACCTTAAGAAAATCCTACTCATTTACTTATGGATTCTACAGAGCCAGCTCCACATGTCATACAGCAGAAGCTCGCTGGCGCTGGACCTAATACAAAGCGAAGTCAGCGAGTTGAAACCACAACTCTGCTGCAGACTCTGATAGCTCACTTTAGTGAATCACCATTGTCATGTTTAACCCCTTAATGACAATTGCCGGTCCTGGCACGGCACGGAAAAGCATGTGCTTTACGACAATTGACGTGCCAGGACCGGCACGTCTTTAAACGGGTGCAGAAAGCGATCTACTATCGCTTTCTGCACCCAAAAAGCGTTGCTGAATGCCTCGACCTCGAGGCATTCAGCAACGCCGCGATCGGCACGAAGGGGCCATCTCTGGCCCCTCCACGGGGCGTCAACATCCGCCATACTTTGTATGGCGGCGGACGCCCGTTTTAAAAGCGTTTAGGAGGCGATCGACGATCGCCTCCTAAACTTAAATGGTGTCGCTGGAATGCCTCGATCAGGAGGCATCCAGCGACACCAAACACTAACCTTTTGATGGGCTGTGACCGCTCCGGAGAGCGGTCACAGCCGCAGCTGCCGGCAATCTTCGCCATCAAGGAAGATGGCCGCCGTCCTGTAACAGGAACCACAAATTTTAAAAGTTCGCTAGATGGTCCAGACCATCTAGAGAACTTTGGCTCCACTTGCAGGTTGAATACAGGTACTGCATTCACCATGCAAGTCAATGGAGCCCAGCTTTCTAATCACAGTGTGATTAGTAAAAATAAATTAAAAAATAAAATAAAATTAATAATAATTAGAAAAAAATAGTAAAAAAACAGTAAAATGTAAAAATCATTTCCCACTGATGTCACTATCAGGGGAACCTCCAAGTTGAAAAAAAATGTTAAATTTTTTTTAAAAAAAAAAAATAAAAAAAAAAAATATATATATATAAAAAATATATTTTTGTGAGCAAGTCCTAAAATTAGCATATTAGCTTAAAACAATTCTTGCATGGAAAGAGTTAAAATACTGGCATATTAAATGCCCGTGGGGTGTCTACTTTTAAAAAATGTATGATTTGATGGGGTAAATTGAATGGGCCAGGTTCAACAACGTCCCAATTAACACGGGGGGAAGGATGGCCACACATCTAATTTCCAATTAGAAAAATGCACACGTACCAAATGTGGCCTTTTAGTTCCCCCCAAAAATGACACACCCATGCATGTGGGGTATCACTGCACTCAGGAGATGTTGCTGAACACATTATGGGGTGTCGTGTGACAGCGGCATATACCAGGAGCTGTAAATTCATACATAAAGTAGGTGTGTGTGGGAAAAATACACACACAAAAATATTACTGCAAACTTTGAAAAAATGCTGGTGGTAAAATATGTGCATGCAAAGAGTTAAAATACCAGCATTTAAAATACCCTGTGGTGTCTAGTTTTGAAAAATATATGGTTTTGTTGGGCACACTGAAATGGCCTGGCTCAAAGATGTACCAAATAGGGCATGGGCAGTGGATCCCAAATGCCAAAGTTCAACATTGAAAAAAGCGCATGCCCCAAATGTGGCCCTTTTGCCCCAAAACAGCCAGGCAAAATCATTCATGTGAGGTATCGCTGTACTCAGGAGATGTTGCTGAACACATATTGGGGTGTTTTGTGATAGTGACATATACGAGAACATTTTAATTCATACCTGAATTAAAATGTGTGTGGAAAACCAAATGCAAAAAAATGACTACCACAAAGTTTGACAAAGACTGGTGGTAGATATGGTGCATGGAAAGAGTTAAAATACTAGCATTTGAAATACCCTGGGGTGTCTAGTTTTCAAAAATATATGGGTTTATTGGGCACACTGAAATGGCCCGGCTCAAAGATGTACCAAATAGGGCATGGGCAGTGGATCCCCAAATGCCAAAGTTCAACATTGAAAAATGCGCATGCCCCAAATGTGGCCCTTTTGCCCCCAAACAGCCAGGCAAAATCATTCATGTGGGGTATCGCTGCGCTCAGGAGATGTTGCTGAACACATATTGGGGTGTTTTGTGATAGTGACATAAACTACAACATTTTAATTCATACCTGAAGTAAAATGTGTATGACAAAACAAATGCAAAAAAATGACTACCACAAAGTTTGACAAAGACTGGTGGTAGATATGGTGCATGGAAAGAGTTAAAATACTAGCATTTGGAATACCCTGGGCTGTCTAGTTTTCAAAAATATATGACTTGATGGGGTAAATTGCATTGGCCGGGTTCAAAGATACCCGAAATGGCACATGGGGGGAAGAATTACCAGATTTGGAAAAAATGGCTTTGAAATAGCAAAACGCTACCTGTACTTATTGCCCCATAATGGGTAGAAAAAAGCAAAAAAACATAAAAACATTGGGTATTTCTAAACTCAGGACAAATAGTAGAATCTATTTAGCAGGTTTTTTCATTACCTTTTATAGATGAGTAAAAGATTTTTCAACTAAAAGTTAGAAACAGTCATTTTTTTCTAAATTTTTCACCATATTTTATAATTTTTTTAATAGTAAATAATATGATACAATCAAAACAATGTCATCTAAAGAAAGCCCTTCTTGTCCTGAAAAAAACAATATCTAATGTGTGTGGGTTCAGTAAACGGGAAAGAAGAAAATTACAGCTAAACACAAGCAGCGCAGAAATGTTAAAAAGGCCATTGTCACAAAGGGTACAAAAAGTAAAATCAGCCTTTGTCTCGAAGGGGTTAAATAGGAATGTTTTGAACAGTTATAGTATATACAAAAGGCTGGTAGCGTAATACACTATGCTTTCATAAATGGAATTTATACTACTAGACAAATTAAGAGCTGTAGGAAGGCACCCGTATTACATGTCCCTGCCATTTCTTACTTTTTACTGTTTAACTTCCTAACTTCCTTTGATTTCTTAAGTCTGTTTTTCTTATTTACCCCTGTTTTGGAGCTTGTGTATTAGTTCTCTAGCAGTCATTTTAGTTTTCATCTCCCTGACTCAATATAACACAAAATACTGTCAACAGATTTTGTAATGCAAAATTTAAATAGATTTACATCAAAATTGTATCAAATTAACACAAGCAACATCTCAACATTACCTACATTAAAATAGTTAACCTATTTTGGGAGCCCCGGACATTCGGACTTACCACTGTGCCACTATCCTTTCTCAGGCAATTTTGTTTCATTATAGTGCAAACCTTCCTCAATGGGTCACACAGGAGAATTGCCTTGTCCTCCCCTACTCGGTTTCCCAATTATTGTGGCTTAAACCACGTTTTCAGCCGAAATTATTTCCACTCCCTCCCACCACGCTTTGCTCGTTCCAGATATGGTCTGAATTAGCTAGATGACGACCTTCTCTATTTCACATTACTAGGGCTACCCCGCTTACTTCCCTGGTACTCCTGATCCCAGAACTGCGACTTCATCGTTAGCAAAGTAAGGTACTCCTGAGGGTGGGTGACCTTTATAAGGGCTCTCTTCGATCGTTCTCTGATGTCAGCTCTGCTTATGCGATACCTAACTCTGAATTTTACAAATTCCTGCAAATACGACACTTCCTGCACTCACATTCCCCCTCATACACGGTTAACATTCTTTCTGACGACCCTATTATTCATATGTGCACCAAAACCTCCTCCTTTAAGGGCATGATTTCACAGTGCTATGTTTCCCTGTTGATGCGTCTTTGGGAAAATAAACTCCCCCATATGTTAGCTTGGGAACGTGATTTGCAATCTACCTTTTCCCTTGAAACTTGGTTAGATTCCGAAGAATCTATGAGGGGTGTCTCTCATTGTTTTAACCATATTGAGCTCCAAAAGAAACTGGCGTGTAGGTGGTATCTCACCCCGCAAAGGTTGGCCCATATGTTCCCCTCTTGCTCTCATCTATGCTGGAAAGGTTGTCCAGATGTTGGATCAATGCTGCACGTCTGGTGGTCTTGTCCCCCTATTCATGAGCTCTGGGGGAAGGTATCTCATTTACTTGAGTCTGAGTTACATTTTCCTCTCCCTCGCACCCCGCAGTTGGCACTACTTCACATGTTTCCGGATGATACTCCCTCGCATGTTCGGAAATTAGTTATTCATTTTTTTTTGTCTGTTAAATTATCAATTGCTCGTAACTGGAAATCCCCTGCGCTTCCTCGCCTCTCTGATGTCCTACACCATCTTGAACACAGCCATGTTTTGGAACGAATGTCTTTCCAAAATGATCAAATGTTACCTTTGTTCAGGAAAATTTGGGCTCCCTGGCCCCAAATTCGGTTCTCGCCCTTGTGGCAAGCTTGAGGGGATTGGTGTCTATTGATGTGTTGCGCCTGGTATCTACTTACCTTACAATGTATTTCCCTTTCTTTTTTTTTTCTTGTATGTGATTATTGGACGGCTCTCTATTATACCTGACCATAGCTGTCTTTGATGTACCAATTTGCCTGACTGGATCACTATAAGTCCTTGCCTGTTGTTTTTTGTTGTTTTTGGGTTGTTTTTTTTTGTTGTTTTTTTTTTTCTCTTCTTTATGTTACAAAGTGTTTCGAAGCCGAGGTTGTTTTCCATCATCAACGCTTTCTAGTACTGAGTAGATAGTCGAGTATCTTATGCTTTGAGGGGCTGCCATGTACAGCTCCTAGCACACTACTGGGTTTTGTGTGTACTAGATGTCGCTATGTTTATTTTATCTATACATGTACGTGTCATGTTACCCCGCACATTTTCTAAACCCGAAGATATTGTTCTACGTGACCACTTTGATGTGAAAGCTTGGTCTTCTATACTTGTACAATGTATAGGAAACGACTAGAAAAAAAAATGTTGAAAATAAAGAAAAAATTTACATTTCAAAAAAAAATAAAATAGTTAACCTAGTGACACCTGTTTGCATATATTAGTTCCTGAAATATAACATAATGCTGAGTTCTAACAAATGTAATCATACAAAGCGTACTGGTTGGGTAATAGACTTGTGCATTCAGATTTGTAGATTCCCCCCCCCTGTCTCATACACTCACTCTCCCTACCTTCTCCGGCAACCGTTTTTGCACGGCTCCGCTCTTCTTTCTCCTGCACATCTTCTCCGCTGCTCTGTCTGTATTATTCTCGCCTCGTTCGACGAGCCTTTTTGCACACCCCAAGCCCTCCAAATGTCATCATCAAAAGTCAGAAAATGAAATTACTTGTAGGAAAACTAAATGGACAATTCGTCCAAATTGTTATTGGTCCGTACTCTTGCGGTATAAATATCTGAACACCGTACTATAATATTCAGACTTTAATTCTGAGTTTGAAAATGCAATATGAGTTAGAGCTTACATTAACAGCTTACAAGTTACTTGTGGACAATTTTATCTGCACTGTACTGCATTAAAGCCAGTCTTTAATCGTATGATGTTATTGACTGTGCTAATTAAATCAAAAGGCTACCAGATGTATTTTTTACTATTATTATTATACTTTATATAAAATATGCCAACAAAAAAGGTTGCAAACTTTATTTATAAAGTGCAAACATTCTGCGGTTCTGTACAACGATCAGATTGAATACAGAACTCAAATTGCCAGGTGAAAGATAAATGCCGACATCTGCCACTTTATTGATGAACTTACTTTCTGAACTAATAGATATAGGTCACGTTAGACTATATTAGTGAGCTCTTGATAAACTTAAGAGCGAATTATACTCTGTCCGCATTTGGTCCTCCACATACGTTGCACTGCTGGAGGTGGAATAATTGCAAAACACGTCTGCTTGTACGTACACATCACAGATACAACTTGCAAGTCTGTAGTTTTGTTTTTACTGTGATTCATAGTGTGGATCTTGTGCTTTCTTACGGTTCATCTAAAGGTGTAAATACCATCCTTCAGAGCAGGACATTACTGGCAAACCACAGACACCTAAAATAACTTTGGAGAATGTTAATCCTGCATTCCCTGGCCACGTTAACTTCTTAGAGAGAGAGAGAGAGAGAGAGAAAAAACTGCTACTTGTATGGCCTGTTTCATAATACAATCAAAGTTAACAAGAATATAATAATAATAAAATAATTTATCACAATCATTTAATTAAGGCTTTTGGCAAAACAAAGTAACAAATGAACCGAGGTCCCGCGTTGTCAACATGTACAAAACTAAAACGGTTATTATACTGTATTTATAGAACAGAAAGCAAACCCCAGACCTAACGTGCATGCAAATGGTGTCAGCACGAAGTACAAGCTGCTTCACAACCTTGCAATCCACAACACTATATTTATAGGGTTTTGTTTTTTTTTTAAATAAAAAAAAATCTGTGTGTTTTGTGGCACAGACTACACTTCCATAATGGTGATGGTAAGAATGCTTGGAATCTTTGTTCTACCGTATCAACAAACATTTGAACAAATTGTTGAAGGACATATATGACCGGGGGCCATTTTTTTTGCCTTCAACTGCAACATTTACAATATACAAACATATACAAGACAAAGTGCACAACAGTGTCATTCTTTCAGATTAGGGTATTGTGCCTGTCCAAAAACTTGAATCTTAAAAGAAATAGTTAAGCAGCAGATAGTTAAACAAAACACCAATCTATCGAGCGGGTTAAAAATTTCACCTTGTGGAGGCTTGAGCCATGAGAACATTTGGCACTTTTTCCTCTGTATATGTATGTGGTTAGGATTCTGAATGTTTGCTGCCATCATATGAGACCTCCCCATTAGGATCTTGTTCTGGGGTGTCTGCACTATACAGTTCCTCTGGAACTGTAGCAGAGGTGGGTGTAGTTTGAGGTGTTATTGTCTGGCCAAAACCTTGATAGCGTCCAGAAGGAGACGGTGGCATAGAGGAAACAGCAGACAATGGATCTTGTGTAGAAGAAGAGAGCAGACTAGTGTGTTCATTTTGTTCCAAGTCCTCTGCAAAAAACATCTTCCTCGGTCTGCCCAAAACAGTCCTTCCTGTAAACACAAAATAACACCACATTTCTTAAACAACTATATTAAAGCTCAGACTTTTATTACATTACTGGTGTCTCAAGTAAATTTTTTTTTTTACAGACTTAAACTCATCTGCTCCATGACTACGGAGGGGAGCCATGGCTGCTCTGTCCCCTTTTGTGAAGTTATCGGCCTTCTTCGGCTGCAAGTGATTCGTTGCATGGTGAGAAGGGTAGATAATATCAGGTCAAAAACTTAACAGGCCTCCTAGCTGTACCATCTTTTTTTTTTTTTAATTTACACATAGATATCACCTTCCGTTTCCCTTTAAGAACGAGACTTTCTATGGTTTACCACAGTAAAATAAAGTCTTCACGCGTCCCAGTAGACTGGGCTGCGGTAATAGAGCTGATGATAATATCTTTTATTATCTGAAAACTATCATAATTTTGAAAACATAACATTTTTTAAGCTATTTTGTAAATTAAAACTGGTAATTATTGCCCAGATACACAAACTCCTACCCGTTACAGTCTGAAACGTGCCCGATATGGCTTCAGCTGATAAACTAAAAATTGAGATTTAAAATGCTCTACTTACCCACATTGCGCACTTGCTCTGATATGTCTGCTCTGATATCAGAAATATCCCACATAGCGAGAAAAGAATCAAAGCACGAACCCTCGTCAGCCTCTTGCACATATGGTTTATATGTGAAGCTGAAATGGTGAGCAATAGCAGCCAGGAACATTTCAACACAAATAACAAAATCCTAGTGGGTTATTAAAAACAACAAAAAAAAACCATTAAGTTGTAACCACTAATCTAAATACACACATACAGTATATATGATTTCTTTCAAGTGCCACTCAGTCTAGGAAACGTTAAGTTGGGCCTGAAACCCTGAAAAAAAAAGTGTAAACACCTTCCAGCTGCTTCCTCTGAGTGACCGCCGCTGTCTGTACATAGTAAATGCTTCATGCCTTAAAAAGAAACTACAAATTTAAGGAATGTCCTCCAACGTAACGCCAGCTCATCCAACTGGAAGATCCTACTGGCTGCGCCAATGTTATCTATCTGCCAGTATGTAAGTCATACACGGTTCTCAAAGAGGTTTTCTACGGCCCCAAACCATTACTGACAGAGCTTCTATACGGCATAAAAAGCTGGACCTCGTTCTCGGCATATAAACTCATGGTGATAGCAGCCAGAGGTAAGGGGTGCCCCCGAGTCAGGCCTAGGACTGCACCCACTGCAACATACAACCACTCATAGGATCCACACACACCATTGATACAAATGTTCAGGAAGAAAGCTATAGCAGGTTTACCTGTAAGCCTGTGGCAACATCCTTAACATTCTTCCAATCCCATGTTTTGTGTTCAGAAATTATCCCAATTTTTACCAGCAGCGCAATGAGCACGGCTTGCCTACGGAGACAAAAAGGAGCAGTAAATGTGAACGTTGTTACTTTAAATGGTTGCAAAATTACCTGTCAGATCTGGGACTGTTTGTAGCTAAACTAGGGTTATGATTTTCAGTATAGTTTCCATACTGACCAATTTTACCACATGCTCTTAAACTATCGCTGTGGTTGTGCTGAACAAAGACTAGCTGCAACTAGTTAAGGTGAGGTTTGTGAGGAGACTATAAACACAGCATCAGGATATTTTCTGCAATACGGACTGTATGACACCTTTTTAATTTGTCTTTAATTCCTATTATCACATCCTGCCTTGGCCATGTGGTTTTTGATTAGAGCTTGGACTTTACCTATGGATAGATTCTTCATGAAAGACAAGCCATACATATTGTTTCCCCAATATTTCCCAGTATGTGACAAACCAAATAAAGTATACACATATAGGATGGGGGTGATGTGTCATGATTATACCAAGCAAAATCTACAAATTACATACAAAATTATAAATGGCCTTTTGTACTTCTGTGCTCCCACTGTTATGGATTAAAACTCTCACAACTTCAATGAAGACCATTTCTGGCCAGATGGGCAGTAGATGGGTGTACCAGGGTCCCACTGTTCTGCCAATGCTGAGCTGATAGCACTGCTGGACATCTTCAGATTATGATGTGTCTTTCATCTGCTGCACTAAATTTCCTCGACCAAACAGAGCGTATACAGTACGCCAGTATTGCCCATTTTTTTTTTGCACTTCTTCAAAATAGTTTGGACAGAACATCTGGAACCCCTGTCTGTCTTGAAATTTGTGCCTGGAAGAGACCTTGAGATGCAGTATAACTACCTTGAGTCTTGTTGCTGTGCTTAGTCTTGCCATGGTTTATGGCCTTACACATTAAATAGTATTCAGTCCCCTCACCTTGTTAGTGAGTTTGGCTGTTCCTCACCCAAAAAAAAGATCTAAACCTTAATGCAGGGGCGTCCAACATGCGGCCCGCGGGACCTCGAGGTGCGGCCCGCGTGAGATCGGCAGCCAGGATCACAAGAGCCCTGCTGCTTACTTGTGGGAGGGGCTATTCTCTGCTCCAGTCCTGCCTCCTCTGTGGGGAGAATGAGGGAGGCCGCGCCCCCTGCTGAAGTCTGTGATCGGCATTGAGAGAGCTGTAGTGCAGGTAAGGGGGTGGGGGAGTGTGTTTGAATGAGTATGCCTGATTGAGGGAATGAATCTGTGAATGAATGAATTTGTGTGTGTGATAGCATGGATGTGTAAGTGCTGGAACCTAGGCATGATGGGACTGTGATTGCTGTTAACAATCCCACTCCTATCATGCCAAGTCAGCCAGTACATGCTGAAACCAAGCTAGCTGCCCCCTTGTGTATTGATGCTGCCAGCAGTATGGGGTCTGCACTTGCAGCCACCCTGTACCAGCATGTACTGGCTGACTTGGGATGATAGGAGTGTGATTGCTAACAGCTAACAGCAATCACAACCCCATCATGCCTAGGTTCCAGCATTTACTGGTTGCCTGGGTATAAAAAGAGTGTGTTTGCTGTTAGCAATCACACTCCTATCATGCCAAGTCAGCCAGTACATGCTGAAACCTGGCTAGCTGCCTCCCTTGTGTATTGACGCTGCCAGCAGTATGGGGTCTGCACTTACAGCCACCCTGTACCAGCATGTACTGGCTGACTTGGGATGATAGGAGTGTGATTGCTAACAGCTAACAGCAATCTGCTAACAGCAATCACAGTCCCATCATGCCTAGGTTCCAGCATTTACTGGTTGCCTGGGTATAAAAAGAGTGTGTTTGCAGTTAGCAATCACACTCCTATCATGCCAAGTCACATTGTTGATTTTTTTTGTCCAATTTTGGTGTGTTACTTTTAATAGAAGCGTGGCTACACACTAAAATTGCACAAAAAATATAATGCCCAGCCAACCAGTACATGCTGGAATCTGGGTATGCCTGAGATTGCTGTTAACAATCATAATATAGAATTTTTTGTACAATTTTGGTGTGTAACTTACTTTTATTAAAAGTGTGGGGGGGGTCACTTTCAGTTTCGGCTAAGTGAACCCTGAATTTTTCGGTTTTGGTCCCGATTTTCATTTTAGTGCATCCCTAAAATAAATAGAACTATTTCATTTTTAATTATCCTGAGTCCTGAATTTGTAGTCACAAAACTTTCTAGGCCCAGAAATCAGTGAGAGGAAAAGTAAAGGTTTTGTGTCATTTACTTTATTATATTTTATTAAAGGCCATATTTTCTCACAGTGAAAAATGAGTGCGGCCCTCGCACGTATACAATTCTGATGAAGTGGCCCACTGCAGAAAAAACTTGGACGCCCCTGCCTTAATGCCTAGAATCTAAACTAAACTAAAACAAACTGCTACTACTTTATTACATAGAGAAAAAGCAGTACTTACCAAAAGGAAACAAAGACAACCATCTTTACGCACAGAAACTTGCCAACAGGTTGAATTGGATTCAACTCTTCCTTCAGTACTTTGTAAAACAGAACAAGGCAGTACATAGCAAACTAAGAGGAAGGGGGGAGAAAACATGGAAATTTGATCAGGCACATTTCACACTCACCATAATGGTTGTAGCAGTGAGAGAGAAAAAAATAAGTGGGCAAGAATGACCATTAAGTTTAAAGATATGCCTAGGAAGCTTAAAAATCTGAATCTGAGATCATTCAAAAGATTATATAAACACTTAATTAACAGAATACCTTTTCAGTCAACTCTGTATTTCCGTAAGGCACAGGCATGCAGTGCACAGTGCTGTTAATTGTGGTATGGTGGTAAAGTATTGAGGGATTCGTAGTCCATAGGTGCTCTAATTTATTCATAGAAAGAAAAAAAAAAAAACAACTCACCAATTGTGATGCATTGTTAATTATGACCAAATACGTCCATGCGTTTTTTACGCTGAATTCACCTTCACCATAAACACCAGCCAGTTGGCAAATCCTGAAATAAATAGATTATACTTGAAAAAACATCAAAAACATTCAGAAAATCGAAATCATTTATATCATAGCCCAAAAATGTAAGACTTTGAGAAGTGATCGTATTTTACATCTTTGTAGTTGATTTCCCAATGTTGGCCAACACTATTAAAGTTTTTCCCCTCTATAAAGCTATGCTGTAGATAGGATAACAGAGAAAATATTCCTCTTTGAGAAAAAGAATTATAAAACATTATACTTTGGGTTGTGAATGATCCAGTTATTTATTACAAAGAGAACATAATGTACCATGTTATATCAGGTTAAACATTTTATGTAAACGCTGCTTAACCAAAGATAAGCAGGCATTGCGACCTACCTTTATTAGCATTTATCTGGTCAAACATTCCCATGGAAAATGCCACACAAGGAAATTAATTGTTAGTTAGTAAGGAGAAGAACTAAGAGAGATCACCTGAAGCCCATTGTCCGTGGTATCCATTCGCTAAAAGATGAGTTAGCATGAGAGTTGTGCTTTTAACTTTCTCACTTTACTATTCATTATGAAGGGCTAACACTTCGCAAGTTTCATCACAAGAAGGGCTGAGCAGGCCCTGCATAATGCATACATTTTGATCTTCATAATTTATAATGGAGTCAAAGAGCTATGTAACTCTTAAGTCAGTAAGGTTCTATATCTCCTTAAATTGCTTGGGTTTAGAGTCACTGCGCTGGTTTGAATTTGGATTAAGCATAAACTTATTTCTTATAGCTCACTGCAGTAGAATGGGTTTGTAAAAAGAAAAGATCACATTTTGCTGTGTGCAAATTGTATATTTCTCTTAATTTCACTTATTATTGTTGTCACTCATTAACATCAACTTAATTTATCATTCTTTAAAACATCAAATATACCTTAATAAATACTACACCAGCAACAGGAACCAGAGGCACAAAACAAGATTCTGTTAGACAGGCTTTATCAATGGAAATTTACAAATGCAAAAACGGCATATGTAATCAGAACCCGACTGAAACAGTGTCCAACCCCTCTGTCATTTTAAGCAATAAACTTGTAATTGGGAGAAAATGCAGTCTACCCCAGATACTCCCTGCTACCTAAAGGGACAGTCTTACGTACCAACACCCCCTCTAAAGAAGACCGTGTATTAAAAAGTGTACTGAGAATACATTATTAAAATAAAGTCTTTTACTGGACACATAAGAGGGTGCCCTCCTTCAATGGTCCAATTTTTCTTGCCACTGATTGGCTGCTTGAAGCAGTCAGTCAATCAATGACAGGAAAGTGTCCCCATTAAAATCGGCACTTTCCACACAAATGTACAGGGTTGTGAACACCGCTAGAGCTCAATGGAAGGCAGTGTAGGAAAATGTTGTGGATACCATACATTAGCATGTATAAGAAGAACTTAAATTAAGATTTG
The DNA here is from genome assembly GCA_023333645.1 of Sceloporus occidentalis. Lineage (NCBI taxonomy): Eukaryota > Metazoa > Chordata > Lepidosauria > Squamata > Phrynosomatidae > Sceloporus > Sceloporus occidentalis. Next base: position 2,230,229 of record JALMGF010000061.1, read on the forward strand.
TTTTGCTTACATACTTACAAGGCAATTATAGTGGTGACAGGTCGCACCACAGTATACTGCAGCACACCCAACTTACATCTGAATAACAATACACTGCAAAAGAATACACAGAATAGGTCATGCGAGCAGTAATCTGGATACACAATAATAATTTCTAATGCTTGTATAATTAACATGCAAAGCAAATCACCAAGTGAACCCAACTAGACTTGTGCATTGGGATTCGTACAACTTGCAATTTTTAAGGAAACCTGGCAACTTCGGCAATCTTTACGAATCCCGGAAAATTAGGAGGTTGTCCCAACGAAACAAACGAAAACATTGGTGCTTTCACTCGTACACTTACCACCTCTCTCATTAACTCCCTCTCAAACTCTGATTAACGTTCTTTCACACTCTATTGGCATGTATCCCTGCTTTTTCCGCCACCCACTTCCATGTCCCTGTCTCTGTGCCACACAGCTATGCTTCTTATCTTGCATCTTCTTGTTCTTCTGCTGCTCCAAAAAGTCTGCTTTCTTTGTCTGCTTCTCCATGGCCAACAGGACATGACCTCCTGTGATTTTCTGCAAAATGACAGAGCTGTCGGGCACATCCTTTTCCCCAGCCCGGCAGCTCTGTCATTTTGCAGAAAATCACAGGAGGTCATGTCCTGTTGGCCATGGAGAAGAAAATTTTGCGGACGTTCACTGTGAGGTTTCTTCGGGCAAAAGGGTGGAGACACCGGGCCCACTCTCTACCCTGATTGGAGGAATGGGAAGAGGCTGTCCCTGTGACTCTACCCTTGTGAAGTACTCAGAGAGGCCAGAATAATGCACATCAATTCTCAGACAAAGAGAGGTGCTTCTCTTTCTCCGTGGATCCATCAACATTGTTCTAGCCTCCTGGAGTACTTCCGCAAAAGGGCAGAGCTATGATGCATACCACAGGGAGTCTCTCCCCCTTTCCGTCAATAGGGGAGAGGTTGTATGCAGAAGAGGAGGCCGGGTTAACAGAGCTCATACCGGGGAGAAGCAATCGAACAATGACAGAAGAACAAGAGCTGTGAAAAGGAGACAGGGACCCAGAAGCTGTCAGCGGAGAAGGTAGAGAGATATTAGAAGGGAGAGTGTGAGAGAGCACGAGTGTGGGTGAATGGCCAATGTGAATAGGCTAGAGGCTGTGCAAAATGTGCCACAAGCCGCAGTTGCAAATATCTTCCTACTGCTTTAGAAAACAATATAGATGATATCTAAATATTATGATACTTACTCTCCCATTGGCCAGGGTGGGCACCAGCACAGAGGAGGTAGAAGCCTTTGCTGATCTTTGGCTTCCAGAACCAACGCCAGGTTTGGACAGCGATTTGTTAAATAATTTAAAAGGAAAATCATAAAGTTGTAAATAACATAAGCTTCATAGCATTCTCTGCAGGTGTCCACATATATTGCGATGTCAGGATACTTTAAAGCGATCCACTGCACCAGTGAAAGGAGGAGGAAAGGTGAATGAAAAAGATGCGTACATGTAGTATAATCAACAATACACAAAGCAACCCCCACCAAAAAAAACACATAAATTGGAATTTATGGGTATTAGTTTACAACAGTTCTAAATCATACAGCAGCTAAACATCATATTTAAAGGTTTCAAAGGTTTCTATGTAATAATTTATTCAGTAGTGGTTTATTTTCGTACAAATTACCGTATTTGCTCTGAAAAAGACCCCACGTCATATCATCGGGGTCGTCTTCTAATCAGACCTCAAATAGACGACTAAGATCCAGATCTTAATGCCACTCTGCCTCCAGAAATGCCTTTTTAACCCTCTATACGCCACTCTGCCTCCTGAATGCCTTAAAACTCCCTATATGCCACTCTTCCCCATAATATGCCTTTTAACCCTCTAAATGCCAGAGTGGCATATAGGGGTATAAGGCATTTCTGGAGGCAGAGTGGCATTTAGAGGGTTAAAAGGCATATCATGGGGCACAGTGGCATATAGAGGGTATAAGGCATTTCTGGGGCAGATGTGCATAACTGGGGGGCAGGTTGGAAAATAGAAGGAAATAAACCAAAATATTTTTCTCAATCATAGCTTTTATTAAAAAAAAAAATAGTATAGATGAATTAACATTTACTGGTAAAACTTTTTTCCTATAGGGTCGTCTTATATTCAGGCTTTTTCTTTTTTTTCCTAAATTAATATTCAGATTTGGGGGGTCGTCTTATAAATCGAGCAAATACGGTAGTATTCATTAACTTACTGGGAAGGTTTTCTCACCATTAGCACCCGCACACAAAACACAACCAAACACCATCACAATATTCGGGCATCTGTTTCCCTTTTGACTGCACATTTGCAACATTATTTTCATATATGCAGCATCACACGCAAATACTAGCGAACAATTAAAATAATTTAACATAGACATACTTACACTGTCTAAGCTGTAAATTGGTACCATCCACAATATCCTGTTAAAACAGCAACACCAATTAACAATATCGTTTAAAAAATATTGATCAATAACACAACAAGCAAAAAAAAAAAAAAAAGGATTCAATACCTTATTATGGGTTTCTGCAATTCAGGCTGCGTATAATGAACTAGATGTTGCAAAATCCCCCAAAGTGAAATGGGTATGGTCATCAGCACGAAAATCCCAGCAATAAACCAGGCCTTGGTGTGCACGCCAACCTGAAACAGAAGAACATAAAGACAATGGTACTTTATTTCTGCGTCATAAGTGGTCTAATAATAAATGCCCTGAAAGCTAATGCGACTTCACAAATCTTTCCATGTTGGCCCCCAAAAAGTTATGACCTTCAACTGAAGGCTCCAGTGTTATAATACATATTCTAATTCTATGGAAAGACATACAGTAAAATGTCTGGTACGGTATACACACAACACGTAGGCTGGATTTAGAACAATATTTTCAGGAAAACGTCACATAGAAGTTTTTGTTTTGTACTTTTGCATAATATAAACCCACACTCTAAAATGGGGGTATTATGCCGAAGATTTTACAGTAAAGCAATAGATAAGACATTAATGAGTATTTTAGATGTCTTCGTTTGGATAGAATAGTCTAATATCCATACTCATTATTGATAGGTTACACATGGCCACTAAGGGGTCTTTAGATGCCCCCATGTTTGCCCAGAAAGCTCTTGTTTCTATACTGACAGTATTAGATCTGACAGCTTTACTATGGAAAGACGCATTAGTTTGCTTTGTTTTTTTTATAGAGCCAGTATTTATTTATGATGCTTTTTTCTGCTTTTTTTGTCATCGTTACGTTGTGATGCATAGCAATAACAAAAATTATAATTGCAAGTAATTCAGGAAAACAATTATTTTCATTCTGTTTTGCAACATTTTGAACAAAATAGCAAGTGTCACGTTCATAAATAAACGAGCGCTGGCGTGTTTAGCGACTCGCTGTTGCATCTGGTTAGGTTGGTTGTGAAAACACTCATGCCTTCTAAATTAGAGATGTTTGGAAACCATTGGAACTAATATCAGTTTACATTGGTAATACATGTCTTATCAAATAGAGATATTAGATCTAGAAGAAAGCATCAAGATGCAGGGACTCACCCCCATTTTCTGTAACTCCCAAATACATACTGGAATTCCTATTATCAGTCCAACAACGTATAGCAATATAACAAGAGGACGGATCCATTTTCTCCAGTTTCCACAAGTACAGGGCATGTTGGGGCGGGCAAACAAGTCTCCTTCCTCTAACTAAAGCTGGGTCTACAGACACTATTCTTAAAGATGACTCCTTCGTACTTACAAATGCGCAAACACTCCTTCAGCATACAGGCAAGCAAAACCTCCTATCACAAAAATGTACAAGCAAGTACTCTGAATCCTACGCAGGAAAAGACACAACTACCACTTTAACTGACTTTAAATTAAATACTAAAATGCACACCCAGTGATGCCTTATCTACAATATACTGTATTATGGCATCACAACAATTAGGACAATGAACAGATAAGGTTTCCTTCATTCTATGCCTGATCAGTCCTCAATACACCAGACCGCACTCCCTGCTAAACACAGCTTAATGGCGAGTAAACACATGACAATGCACTATGTGTGCATTCAGTAGTCCGTCATATAGGAATATATATATATTTACATTTCAGGCAGCTACAGAGTACAACCTACGTCTGCTAAATAACATCCTAACCGTAAACTATATTTCGCCTACGCTATCCCCGTTACAGCTGCATGACGGCTGCACTCGGTAACCGATCAAAACAATAATCGCATTTTACACTTCCGGCTTCTACAGACCCTCGTGACGTCTTTGGCTATTGTGATTGGTTTAAAATTAACTTCTTGAGCCACCATCGGCAAGACCACGCCCATCTAAATAGTAACTGGCGTAGATGGAGATCGGGGCGTGCATACAGGCGTGAATGCGCGTGACTTCTGTCATATGACAGAAAGGTAATCGAGTTGTATACGACAGAGATGCTGAGCAGGAAAATTAAATCAGCGCGTTACGGTTATTAGTGTTCTAAAGTTATTCATTTCAGAAACGATTCCAGTAGCTAAACAGCCAAACCGCGCCTCGGGAGAGAAGCTCACATGCAGTCTATAATGTTTGACCTGTTAAAGGATGCCCAATTAACTGCGTGCATATCGCTCAACACTTGAAATGGCCGGAGGGTCCTTATTTTGGCTGCTGTGGTTAGCGACACGGCTAGGGCTTTAGTAAGTTGTGACTTATTGATGGTCATCTATGAGGCGTTTTTAAGAAGAATAATGCATTAGACTCTACTATACACCGATTATGATGATACATCATAACATTATGACCATTGACAGGTGAAGGGAATAACACTGATAATCTTGTTATGATGGCGCCTGTCAGTGGGTGGGATATATTAGGCAGCAAGTGAACATTTCGTTCTCAAAGTCGATGCGTTAGAAGCAGGAAAAATGTAAGGTTCTGAGGGACTTTGACAAGGGCTAAATTGTGATGACTAGATGGCTGGTCAGAGAGTCTCCAAAACGGCAGCTCTTGTGGAGTGTTCCCCGTCTGCAGTGGTCAATACCTATCAAAAGCGGTCCAAAGAAAGAAAAAGCCGGGAACTGGCGACAGGGACATGGGCGTCCAACGCTCGTTGATGCACGTGGGAGCAGAAACCTGGCCCGTGTTATGAAATCCGTATGGAGCTATGTAGATGCAGACCAGTTAGGGTGCCCATGCTGACCCTTGTCCGCTGCTGAAATAAAGATAAATGGTTATGCAATATATATTGCTGTGGAGTGACCTCCTACACATAATAAGAATAAAAATACTTATCAATATAATAAAAAATGCCAAATAGACTCCTACTGTGTTAAATAGAAACACAGATATAAGGACCAGAGATAGATAAATATCAAAGTAGCTTCAAGGTCAAAGGAATCTGTACCTGCTGGTGGGGACATCAATGAAACAATACAAAAAACATTTAAATCAATGCCATTCAAGTTTTTTATTGAGCCAATTGGGGGCCGCAGTGTCTAAAAAGTGCATCTACCTGACCTCCAGTTGAAGCTATACCCTTTCTGTCGCCACCTCCGGTTAATTATGGAACATGGTCCAGCATCTGGTACCTCAATTGAGAGGGCTTGTTATGAAATTTACTAAAGTGTCTTGCTGCTGATGTATCCACTTTAGGGTTCCTGATGGCCATTTTACTTAAGCCTTTTGCAGAAGATAGCATTTGTGAGCTACCCCTGACTTTTTAGTAACCTACCTGCTTTTATTGGTATTTCAGAACAAATTGTAACTGTAAAAATGGGGTTTCTGATAAATAGTTATGCACACTTTTTGTGTTCTTGACACTTATCTTGTGTTTTAATATTCGTATGGCATTTACGACAGTTTGAGATACAGTTTTGAAGCATATTGGCAATTTTGATATTTTGTTTTTAATATTTGATTACTCTGTGCAATCTGCAATTAAGTTAGGAAATATCTGTATAGTTTATGAGGCTTACTTTTGTGTTTCTAAAATTGTGTTCAATTGCCGCTACTTTGATATTACACTTGTGTTATTGAGTGTTTTGTTATCCTGTTTTCATATTTATTTTCAATATTTGATCACACTGTTTTAAGTATGTGCTTCTTTAGGTAGTGTTTGTACAGTATTTAAGGTTTACATCAATTTCTACCAGAGATATTTGTTTCCCCAACATGTACATTATGACTTTACGTTATCAAAGGCTTGGACATGGTGGTTTCCCACATGCCTACGAAGTATTGATTTTTGCTTTTTCCCTTTGTGTTTCCATAAACTGTAAATGTTTTATTTTCTCATAAAAAGCTTACATTGCAGTACATATTTAAGCATGTGTATTAGGTTATTAAGTACATTATTTATTTTTGGCAAAAAGATTAGAATAAAGGACACGCATATTTAAAAATCTTTACTGTACACTACTTGCTAGATAATCAAACTAAAACAATACATATAGGCTTTTAATTTATAGTAGATTTAGTCAAATAAATAGGTAATCACCATTTGTGTAAAGGATTTTCTTTTCAGTAGTCTTCATAAATGGAAACAAATTTCATAATGTAGTACTGTACTAGTCTTTTTTATTACAATCCACTTCATTTTACACCTTAGATTATATCATCTGTTCGGATGTTTTAGAAATAAAAAGTTAGGTTAGGGTCCTGCTCAAAGAGACTACCTTGATATGGTGGCATTCTTAATATTTTCTGCCTGAAAAGTAAAGGTAGAACCAGTGAATTTGAAATTAGATTCAAAATATAAATGATTTGTTTTATTGCCATTTTGTCACTTTTGAGAGTATATTAATGGAGAAAAGGCAGGATAGTGGAAGAAGCATAAGGTGTCTTTATGGGAAGATCATAATGCTGGTAGATGAATGGAACATAGGCAGCACATTGGAATCACCATGGGACAGGCTGATGGGAGAGGAATTGGTGCCCCAGGCTTTTAGTCTGTACTGCGCCCCAAGATCTCCGATGGCGACTCTGCAAAAAATGGTCTGGGTGTTGCAAGACAGGGACCGAGAATAAGACTTCCTTTAGTCTTTGAAAGGTGTCCAAGGCTTCAAGTGATCACATCTGACAATAAACTCCCATTTTGTTCATGGTTGTAATAGGGGCTATCATGGCATGTTCTCTATGTATCCAGACGTTAGGAGAAAAAATGTGGATGTCATCCAGACAAAAAGTGTCACACATAGTTCTGAGATAAATAAATGTAAATGCAAAATACTATAGCTTTTTTGTTTGTTTTAAATTGACTCACGCATAACAGTTGTGGGGTACAGGTGATGGGAAACTCGTCCACTTAAAATGAAGGGGGTAGCAGAGGTATTGTTAAACAATATTATTGTCACCCTAATAAAGATTGCAACAAATATATAAACATAATATAAATGAGAGGTTTTGGTTATATGAATTGGCCCAAACATAATTAAGCTCACCCGCTACGTCAAGACGCACTCTCAATAGGGTGAGATCCTACTCTCACCTCCTACATAGTAGGCACACAAGGGATTCTGGGTAGGCGCATGCAAACAAGGTCAACAATGATCACTTTTTCAAGGGATCCATGTATAAAGTTGATATAGAGGCAAAAGGTAATAATTGCTTGCATGCACCTACCCAGAATCCCTTGTGGTTGAGGCAGCACCATGAGATTTCTGAGGGAAAAAAGAAGCCTTCTGGCTTGTCTGGTGTTTGTAGATTAGTGTTTAATAATACTTCTACTACCCTCTTAATTTTAAGTGGAAGGGTTTTCCATCACCTTTACTCACCATAACCTTTGTTATTGGTATATCCATTTTATACATGGACCCCTTGGAGCAAATGTACACTGTATTAGCCTTTAAACAGAGCTAGGGACGGAGGTGCAAAAGCCAGATCACCACTTATGGAGAGCGGTTTCATCCTTACTTAGACCTATCAGCATGAGGTTGGATACAGGCTTATTGCTTGAGATTTAAAATTAAAGGGGGTAGCAGAGGAATTTTGACACACTAGTCAACAACCACCAGACACGCCAGACACTTATTCTTCACACAGAAATCTTGTAGTGCTACCAATACTGCAAAGTGTATGATCACCTTTTTGCCTCTTTATCTACTTTATACAGATTTCTGTGGGAAAAACAAATCTTTGGCCTGTCTGGTGGTTGTAGATTAGTGTTTAATAATGTTTCTGCTACACCATTTTAAATTAACTCAAATACTAGTTAGTACCCAAAATAACCACCAGAGTGTGCTATGTAACTAGTGTTTCACATCTCATGTACAAATACATACTACCTTAATAACTTTGCAGATGTGCTGCTAGTTCTTGATAAAATCGATCTTCTAATATCCAACTTTTGTGGGATGTGAGGGGAAATAAAAATATAATACTGAATGGTGATTTCACCTATATTACATAATATAGCATTTTTCTATATAAATACAAAAAGCATTATTAATATAGTCCATGTTACTTACTGAATTCTTAATGGAACACTATACTGACTTTTCTGGCTGATTGTAACAGTACTCAGGAGACACAAATAGAAGACACCAATAAGTAGAAGTGCATACCATGCTAGAAGAAAAAAGCTTGACCTTTTTATTTGTTTTTATGCTTCAGACTATTTGCTGACCATGCTCTGCAGATCCCATGCCATTTAGTGTGTGCTTCTGGGCCACTTTATTCTTGCATATGCCTAAAGCCTTCATCTCAGTCCATCTCATTATCTCTTCCATTAAAGTATCTCTTATCTTACTTATCTCCATATCACTCCCCTTCTTCTCTTCTACCTCCATTTTAGCACCTTTTTTACTCCACTCAATCCATTTCAACTGTCCCTCTATCCTTCAGTAGTGGCTGTTGGACACATAGGTGACCTTCTGATGGACCTTGCGTTATCTATACATGATTGCTGCTGGAATTGCAAAATGGTCTGTGAAAAGTCAATTATGCTCTCAGTCCCTGCATTTGACGGTTAATCAAGTCTTGTGCTGAATGGTAGGACCAAGGCCATCTTTAAAGAAGGGCAAATGACAGCTATAGAGGACCAGAGTGGCTAATTCTCCCACTCAGGAGACATTGGTAGTTTTTTATGGAACAATCGTTATTTATAAATACCCCCACTATGTTTAAATGTTTTACTTATCCCATTTACTATGAGGTTATTTAAGCATGCATGATTCTATACTAACATTATGTCCAACTTAATGCATGTGAGAGCAAGTTCATGTAAATGACATGCAACGGCTAGTGCTCTCCTGCACTGAAATCATGCATAGCAGATCGTTCAGCTTGCTTGCATGAACCTATTACTCTAAGGTAAACTGTAAATGTATGGTACTATGTAAACAGGTGGGAAACCACAAGCAAAATCTAACTTGAGCAGTAGCTAACCGGGGAGGCGCAATTCCCGGGTGGCCCAGGTTTGTGCCCCTCCAGAGGTGAACCATACTGTTCACCACAGGAAGATTAAAGCCGGTTGAGGAGATCGTGGATCTCACCCTAACCGCCTCACAATCAAGGCAGCAGGAGTTCTGTTCATACAGAACTTCTGCCAGGATATGAGGCACTCAGCACTGAACCCACCCCCGACCATCTTTTTGAGAAGACGAAAGAAAAAGAAGAGGAGGAGGAATAAGTGGAAAAATAGCTGCAGCAAAGGAGACAGGGATGTGGGAACATTAGGGAGACATTGTGAGAGTGTGATGAGTTCCTGACTCAGTATAAAGTGATGGGAGGTAGGGTGAACTGCCATCAGTTCCTGGCTCTGTATATAGAGATAGGAGTTATGCTGTACGACCGTATGTGTCTGTCTCAGTATATAATGATAAAAATGATGCTGTACCACCGTCAATGGCTCAGGATATGGTGATGGGAGTTATGCTGTACCAGTGTCAGTATCTGACTCAGTATATAGTGATGGGGTTATGCTGTATCACCATCTGTGTCTGGCTCAATATATAGTGATTGGAGTTATACTGTACACTGTCAATGTCTGGGTCAGTATATAGTGATGGTAGTTATGCTGTACACTGTTAACATCTGCCTCCATATATAGTAATGAGAGATATGCTGTGCCACTACCTGTGTCAGGGTCTATATGTATATATACGAGGGACATTCAAAAAGTTTCCACGCTTTTTTTTAACTATGTTTGTTTCAAAACAATTTACATAAAGAAGAAATTATATCACTTTTCTACATAGTCACATTCCTTTGCGGTGCAATTTTCCCAACGTCATACCAACTTTTGAAAGCCATCAGCAAAAAATGTTTTTGGTTGAACGCATAGCCACTGATGCACCACTGCTTTTAACTGATGCACATCACCATCATGAACACTCACATTCAGCTTTCCTGTAACCTCTTCAACTGAGCACGCATGTGAAGATGAATTTGTGCTCCTGGCAAACCTTCTGCACACAAAATGGATCTTCCTCTTTTGTGCAATTTATACGTTTTGCAGCCATCTTTAACCCAGGGAGAAAACTATTATACTAAACTGCTAGGGCAGCCAGCTTGCCAGAGAGAACTAGTCTCATGACATGCTAAGACATGACCAATCACTACTCCTCCCGCCTTCACTGTTGCTAACGAAAATATAACAGTGTGGAAACTTTTCGAACGTCCCTCATAAATATAGCTTTGATGAAGTAATTGATCAATTTGCAGAAATGGAGGGCCGAAGGCAGAGGATGTAAATTTACATTTACCTTTGCATAGTAGAATGAGTTGTCACATGTTTTTTGAGGGGTTGTTATTATAGAAATCAGTATTATCTGTTCAGCAAATATTTATTTACTGTTTACAAATATGTGCAATAAATATTCATACAAACATAAGCTTAAAGTGGGAAGTGCCACATATAGGCTATGGCAGATAGTCTAGGTACATCCATGTGCTCAGGCCCGATGCAGATTAAAGTACTGCTAATGTTTTGTGGCTGACTATGATAAGAGCCTAATTAGCTTCTTCTAAATTTGTATTTCTGTATACAGTGTCCTCCACTAATCTTGGCACGGAATGCTGTGAAAAATGTTCTTTATTGTTTAATACTTTGATCTTTTCTTCAAAAAAATACACAAAAATACTCTGTTCTCATGGATAACAAACAATTGCAAATACAACACAGGTTCATCGAAAAACAACAAAAAAATGTCAACTATGTGAGGCACAATTATTAGCACTCCTATTCATACAAGAAAACTATATAGGTATATCTCCATTTATATTTTACATTTTTAGTACACCTGGCTGATTAAGAACAGACAATTGTTCAACCATGACTCCCTGTTTCACAGGGGTATAACATTTTAGGTAACACATAGACCAAATTATCTTACTCATTCATCACAATGGGTAACCGCAATGAATATAGCTATGATCTGCGGCAAAAGGTTGTTTAGCTTCACACAATGGGCTATAAGAAAGTGGCTATAAGAAAATAGCAAAAGTATTGAAAATGCCCATTTCCACCACCAGGGCAATAAATAAAAAGTTCCAGTCAACTGGAAATGTTATGAATCAACCTTGAAGAGGATGTGTATCTATATTGTCTCAATGCACTGTGAAGAGGATGGTTAGAATGGCCAAAATATCTCCAAGGATCAGAGCTGGAGAGTTGCAAAAGTTAGTGGCCTCCAATGTAACCAACATTACCACAATTGGTTTGGAATGGTTTAAAGAAAAAAGTCTTTACTCTTATCCAAAAACAAACTCAACCCTCTTCAGATTGCCAGACTCTATTGGAACTTCATATGAGATTGGGTTCTATGGTGAAATGAAACCAAAGTTAGCTTTTTGGCAATAAATACCAGAGGTGGGTTTGATGGGTATAAGGCAATTCTGGAGGCAGAGTGGCACATAGGGGGTCAAAAGGCATATCATGGGGCACAGTGGCATTTAGAGGGTTAAAAGGCATATCATGGGGCACAGTGGCATATAGGGGGTATAAGGCATTTCTGGGGCAGAGTGGCAAGCCTGGGGGCAGATGTGCATGACTGGGGGGGCAGGTTGAAAAAAAAAAAAATTAAAAACAAAATATTTTTCTCAATCAGCTTTTATTTTAAAAAAATTATTCACATAGTTTACATGAATTAACATTTACTGGTAAAACTTTTTTCCTATAGGGTCGTCTTATATTCAGGCTTTTTCTTTTTTTCATAAATTAATATTCAGATTTTGGGGGGTCATCTTATAATCGAGCAAATACGGTATTTAGAATGTGAAGTCCTTGCTGGCGTAATGGTTAGGTGTACCAATATATATATATATATGTGTGTGTGTGTGTGTCAGAGCATGACCATTTTACCATTAGTGGTTAATTATAATATAATATATAAAATATATAAATAATACAATTTATATAATATATAATAATATATATATAATAATAAATTATAATAATTATGATATGTATTTTTTTGTGTAGACTGCTTTTACTCATCTGACATAATTCAAAATAGAATAATTTTTTGTCTTTCTTTTATACAATATATGAGTCATCAGCATTTCCATTATGCATACAATAATTTCCATTATTCCAAACATAGTAAATATCAGCAGAAAAAAATAAGCCAAATCTTAACTTGTTAATAAACATCTTGCAAGTGCTTTGATACAGAAACCACAAAATGCTGAGAAATCTAATGCAGAACAGCAATTCACACATTATACTTCTTTAAGAGCATCCAAGCTTCACTGAATACAATGGGACAGGAAGGAACTGACGAAGTAAACATCAAAGCTAACAATAAGGCTTTTACACTATAGCGTGTTAAACACATGCATTATAGATTAAAGAGACGGTGTATTCTTTATTCATACCTTGTCACTTTCAAAGAAGATTTCCCTTGTTTGTATTTAATATACTCAGTTTATTGAAACAAATTTACCTTTACAACAAAGCTCTGCGTTTATAGCAAAGCCTTGAATGGTAAATGCCTGTAACTGAGGATTTATGTGATCCTGCTCATCAAAGTATTTGTGATTCTGCTCCTAGAGTTTCAAAGTAAGTGCAGCTTTATTTATAACGATGATGAACACTTGTGTATATGTAAAGCAGACCACCTAATCCTTTCACAAACAAGATGTGGTGTTCCATCAGCTATCTCTGTTTCATATAAAAGTATGACTGAAAAAAATAAGCATGGTGCAAGACCAAATTTGGGATCTTGGGGATCTTATAAATCATAAAAGCACCTTTCACATTAAAGCCTAGACACTTGCAAACCTGCTTGTCTTCTCATAGATCAGAGCCGTAGCTAGCTCCTTTTGCGCCTGAGGCAGGTACAGAAAATTGTGCCCCCCCCTTTATTTTAACAAAGGTTATTTTGACATTAGGACATTAAGAATACTAGAGCAGATTTATAAAGATATGTAATTCAGCATGAGCAGTTTATGTGACAAATTCCAATCCTCACAACTTGCATACAAAATGACGTAAGGTATTGAAACAATTCAAATTTACACAAAAATAAAGTGCTCTCAGTATTAATCTTTAAATTGAAGAATTTAAGTGTTTTTCATGGTAATTCATCTCCCAGAGAGGTAACCATGTTTTAGAGAACAAGAAAAACAAATGATGCAATATTTATCTCTCTTATGAAAACACTATATGGACACCTGCCCATTACATCAACAGGGACTTTTATGACACTGTATTCTAAATACATAGACATTAGTATGTAGCTGATCCTCCCATTTGCAGCTATAACAGCTTCCACCCTCCATGTCTTTATGGCCCTTGTTTTGCTGGCTGGGGCACAGTCATGCTAGAGTAGAAAAGGGCCTTCCCCAAACTGTTCCCACAGAGTTAGAAGCATAGAATTGTCCAAAACATCTTGGTATGTCCCCTTCCGCTCACAAATGCTCTTCTGATTAAATGGGCAAAGATTCCCACAGAAACTCTCCAAAATCTTGTAGAAAGCCTCCCCAGAAGAGTGGAAGCTGTTATAGCTCCAAAGGGGGACCAATTACATATTAATGTCTATGGATTTAGAATGTGATGTCATCAAAGTCCTTGGTGGTTTAATGGTCAGGGGGCCCAATACTTTTGTCCATATAGTATTCAAATGAATACAACAATAATACAACAAAGTTATTCAAATAATATGCCTGCTATCCACGAATCCACATATCTAACAAGAGTAAATTGTCAATAAACATACATATAATAAAATGATAACTAAACAAAAGTCTAAATAACAAAAAATAAATATTATTGCAAATAAATATTAACTTAAAAATAAATTTTAACTTCAAAATAAAATAGATTGCAGATACAGGTTTTCAAAGTTGTATTTTTCGTGCCTTTAATGAGACAAATTTGTTAATGATTGCATAAAAATCAATATTTTTTGCTATGTCTTGTTCAGTGGACAAGATTGCCATACTTGTTAGTTTCTGTTGACCTGTTGATGCTCTGAAGTAGTTTTTGATTAGTTTAAGCTTGCTAAAACTTCTTTCACAAGAAGCTACAGTTACTGGCAAACTGAGAAAAATTCTTAAGGAAATTTCTAAATTTTAGTAAGATTTAGAGTAAACCGAAGAAGGTCTATACTAGATGCCGTTGAAATGGTAGGGATCTCAGATGAAAATTCACTTATATTCTACTGCTGCATTTTGTAGATGCACCCATATTTGGGACATCTTTGAAGCTGGCCAATTCGATTTACCCTATCAAATCATACATTTTTTTAAAACTAGGCCACTACCATGACCCAGAGTTCCCCCACAGTGACCCGGAGGAGTGTAACACTTTTCTAGCCCATCGTGAAGATTCCATGTAGCGAGTGTCCAAAAATGTTAACCAAGTGGCCCTAATAATGGTTCTCATGGAAACCTGGAGTTGTCATTATTTATAGATACACTTAATTGAGCCACTGCATTCAAGCAAGAATATCAACCATAAAATACTGGTAGCAAAAGCAGAAATTGGGTGTTTCACAGCAGTGCAGAATAGGAGTCAGTTCCTTCAGGTTAATGTGTGACCCTGAGAATCTACCCCTTCACCCTGAGATAAGGGCAAAAACCCTGAAACTCTGGGTCAAGCCCTGAGCGTTCCCAGCCAAATGCACAAATATCACCAAAGCGTATTCAGCTGCATCTCCAGATTACAAAAGTATCCCACGTACATAGGTTATCGGACAGGTCTTAAAATCTACAGGGTGTACTCCAAAAGGCACTCATCATCTGAGGGCGATCGTAGTTGTAGTCCACAAACGGTCTTTGGCCCATGTATTTGTAAAAAAAAAAAAAAAGTATCTTTATGAAAAGAATGGTACCTCACATGTAGCATAAGTGCAAGGCTTCCATACATATAGAAAGTCTAACGCTTACACATTGTCTTCTGGGAGGGTCAATAATGATTCACAAGGACTGCCTCCAGTGCGAGGAAGTCTCCTGCACAGGAATCATCGAGTAGCGTTGTACACAGATGCACACAAATCTACTATAGTCATAACGTTCTTTGTATGTAGTGGTATCCAGTTCATCTTACTATATACAAGCAAATACAAGCGTTCTTTAGTTAGCGAACTTAAAAACCAGACATATGTCTAATTTAACTTCTCCCCAGATGCCTCTACCGAATGCAGGAAGCACACTAGGCCGGTCCAATTTGATCTCCCGAACTGGCCTATTTATGCTATGTGCCGGCTCATGTTTAATAGACATCGCTTCGATATGATGTCACATATGTCTTAAAGACACTGTGCACCTTTTTAATGTATTAAAAATTTGGGCAACCCCAAAGGTAAATACATCATTGCCCATTAGTACTCCCATTCTAGTAAGTCGAAGCAACAGCCAACTACATGTCCGCTATGGGATCACTGATGTTTTCCTAGCATACATGTGATTGGCTGCTGCTACCTTGCTTGTTTTAATTGGCGCTCAGCTCCCAGTGACTTTAAAGGGAGTGCTACAGTGCATGTGCAGAAAGAATGCTTCTATTTTAAACTGCCTGGTTCCAGAGGAGGTGTAAATTAAAAATGGACTTTGACATGCTTTGAAAAATCAAAATACAATGTTGTAGAATAGATTTTTTTTTTTACATTTACTGCCATGCAATGCTTTACACTTTTTAAAAATTAATTACAGTCCAAAAATGTTTTCAAAAATTTAAATTAGTGCTTAGATAATGACACATAGCTAGCTGTTGGGATGGCTATGAAGCACTTGTCTCTGGTTTTCCAGAGTTAATTGGGAGGAATTGATTTCGGCCTGGGGGATTTTGGTGTTCCAAAATGTTATGTACTTTTCAGACTTAAAGAGAATAAATTCACAACACGGAACACATGGTACTCTTAAGCCAACAAAAATATTATCTTGGCTTTGTTTGGCTCTTTTACCCAATTCTGTTATGTTGGGATATTTTTTTGAGAACATATTGAATCAAATAGCAACACAAATATTCATGTAACTAGTGTATGAGAGATAATTATGTCTTAAAGTAAATGTCTTATTTTTAAAGGTTACAAATGGTTAGGGATACATTTTAGATGGAGACATGAGATTGCTGCACATTAGTTTTTAATCCCTACATGTTTGCTGTCCAAGTAAAGAGTCTGCCCAGGGAACCTATGCTGGCATATGTACCTAGTTTGAGTACAACCAGATACTCACTTGTTGAATGAAGATAGGCAAACATTTCAGCATGGGGATACATGAGGGAACAAACGGGACATGAGGGAGCAAACATGAGGGAAGAACTAAAAGAGGACAGATAAAAGCGAACAGGAAGAATCAGCTGATCTATGATAAGAATCAGCTGACTGATATGCTGCAAATAGAACTAATATGTGAGCATCAGGAATAATGACTTCATAGATGTCAGTATAGAACTCCCTTAAAATCATCTTCATGAAAAAAATCAAGAGACAAGGACACATTTTTTTAAATACATCTATTTTATGTTTAAATATAAAAATTGGACTAATGAGTTTTTGTGAATTACAATGATGAGTTGCGTGTATTGTCACCTACATGGGCTGCGTGTGCAATCTACATATGTGTACAACCACTATTACACAAAGTTACTAAGGGATAGCAGCTTTTAAGAGTATTATTAAGTTGCCTTTACATTTACAATTTAGTTTAGGTTTTTTTTGAATAAATAAACGTGATGATGCAGTTTATCCTAAACTAGGTTTATACACTGATAAGCCAGTCAGTGGGTGGGATATATTAGGG
Organism: Sceloporus occidentalis; assembly: GCA_023333645.1. Taxonomy (NCBI): domain Eukaryota; kingdom Metazoa; phylum Chordata; class Lepidosauria; order Squamata; family Phrynosomatidae; genus Sceloporus; species Sceloporus occidentalis. The sequence continues at coordinate 2,247,437 of JALMGF010000061.1, forward strand.
AGCAAGTGAACATTTCGTCCTCAAAGTTGATGTGTTAGAAGCAGGAAAAATGGGCAAGCGTAACAATGGAGCAATGGAAGAAGGTGACCTCTTTTACTTCAAGTGGATGGCCAAGTCGCTTACCTGGAGAACACATGGAACCAGGATGCATCCGTGGAGGCCCCAAACCTTGCCATTTACAGGACTTTAAAGATCTGCTGCTAGCATCCTGATGCCAGATACCACAGCACACCTCCAGAGGCCATGCTTCGATGGGTCAGAGCTGTTTTGGTGGCAAAAGGGGGAAATACACAGTATAAGGCAGGTGGCCATAATAGGAATGATGTTTTGAATGATATATTAAGTTCTACAACATATTCACCAGATTATGTGGTAGTACAATAATTATCAAGTCATAGAGAGTCCTTGGAAACTATAATACATCAATAAAATGTGAACCATTTTTTTACTAATTTAAATGAAGCACAAGCTTCATGTGATTTTGTTGTTTTGTAACACCCAAAATTAAGGGCTGGTTTCAGGTATGAAACTTGTTATATCTAGTGATGGTGATCAAATCAACCTTCTTTGCAAGTAATGCTTTTTGGCTTCAGTACAATGTAAATACCTTCTGATCTTGTGTGACTGTAGAATATGACAATGATCAAACATACACATTGTGATTTACAAATGAACCAAGTGAGCATGAGAAAATTGTCAGTTACTACAATCTACTTTCATTTCAAAACATCTCATAGTTTAGTAATTTCATCAGAATGTCAAACAAAATATACACAAGTGGTTATAAGAACTGAGAATTAACAGAAAGTGCTATCAATGCCACTCCCAACACTTTTCCTTTCCTTTCTCCTCTGAAAACATTCTACACATTCTTTCTAATTTTTGTAACAAACTTTCGTCTTCCCTTGGTCAATTCATCCTGCATGTATCATTATTTTTCCATCAATTTGTATTCCTTGCTACTGATCTTACTTGTATTTCACATTGTGTTCATTCCCTTGTGGAAGACTAACCAGAGGAAACTTAGCCTTCCCTGTTAAAGCATCTGTGAGCCATTATTGTCATTTTATGGTAACACTAACTAAGTGAAACCCCCCATATTGGAAATTAGGTGGACAGGTGAAAGAACAGTGGCATAGTTTAGCCAGTGGATCACCAATTAAGGCTCCAACCGAAGACCTCACAGTATGCTGAATGTACGGTATTTATCGGCATATAACACGCACCTCCATTTTGCCTCCTCTGTGGTCCGGCACTCAGTGTGTCAGAGCAAAATGCTGGCGCTTTGCTCTGACTCATTACTACATGCCGGAACGGTCGCGGTACTTCAGAGACATCACCCGCGCAGTCTGGTGTGTAGTAATGAGTCAGAGCAAAGCGCCAGTGCTTTGCTCTGAGACACTGAGTGCTGGACCACAGAGGAAGCAAAATGGAGGTGAGTGTTCTACGCAGATAAATACCGCACCGGACTGCGCATATCGGCGTATAACACGCAGTTATGCTTGCAGCCCCGAAGTTTAGGGAAATAAGTACGTGTTATACGCCAATAAATACGGTATATGGTTCTTGGAGCAAAAAGCCTTTGCCATTCCCCATCAATGATGAGAACCCAAGTCTTGGCAGCAGTAGGAGAGAGGAATAACTATATTAGATGCAGAAACTGCAGGTACAGCTGCACTATAGCCCTAACAAATTTGTCTTGTCTGTGCTCTCTCCCTCTCTCTCTCTCTCTCTGATACACAGATGCTATGCTTTTAATGGTAACAGGAATCTGTGGCATGACACAGGGGTCAGCACCTGCCTTAGCAAACTTGGCAAAACAGAATGCACCCAGGTCCTTGATGTTGTATTTAAATGGAGATAAAGTAGGGTTTTACCTGGACAGCTAAGGAACCTTTTTGTGTCCTGGCTGTTGGTCCATATTCTGCTGGAGGTTGGGGGTTACTGGGCACACTTTGGATTGCCATACGTAGCAGAGCACATGGACATCCTTGGAGCACAAGTAGAAGCATAGACGATATTCAGTATTGATGCTAGAGATTTGTAGAGATGACTCATGGTCCTGTCAGTGTGGAGACTTTGGAAGGAAGGGGTGACTGACATAGTAAAACTAAAACTGTGTACAGTGTGTATTTTTCTGGTTCGGCTGCTGGGGTCCAAATGTCATCATTCTTGGTTAGCTAAAAGACTCTCCTTATTCTCTTCTTTCTCTTGCCTTCCATTCTTTTTTTCCATCTCATCTCTATCATTCCTCCGTTCCTTGCTTTCTTTGTTTTCTTACTCTTTGTTCTCTTCTCTGATTTCTAGATTGTAAGCTCATTTGAGGAAGGCCCTACTTATCTCTTGTTTTTATAAAACAAATTGTTATGTTATGCACTAATTGTTATGTCCTATTTACCCATTGCATATTACTGTGAAATATGATGTCGCTATATAAAACCATAAATAGTAATTTCTTTCTTTTCTTCTGTCTCCTCTCATGCCTATCACTTCTCCCCCACTTTTACCCCTTTGGCTCTCTTTTTCTTTATTCTCTCATCTTCTCTCTTTCTCTCCTGTCCTTTATTCTTTTATTTCTAATTTCTCTCTTCTATCCAACCTTCCCTCTTCTGCTATCTTTCCTCTTCACTTTCATCTCTCTCTCTCTCTCTCTCTCTCATTCTTTCCCCATTCTCCCTCTTATTTTTTCTCCTATCATCTTTCTCTTTTGTTTTCTATTTTCTCTGTCTTCTCATTTCTCTCGAATTAAGCCAAACATTCCTGTTGTCTCTTGTAAAACCATACACCTGACCAAGTGCAGCCATTCAATCAGTGTCCAGGAAACAGCTTGGCAAAGTAGAAGTCATTCTAAGAAAAACATTTTCACTCCACACAAAGGGTAGATGAGCTTGCCACAACATGGCATAAACCAGAGAGGAGGCAGATCTCAACCAAGTTTGCAGGGAAGGATGTTAGCTTCATTTGCAAATTCTCTCTGGCTGAACTCATATTACTTTCTTTTCAGCCAACTGAACTCTAACACGGAGGACAAAAGTGACCTTTTAAGGCACACTCCTCCAATTAAAGAGACTTTCCTTACAGGTCCATACAGGAACTGGGTGTTCAACTAATGCTGTCAGATTTTCTTCCTGTCTGGTTTTTAACTTTTTAAACAAGCAGTAGTGTATACCATATTCTGCTTACAAACTAAGGATAAACTTCTGTTTAGGATATTCATGCAGTACTAAAAGAAAATAAGGGTTGTTTGGTGGCTAATTGTATCACCACATTTACTTTTTCCATTAAAACATATATCTTCTTAGACATGATGTAATTGGACCCTTAAGAAATGCATAAAACACACAAATAGGAAGACATTTTGAGTAAACTTTAAAAAACAAATCAGACAAAGTCCTAGGTACCTCTGTCATATATATATATAGTACATTTGATATATTAATTATATATATGTTTTTCCCACAAATTAAATGTTATGTTGTAAATTAATATTATTTGCACTGTCCAGTTGCTTAAAATAATGTAAAGAGATGGTGGGAGCCATAAAACCAATTAATGTTTAGATAGAATCCCTTAAGTATTATGTGTTCTTCTGGCATATCCATTGCAACACTTTATTAGGCTGGTGTGCTGCCAAAAAATGATCCTTTCCCACAAAACAAACTGGAGATAATTTTGAAAGACTAAATTAAATAAAACCTACAACCCAGAGTCCTATGAACCACAATGCATTTTAACCTCTTCACAAGTGGGTGGGGGGGGGTGGTACCAGAGCTATTTTGCCATTTTTTGCTATGTAGCAGTTCAACCAATATTCATATTTCCTGTGAATAGTGTACCTATTTAATCTATGTATTGGTTTTTCAAGGAGAGATAGAGCTTCCTTATGTACCATACAGTATGTACCATAGTTACATAATTAGCCAAAAATGTAGTATGCATAATTTAGTAAAAACTAGAGAAAAATAAAGGGAGGCAGAGCACATTTTCAAATATTTTCTTCTCTTAATCCTCATAAAATTAGTTAAATTGACAGAAAATACCCTTAAAATGTAACAACTCAGGTGTCTTGATATAAAATGTCCATACTTTCTCAGCAGTTTATAAGGTGTACATTATGGTTTCAAAACGGTTGAATCTTTACATTTAGTATGCTAGGTATGCAACTCTAATTTTGAACAAAGAAACCATAATACCATAAATACCATAATACCATAAGAGTATTTATTTTTGTAAAGCAGACAACCCAAGGTTTGTCAGTGGGAGCTTCTTGACATATTTTTATGCAGCCATTTGGCCAAAGTTAGCCAGTATTTTGCACAGGTTATGTGTTATAGCAAAATGGCATGACATGACTTTAAACAGCCAAATGATGTTGCTGAAATGCTTAGATGTTGAGGCATTCAGCAACACTGAGATCAGCATCAGGGGCACCATGTGGCCCCTCCCCCAGACATCAACGTCCGCCATAGTGAGGAATTCAGCGACACTGAAAACCCACCCCAGGATGCACTGTGACCACTCTGGAAAATGCTAGCGTGACACATGTTTGTTAAAACATTATTTTTTTCCATAATTTATGTACCCACATAAATTATACATCATTTTGTTCAGGACAAGTAGGGCTTTCTTTTATAGAATAAAATATAAAGACATAAAAATATAAATAAAACCAAATAATTATTAGTGATAATAAGTAAAAATAAAACCCTATACTAAAATATTTATTTTTACATTTTTTGGCAATTTTGCCTATAATTTCTTATACATATTTTTTATATGCTCCAGGGGGTCAGATCCATACTTTACATATTACCCTATATTATACATTTATTAATACTACTGGCTTAAGGAGTTTGGAGGCAGTGATATATATATATATATATATATATATATATGTATTAATGTATGTATGTAATCGAGGACTAATTAAGACCTGTTTCTATTTCGAGTGATAAATTAATTATCTTTATAATGGGATGTATTTCTTAATTTTTTTGGCTGGCTTTTAGATCCAAACCAAATTTGTCAACCTGCATTCATTTTTCTTTAAAGCCCTTCATGCCTCCTTGTGGTTTCTTTTTACCAAGGTACTATATGTTGCTAGCAGGATTGTTTTTTTGCTCTTTAAATTTCATATCAGGCCTTTTTGGGCTTCTCAAAATCTGAGGAGCACATACTGCATGTCATCACATACTGCATGTCATCACATGCTGCATGTGCATTTCTATAGGACAAACTTTGTGTGCGGTAACCTCCAGGAGGCCTAGTAGAACTAGTGAGGTTTGTAGGTCAATGATTACTGCAAACTCAGTTTTGCTTCATTTTTCCATGAAACAAATACTTTTGTTGACTACTACTAAAGTCAAAGAAACTAGTGGCACCCGATTCATTGTAACTGTAGGAGGTCCTTATTATTTGGATAGTACATTTGCATTAAAGGCATCTGTTCTACCTCAGATGGCTTGCAGTGGCAAGAAATTATGTTATAGGATCATTCAGTGATAAGTATCAAGCCTTTTACTCTATTAGGACAACATATAAAAGAGTGAATGTTTCCAGAAACACTTCATAATGTTATTTAAGGGATTTACACGGTATACAAGATCACTGGATAATTTTCAGTGCCCTCAAATAACAAGTGATTAGGACAGATTATTACTTGCCTTAAGGGTATGATGAACTTTAAAAAAAAATGAGTCTAGACTATTTCATATTAAATAAAGAAGTGGATGAGAACCAATGTTAGGATAAAAAAAACACATTTAAAAAAAATGAAAATAGTTTAAAAAGTTATTTCCTGTGATTACATCATCATTTGTTTTGTTAACATGTACTTTAGATGTAGGCTTGGAGGCCAATTAGAAGAACCTGTTGAGCCCAGAATTTGGTTGTTGTCATGTGTTATACATATTTGCAGCCTATCATAAATCTAAATGAATTCTAGAAATTCAAGGAACCCAACTCACAAGCATTTGTAAAAGTGGTCTGTGCATTTTATTCCACCACAAAAGCAGGCAATTAAAAAGCTTGAGATGTTTTTATGGTGGAACATAAGTTAGTGAGAATGTATGCAAGTAGATGGGCTGGGATTCTTGGTTCCTATTTCTCAAGTAGTTTGGAAACTTTGGGATCAGAACCTAAAATTAGAAGAAAATATTTATCTACATCACAGTAGAGCTTCTTATATGGGTCAGCAAGGTCTTCTGCCAGAAGTAGCCACTTGTTACTCAGGTAGTTGAGCCCCTAAGCTTAGAGTGGCTGTCTGATCTTAGTTATAACAGCAGAGCTGCATGGCTGAAACAGACAGGTTTTAAGCGTAGTCAGGCAAGCCGCGGTCAGTAGGCAGATGGTCCAGAATGGGTCAAAGGTAGGCACAAACAGCACTTGACTTGATTAAAGGACAATGTGTTAAAAAAGAACTGTGATGAGCTCCTGTGTTAGCTGCACCATGAACAATAGGATTGCACCAATCTCTAAGTAACTAAGAAAAAAAAACAGAAAATAGTGTCCAGTACTAAATAAAAATGCATGAACTGCAAGGACTATTAAAGTCTCCTATATTGACAATAATATTTAAACTGTCTTATGCAGGGAATGAATAAAGTGTCCTGTATTAGAATGGATAACGTGATAAATGCAGTTAATTGCACCGTGCTATAAATAGGAAATGTGTAATCAGGGAAGTAGGTGAAACAGATTGTGCCAAAAAAACCCTGACAAATGCTCAGCAGGTAGATTTTAACACTGTTTACAGTGCTGTGGAATGTTATTTATTTGGGCTAATTACTATAATCCCTGCACATATGGAAATAAACATTACAACTATAATAACTGAAAGTGACGCAAAAACAATACGTTTTTTAAACAGGAGTAGGTTTAAAATAAACCATTCATTTAGGTCACAGAGGGGAGAGCTGCCACCTACTGGCTGGAGGAAGGTAAAGCTGAGTGGCTCCCCCTCCCTGTAACAAACATACAGACTAGCACTAACACACACTCTAACACAGTCAGGATTTCCACCTCTCCTATAGGCTGCTTACCTGTGTCAGGGCTTGGCCTATCTGCATGGTTTTCCTCATGGTTTTCTGTTTGTTAGACACACTAGAATAAATGTAATAGTTATTGGTAGTTTCAAGTCATCATCTATTGATCTTTGTTTTATTAGTCCCAAATACAGTGTTCCTATTTTAAGTATATTGTTTGTTTTACACATAATAATTCTCAGTTGTTATGAATACATTGACAACATAATTTGGCTGTTTGTGGATAAAGGATATAAAAAAACAAGAGTCAAAACATTAAATTGAGTGAACCCAGTATTTGTCAGGCCAAGAAGCACTGTGTAAGCCAAACAATCCAAGTAAATGTACCAGAGTTCCTCTTCCTTGAGCCCTAACCCCCAATTTCTGAAACTATGCTATATTTAATATGTACAAAAACCAGCTGTGCTCCAAGTGTAAGATTTGTTATGAAACACTTTAGACTTCCCCTCTATGACTCCCGTCTCTATTTCAGCTGGTTACAAATCATGTGGGCAAAGTATAACCAATACTTTTTTGTATGAAAATGGTTTATTCTTGTAAGCTGAAGTAATACAAAAAGCATGTTTGACATTGGGCAATGTACTTATTTTTTATGCAATGGCTTAAAGACATCTGTTGCAGGGGCTACAGAGAGAAAAGGTGCAGATTTACAGCTGGCCAAGCTGCACTATAATACCCTACATCTAAATTGCCTTATGGTCTTGTATGTGAACTTACTGTCAGTCTGCAAGGTTATGATGTCATATTATAACATGTGGCCTTTTAGTTCCCCCCAAAAAATGACAAACCCATGTCAGGAGATGTTGCTGAACACATATTGGGGTGTCGTGTGACAGCGGCATATACCAGGAGCTGTAAATTCATACATAACAGGTGTGTGGGGGAAAAATACACACAAAAGAATACTACTGCAGACTTTGAAAAAATTCTGGTGGTAAAATGTGTGCATGCAAAGAGTTAAAATACCAGCATTTGAAATACCCTGGGGTGTCTAGTTTTAAAAAATATATGGGTTTATTGGGCACACTGAAATGGCCCGGCTCAAAAATGTGCCAAATAGGGCATGGGCAGTGGATCCCCAAATGCCAAAGTTCAACATTGAAAAATGCACATGCCCCAAATGTGGCCCTTTTGCCCCCACACAGCCAGGCAAAATCATTCATGTGAGGTATCGCTGTACTCAGGAGATGTTGCTCAACACATATTGGGGTGTTTTATGATAGTGACATATACCAGAACCTTTTAATTCATACTTGAAGTAAAATGTGTGTGAAAAAACAAATGCAAAAAAAATTACTACCATAAAGTTTGACAAAGACTGGTGGTAGATATGGTGCATGGAAAAAGTGAAAATACTAGCATTTCAAATACCCTGGGCTGTCTAGTTTTAAAAAATATATGACTTGATGGGGTAAATTGTATAGGCCGGCTTCAAAGATACCCGAAATGGCACATGGGGGAAGAATTACCAGATTTGGAAAAAATGGCTTTGAAATAGCAAAACGCTACCTGTACTTATTGCCCCATAATGTGTAGAAAAAAGCAAAAAAAACATAAAAACATTGGGTATTTCTAAACTCAGGACAAATAGTAGAATCTATTTAGCAGGTTTTTTCATTAGCAGGATTTTTCAACTAAAAGTTAGAAACAGTCATTTTTTTCTAAATTTTTTACCATATTTTATACTTTTTTTAATAGTAAATAATATGATACAATCAAAACAATGCCATCTAAAGAAAACCCTTCTTGTCCTGAAAAAAACCAATATATAATGTGTGTGCATTCAGTGAACGGGAAAGAAGAAAATTACAGCTAAACACGAGCAGCGCAGAAATGTCACGAAGGGTACAAAAAGTAAAATCAGCCTTTGTCATGAAGGGGTTAATGTGCACATCATCAATGTGTATCAAAAGTGTATCACACATACTGTGTTTTAGATGTGTAGATTTAGGAGAAAGTATAACGAGCAATTACAAAAAGTATGTTACTTTTTTTTTTTTTCTTTTTTCTAAAATCGCACTGGTAATGATAATGATTACTTTTTCACCTTTTAAAACATCAGAACTAATAATGTCAGTGTCTTCCTAAGTTATCATCAAGGGATTCAGTAATGAAGGCAATGGAATCATGCCAGAACATCACCATGACAAATTATCACATCTGGCTTTGGGCCATACGGTTCAAGCTGGCCTGAGAACAACCCTGAGATAAAATATTTTTTATCAGATATTATTTCACTGTGTCCCTCCAAGCCTATTTTAAGGGAATAAGCCCACCAGGGTCTTTTGCAGCCTTGGACTCAGGAGAGTTTAGTACAAGGTTTCCCAGCTTGTAGTAAGTGACAGGCAATTCATATCTGGCAAGTTTATCTCTTGTAGCCACTGCTCTTTGAAATAATAATTAAACATAGCACTTAGGAGGCTGAAGTGCTCTTAATTACATTACATTTCAGTTAAAATGAAGCATTTCAGAAATTCATTGACAAATAATATACATTGCATGATAAACCAGAAGTGGGTATGTTACAAGGTACAAGAAAAAGTAGTGTGAGTCCCAGACATATAGCTAACAGATCTGTCAGAATGATCAGTCTAACCTCTGGGCAGGAGTTCTAAAAATCTGCTTATAAGTCCTGCTTATCAATGCATACATTTGTACATTTTTAAATATGCAATGTAGATATAACATTTCCTTCTCTTTATTCTGAGCTACGAAGATGATTGGAGATCGAGAAGGATGTAGAAAATCATGCAACGTTCTTGTATATACATATTTTGTGTTTGTAGATAAATGTCTATTGTTCTGGCAATGAAGCACAATGGTGTCACTTTGTGATAACTGGAAAAGTATGTCTTGCTTAGTATGGCATGCTATCACATTTGATGTACACAGAGTCCTTATCCTAACTATTTTATGCAACAATAAGAGTTATGTTTAATAAGTGATTGTGGTGCAAAATGTAAAAAGTGGTGTCACCATAACCAGTAGCCTTATGAAATTGACATATACTAATTATGAATAACTGATCACCATTATTAACTATTCCATAAAATATATGGTAATATAACTACATTGTACACTGAAAACCCCATTTCATACATAATCGCCGCTATGATCACTATTAAATTGAAAACATATTTGTTCATAACAAAATAAAATGTAATATGATACATTTGCCAATTGTTTAATACATACAGTTATGCCTTAAAGACAATGAGAAATAGAGAGTCTGGATTAATTAGATACGTTCTTGAGACAGGAACTGTTTAGATGCAACCATAAATGTGACTGATGGGATATTATGAAACACTGGAACAATACACAATTACCATTTGTTACTGATTAAAGTTATGAAAACACACAAAGCTTTGTCAAATTCTTCTTACCAAATTTGGAAGCAGATAAAAGGCTGTATTGAGAATTGTAACCTTTAGTAAATTTGATTTAACACACTGCCTGTCCTCTGTCCTAAAATTACAAACAGATAAAGTAATTAAACATAAACTCTTTACTTTGATCAAATTAAGGAAGGGGTCACAAGTTTTGTTTTTGCTGCTGTGACATCTGGTACGGGACACACTTGGACAAGCGCATACATGTATTTGGAGAAGACAGAATTTGACAGCCGATAAGGATCATTGAGTCCATCTATATCCCTGTTATATTAAGGCCTGTATTCACTGTATTAGCCTTTACCACTTCTGCTAGAAGGCCGTTCCTCTTATTCACGACCCGCTCTACAATGTCAACCCATTACAAGTGGATAATAGTGGAGACAGCATTGAACTGCAGGCTCCTCTGCTTGCCCCTGGGCTGAATGGATGTGGCCCTCCTCTGCACTCAAAGCCATAAACTCATTGGGATCATGCTATTTATAATTTCATTGAGCAGGTAAATACAGAAAGAAAAATAAAACACTCATTGATTGCTTTATATAAGTAAATTGAAAGTAGTGCCTATCATGTAATGTTAATTACATAGGTACTGTTTTATGCACTGTTACTTAGTTACATTTATTTCCTTCTATGATCTCCAAGACTATTATTTAAAACTAATTTTGCTTTTTGTTGATCTGTTGTGAATGAAAGAATTTTGAAAAGCTATAATGCTATAACGATGTTATGCTAATTTTCTGTAATGCTTAATTCTATGGGATAGAATTTGGCAATTTGTCTCTTCCTTTGGGCTGCCTGTTCTGTTAACGCCCAACAGGTGTGTTGGTGAGTATTTTATTAGGAGATTTTTCTTAATTAATTTTAAAAGTATGTGAATTCTGCACGTACTACTATCCTTTAGCAATGTATACAATTCACTTTGAGGGCCAATGTTTTATTTTGGTATATGCTGATATTTTAATACTTGGATTTAATTTTACTTTAGTACATATGTAGGTAAGGAGACATGCGTTAAATAGTTTGACTATTTTGCATCCTTGCCCATATAACTTTATTTTTAGGTTGCCCTAAATTATCTAAATGTTCATAGGGCAGAAATAACAAATGCTAATGAAAGATCAAAATAGGCAGAACACAGAATGAGTACATATTACATAAATTGTCATTCATTTCTTTTGCACAAACTTCTGAGTGGTATACAATGCATATCTGTACTTCTGGGGATGTTGGTTCCAGACTGTCTTTTATCCAGACATTTTTGTAACTTAGACTTTTGGAAGAAATATAATGGATGTACTACTAGTACTACTTATAATGTAATAATGTAAGTATGACCCTTCCATGGCTGCCATTTTTGGATGCTGAATGCTCTGATATGATGTCATATCCTGGCATTTTGTCTCTGCTGGTTACTGCATGGTATGGAGACTTGTGCCAGCATGCCTCAAAATCATCACTCACTACAGAGTTCCAAACTGCTTGTGGAAGCAACATCACCACACTCACTATGCGTAGGGAGCTTCATGAAATGGGTCTCCATGTTTGAGCAGCTGTACGTGAGCTGAAGATTACTATCGCACCTAAACCGCAAATGCTCCGGGTCATGGGAGCGGGGTCTTGACATGCCCCACTCCCTGACCATTTCCCCTTTAAATGGGGGTATTTCTCGCGATGTCAGCAGGAACGCCCCCAAGGTCAGCGGGACCGTCAGTTGGCAGTCCTGGCTGCATCCCGCAAGGGTAGGCTCTGCGTAGCTGGAGCCCAGAAGTTCCCAGGTATTACTATGTGCAATGTCAAGCATCAGTAAGGATGGTGTAAAGCACAGTGGACTCTGGAGCAGTGGAAATGTGTTCTCTGGAGTAATGAATCACACCTCACTTTCTGGAAGTCTGATGGACGAATCTGGGCTTGGTGAATGCCAGGAGAACTCTACCTACTGGAATGCATTGTGTCTACTGTAAAGTTTGGTGGAGGAGGGATAATGGTCTGGGGTTATTTTTCAGGTTTAGGCTAAGCCTCTTAGTTCCTGTGAAGGGTAATGTTAATTCTACAGCATTCCGAGGCATTTTAGACAATTGTATTCTTCCAACTTAACCCCATTGAGCATCTTTGGAATGAATTGGAATGCAAATTACGAGCCAGGCCTTCTTATCCAGCATCATTTATCAAATGCTCTTTTGGCCAAATGGGCACAAATTCCCACTGCACACTTCAAAATGTTGTGAAAGATCTTCCCAGAAAAGTTAAGGGTATTAAAACTGCAAAGTAACTCCATATTAAAGTACCATTTATATACAAAAACAATGTTTTTGGGCCTCAGGTCTCAGAGTTTCTGTAAAATCTAAAAAATAAATAAAAAGAGCAAAATGCATTATATATCCTTACAAAGGTACCTCACCAGCCAACTCTTGGATGAATACAGATTAATTTTCAAGTGACTCACAAATCATTCAGCGAATGTCTTTATTGTTTACTAAATTTGTTCTCACTTTATGTGGCCAGTGCTGACAGACATGGAGTGTGGATGAGTTTTAACATGGTATGTCTTTTGCTGAATACACCCCCTGCAATTTCCAGTTATTGGTTATGTGCATACCGGGGAACAGGGGGAGTTGCTTTCGGTGGAGGTGGTAGAGTGGCTTTGGGTGGAGGCCATGCACTCGCTAGGGGCTGTAATGGGGCTGAAGTCATGAATCTCAACACCATAGCACTGAATCTGGAGTCTCTGGGGCTAAAACAGGGGTCTCCAAACAATGGTCCATGGGCCACATCCGGACCACAACAAGTTTTCATCCGGCCCGCAGCAACGTGAGCTGCCTTCGGTAGCCCACCTTGCCCCATCCGGTATTGAGGCCAACCATCAGAAAATATGTGTGGCCTCAACCGTAGCTATAGAAGAGATCTGTGCTGATTGAAGATGAAGATGCGAAAGTGGTTGGCAGAGATGGTAGGGGAACATTTAGAGTGTGTGTTAGAGAGAGTGAGCGAGAATATGAGTGTGAGAGATACACATATGCCCGCCAAAGATTTAGCTCCTTTACTCCACTAATATCAAATCTGCTATAGGCTCTAGCCCCAGATCTTTTGTAGACCTAGCAATTCCCCTGGGCTAGACACACATAGTGGTGTTCCCATTTCCCACCCACTTTCCTCTGTCTAGTTCCTCCAACTAACGGTACATACACAAGGCTACTTCCCCAGAAGAGAGAGGTCTGGGTAACCTACCCTAAGAAGTTCCCAGTCCTCTCCATTAAGCATTCACCAATAGGAGCTGTATAGAAGCTTTATAAGAATTAAAAGTTATAGTTGGTCCTTAACCCCCTAAACAGCCCAGCCTGCTCACCAGTCAGCCCTTTAAATGGTGTAAGTGTACACAATACTTTAATCACTGCAATTTTATACATTTCTTTCACATTTTATCTCCACTGACCAAATGCTTCATCATATATTGACCTTTAAGTCATTAATTAATCCAAAACTGTCTGCATAAATGTTTAGCTACTGGGAATTTTTTTCTGAGCATCATAACATGATAAATTTCAATACATTTGTCAATTAGAGAAAAAATTCTTTAATAATTCCCTTGCCAAACAAAATAGATTCTGTGACTCTAAAGTAATCTCTGGCCTTGGGTGTATGATTCACCCATCTGTAAATTAGAAGCAGGACATTAGTCTGGGAAATACAGCACAGATGTACTATTCCCACAACAGCTTCAGTTCCCACTATGTATAAACAATTTTTTATACTACATATAAAATATGTATTATCTGCATTTTTAACATTAAGATTTCTATAAGAGAATTTAGGTATCTCTTTAATTAAATTGCCTAGAGATGTACTGTGTGAGTAAAATCTTTGTGATTGAGTTAACTATACCTAATTAAAGGTCTTGTTCCACCTAACAATTTAACACTTTTGTCACTCAATGTAGCATTAGAAATATCCTTACAAGTACAAGATTTGGAGTGCATCTGTGGAAATTTGTCAGGCTCTGATGCTGGTCGACAAAAGGCACAAACTGGTGTCACAAAGTAAAAACAATACAATTGTCTAAAATGTATTTACATTCTGAAGAATTAACATTTCCCACTGGAACTAAGGGGCCCAGACTTAATTTTTCATCAATTATATTAAGCTGTAAAAATAAATCTATGTAAAGGATAACTCTGTCCATAAACTAATTTAAGTTGTAACAGGTCAAAGTTACTTATTTTTGTTAAACTGCAGGCATTTTAAAAAAAAAATAAAGATTGATTGCCCGGAGTTGCATTTAAAAGTGTTTCACTTCCTGATGTCTGATTGGATAACTGGGCACAGTTTCAAATAATCAGTAGGTTTTTTTCGCACAGCTGGTTGGACTTGCGCCAGCGTTTTTGGAACATTTAGTATTGGCATACACAGAAGAAGAAACAGCTATAGGCCACTGTTTTTTTCTACGCATGGTAATTAACAAAAATTAAGCTCTGCTTAAGATATGTGAATGAGAAGTGTAGTGGAACTGCAAAGATTACATTTTAATATATATTTTGTCATCAAAATGAGTTACTTTGTGTGTAATTTAATCCATTGTTACGTGTTGGAAATGGAGGTCCCATGCCTAAGAGCCACTGACCGTGTCCCCTCTCTGGTTGGATAGGGTTGAAAGTTTAAATGAGTGGATATTGTTCTCTGCAACTGAGATGAAAGATTGTTTAGGATAATTTGACACGATTGCTTGAACATCTCTAGGCATCAATCTTGCTGCATTCCTATTTCTATTGCATTGTTATTTCTATGTTTGGTCCCTGTGGAAGCTTGGTCTCTATAGTATTCCAGTTAGTATGTGAGTCACAGCTTTATGATGAATACTGCACTACCATCTGTATGAACTCTCTGTAGACTGAAATATGAAGGCGTGTTGACAACTGTTTTGGACATGGTCAGTCCAGAAAACTAGAGTTTTGGGGCTATACATACATATATGCATATTTGGCAATATCAGTTAAATCCCCCTCCAACTCCCAAATCTGGGATTTGTCTTTGATTAGTGACTCATTCCAAATTCAAGAACACGCTGAATATTATTGTTTCCAGTTTTGTACTGTTTGATAGGAGTATGTGGAGATTAGTGTTCTGGCTAAGTCGAGTTAATTATTTTGAACAATTGGAAGTTTTTCAGCTTAAATAACTGTTCTCTGATTAGACTGGCTAATGTTGAACAAGCAGATATTCAGTTGTACAGCGTGTACCACTAAAGTGGGATGTGTACTTCAATAGAACACCTGAAGTAGGAACTTAGTCAATATCATTATGGAGCTGGTATCTCCAGAAATGTACACAATCCTCTAGGTGAGGTCTCACCAGAGATCTGTAAAGAGCCCTACATGTAACATTGATGTATGAATGAAAAAAAGTATGAACAAAAAGGCAAAGACAAATGTTGTCTTGAAAATGATTATAGTTTGTTTTTTGATCTAATATCCAGATAAAGTCATATTACATCCGTGTATAATGCTTATAATAAATGGGGATCCTAAATCACAAAGAATGCATATTTTTTTTGTCTTGCTGTCCTGAGTTTATTTCATTCTAATAATAAGTATTATATGGGGAACAGTGGAACACACGTTACTAAATAGACTGAACATGACTATTTAATGCAAAACAGATTCCAAGGTTTTATTTTTCTAAACAACCACATCAGTGTAGCAAATTAAATAAAAAACCCAACATACCAAAGGACATAGTCCTGTTTTTTTATTGGAGAAAAATATGCCATAAAATACCACAAGTTCATGGAAATATACACAATAATTTTTCAAATTGGACATGTAGAAAATGCACTCTTTGTTTTTGTATATGTTAAATCATTGGAAACGAAAAGAACATTCTTCATGAGCAGGGCCATTGTTAATACTTACGGGGTCTTCAACAAATTTCTCTATCTCAGATTTCAAGACCGTGTGATCAAAAACAGGCTTCAAGCTTTGTTTTAATGCATAGAGTCTATTACTGCAAAGCTTTCTAAGTGAAGTAACACTATTCCTTCCTTCCTTTCTTCTGTACTTTGTTCTATAACTGGCAGTGAACCAAAATGGCAGCTGCTAGGTGTTTTCATTATTTATTACTTGGGTACATGGCGCTCAAACACAACTGATGTACAACTAACCAGTGAGCCCCCCAATCAAGCAATGGAGGACAGACATCCATTTTGTTGTGTTGATGCTCATACAGAAACATAGAACTTTACGGAAGACGTGATCCATTTGGACCATCTAGTCTGGCCATTTCTCCTTATGTAAAGACTCAAACCTTAACCGGTCCTTGGTCTTGTCATAGATTCAGAATAGAATCTTTATAAATTTATATTTGGCATTATAACAGCATGTCCAAGAAAAAGTAATACAAGTACATATAATTGATAGAAAGTACAAATATAGTGCCCTACTTTAGTATTCTGTAATATCCCATTGACTCAAGGGCTTATGGTGTGTTATTTACATACCGTATGTGGTGGATGGATGGTAATACAGGGGAAATGGCTCAGACAGTTCTAATAAATAGATTGGGTTTCTACATATACATGCCCCAAAGTAGTATTATGGAACATACTCTAGTGATTATATGGAAAGTATGTTAAATAATAAAACTAATAAAAATGGATATATACATAATTATATACATTTAAAATGGCAAAAGAGTATATTACAAAATTATATTTATGTATATACTTTACACATAATTAAACAGTCTCTTTTTTAAGTTTGCAACAGATCACGAGGCACTCTTGATCAAACTTAATTTGATTATGTACAGAGCAATGTTGCACATTTACGTTGATAATACTTTGTTAATACCAGTAATATTTATTCTTATTCCTTTGCTTATGAAAGAAAAAGCTAGCAGAGTTATTATATAACTGGCTCCTTTAAAGAGGTATGTAGTTAATCTCACTAATTTTAATAGTAAACCCCCCCAGCCTACTGCATGTTTCTATGTACCAACCTCTGTAAACATGTATAATTCAATACTGAGAATGTGTTTATGCATTGGAGACAACCTTACAGGCAAAGTTACCGAATACCATATGGTTAGAATTTTTCCACTTTGAAGTGGATTTGTTGTTTACTGCACTGAAAGCAGAGATCTTTCTACTTATGTGCCTCTAAGATAAATAAGAAAAACACACATTTTGTGAATTTCACATATCAGTGAATGCATTATTTCTGATACTTGGTTTAAAATGTCCAATTTGATTTTATATGTGGCATTGCGAATGATTTGTCTCTAAGTGACATCCTCTTGTGCATTAATACTTTATTGGGCCTTGTAAGCATGCGTTTATCCATTTAAAGTAATGCGTACAATAACGAAGTGCTATGAAATGCACATTGTATGTCTAACATTTTATCTGCACTGGAAAATGTTAGCACAACACATGCAATAATACAATATCACGTTCCGTTATGATTCCAAAAATATAATTTTAAAAGATAAAGTGTTAAATAAAAACATTTCTATACAAAGTAACCATCGTTTTATATTATAATTACAAATACTGATGTATTTTTTAAGCCCTACACAACTGGCTTATTAGCAGGGCCTGCGGGATGCTTTCAAAGACATTCTGACAATCTGGCGCGAGTGAGCCCTGGATGTGTTATATGTCAAAACATTATTCAGCTCAGAAACAGAAAGTTAAATTGGTGATGAGATGCTGTTCCAAAGACTCCTAGAACATTACTGGTCCAGTTGTATTCACTGCTGGATGTAAAAGTTAAAGGCTGTATTACAGCCAATAAAGAAAGATTTTGGAGTTCTGGTAATCAGCAAATCCAGCCAGGACATCTCTCTGAATTGGAATGCAGGTAAAACAACCATTACAGCGAGTTCCTTCCTTTATCCGAAGGGAACCCTTAATGGATGTTGTGTAGGAAGTAGTCAATATTGATTTAGGTCATAATGGTTCAGCATGTTGTAACAGTTCAAGGGCGCGGCTAGTTGAGGCTGTCCTTGTGGATGCTTCTGTCAGCAATATAGTAATTTTGGTCATGGTTCTTCCATTGGATGCTTGTTACATTCATCGGAGCTGTGTTTATGTGGGGTTTGGACTGGCAACAGCAGCAGAGGCACGACTGAAATTAAAATTAATGAGTGTTTTAACAAGTATCAATGGCAATAGAATGTACAATGAAATGTGTTAACATTAGAAAATACTGGATTAAGATACTGTACAATAATTCTCATAAACATGGTTTCATAGTATGCCTATCCCATTCAAGGTATTAACCTCTACCACTTCTGCTGGATCCCTCTAATGTAAAATGTTCTCAGAATCTCCTGATAAGTAACATAAATGGCACTGAAAAACAATATTTTCATTTATATATAGCTTCCATTTCTTAAACATATTTTACTTATATGTATATTTTAATTAAAGTATAAAAATATATTTAATGGCTTATTTTTTCTAAGTATGATCATTTACATATTTTTAATGGAGACTTAATTATTTATTAATGGTCACATATGACAAAAGTTAATTTACCTGCCAGCCACATTCCCCTTATCTGTAATCAGACAAGAATGTGACAGGGGTCACTGGCTGCAATTGATGTCGAGCATTATTACAATCTTAATTTACAATCTTAATTTGGTCTGGAGGGCAAAGTAATTCACACAAAGGAGAAGCTTATTCAAAAATAAGTGGAATTAAATTAGTTCATGTTTGTACAAACAGGAATGTTTTGTTAAAATGACTTTGAATCCTTATAGTCAGAATAAACTAAATGTGTGGTAGGAGTTTGCACAATGTGCAACATTAAAAAAAATCCTTATTTGTTTAGGATATATTATTCCATCACATAATTAATAGAAGATTATAGTGCAAGTTTGAAAAACAAACCCGGATTTGCTATTATCCCGTACTGTGTCCCTTCACTTATTGTATATTCTGTGGAACCAGAAGCAAGCTTTTCAAAGAGCAACACAGATACTGTACTTTGATTCTCTTCCTTAAATAGATATTTCTTGAGCGCTATTAGAGGCATTATGCCAGAACATTTGTTAAGTTATTACAGTCAGGCATATTTTACTGATACTGAAACATGATTTTCTTACCTGGAAACAGTTTTTGAATTTCTTGCTGACAAAATAGAGCGCTATTGGATTTATACAGGAGTTTAATGCTGCCAGGTTGATACTGATGAAATCCATCACCAACAGAAAACTAAACATTAAACAAAAAAAACATGTGTTATAAGCATAACCTGCTATTCATCTTCTGATGGACTCTTTTGAAAAAATAGCATGTATAACAGTTTTTTGTATAACTCCTGAATTGAAAAATTATTTTTTGAATATTCACCTTTTAAGCTACAGTATTACAATTTGAATATATAGTTTCTGTGCAAAGACACATGTTCACTCATTTGCATTCAGCATGTTGCTGATTATTTGTCTAAATAAATACATAATGTACTTTAGATATGCATGCAATTTACCTGAGCAGTTCACACCTCCCAACATCCAGCTCGTTGTAAACAGTTTTCTTAATTATCCGACTCAAGTGCAGAGGGAACCAGCAAAGGGCAAATATCACGACCAGGCAGAAAACAGTCTTTGCTACTTCACGGCGCTGTGCGAAGATATCAAATAGAGATATTAAATACTAAACATACATAACACATGTCAATTTTTGTTGTCTTCTAAAAATGTGTGTCAGTTGTCCTATATGTCTCATACAGAATGTTCATTGTACCATTGATCATCTGCTCCATAAATTCTCTTTATGCATAAAATCCCATTGTAAGTTAATGTAGTCTGCAGACCACCAATGATCCCAAGATATTTAAAGGAAGGTCTTATTTTGCACAGAGTAGAATGTAAATGCAGCAAGGAACCTCTTTATTGTGCTGAGGTTGACTTCTATGAAGCACCTTTTGGCACTTTGTATTACTCCATTAAAGTGTATTTGTAATATTCATTAGGATTTCTCAAGTGCATCTTAATCACATTAGACTTTTATTTGATTTTCTTTCAATGCTTTGGCAAATGATGCCTGTGCGATGTCTGCTTTCTACAACATCCCTGTCTCGTTATTTGTAGACCTCTCCTTAGGGAATCCAGCGATCGCTGAATACAAACTTTGGCTTAAATTAACAGTTTCAGTGTGAAAAATATGCATTGTTTCGACCATGGTCCATGAGAGTAAGCTAGTTCTACTAGGTCAGGGGCGTCCAACATGCGGCCCGCGGGACCTCGAGGTGCGGCCCGCGTGAGATCGGCAGCCAGGATCACAAGAGCCCTGCTGCTTACTTGTGGGAGGGTCTATTGTACTGCACAGAGGAAGCGGGAGGCCACGCCCCCTGCTGAAGTCTGTGAGCGGCATCGAGAGCTGTAGAGCAGGTAAGGGGGTTGGGAAGGTTGTTTGAATGAGTATGCGTGATTGAGGGAATCAATCTGTGAATGAATGAATTTGTGTGTGTGTGTGTGATAGTATGGATGTGTAAGTGCTGGAACCTAGGCATGATGGGACTGTGATTGCTGTTAGCAATCACACTCCTATCATGCCAAGTCAGCCAGTACATGCTGAAACCTGGCTAGCTGCCCCCTTGTGTATTGATGCTGCCAGCAGTATGGGGTCTGCACTTACAGCAACCCTGTACCAGCATGTACTGGCTGACTTGGGATGATATGAGTGTGATTGCTAACAGCTAACAGCAATCTGCTAACAGCAGTCCTGGTCCCAGTCCCATCATGCTTAGGTTCCAGCATTTACTGGTTGCCTGGGTATAAAAAGAGTGTTTGCTGTTAGCAATCACACTCCTATCATGCCAAGTCAGCCAGTACATGCTGAAACCTGGCTAGCGGCCCCCCTTGTGTATTGATGCTGCCAGCAGTATGGGGTCTGCACTTACAGCCACCCTGTACCAGCATGTACTGGCTGACTTGGGATGATATGAGTGTGATTGCTAACAGCAATCTGCTAACAGCAGTCACAGTCCCAGTCCCATCATGCCTAGGTTCCAGCATTTACTGGTTGCCTGGGTATAAAAAGAGTGTGTTTGCTGTTAGCAATCACACTCCTATCATGCCAAGTTATATTGTTGATTTTTTTTGTCCAATTGTGGTGTGTTAACGCACTAAAATTGGACAAAAAATACAATAACTATTAATTTATATATGATTGTTGACAGCAATCACACTCCTATTATGCCCAGCCAACAAGTACATGCTGGAATCTGGGTATGCCTGAGATTGCTGTTAACATTCATAATATATACCGTATTTGCTCGATTATAAGACGACCCTGATTATAAGATGACCCCCCAAATCTGAATATTAATTTAGGAAAAAAAGAAAAAGCCTTAATATAAGACGACCCTATAGGAAAAAAGTTTTACCAGTAAATGCTAATTCATCTAAACAATTTTTTTTAATAAAAGCTATGATTGAGAAAAATATTTTGGTTTTATTTCCTTCTATTTTCCAACCTGCCCCCCAGTTATGCACATCTGCCCCAGAAATGCCTTATACCCCCTGTATGCCACTGTGCCCCATGATATGCCTTTTAACCCTCTAAATGCCAGTGTGCCCCATGATATGCCTTTTGACCACCTATGTGCCACTCTGCCTCCAGAAATCCCTTATACCCCTATATGCCACTCTGGCATTTAGAGGGTTACAAGGCATATTATGGGGAAGAGTGGCATATAGGGAGGTTTAAGGCATTCAGGAGGCAGAGTGGCGTATAGAGGGTTAAAAAGGCATTTCTGGAGGCAGAGTTGTATTAAGGGGGTTAAAAGGCATGTCACAGAGCACTCTGCCTCCAGAAATGCCTTATGCCCCCCATTTAACACTCCCCCTCCCTCCTCCAAACTTACCGGTGCTTCTGACTTCCCTGTCATGTAGCTGGGGCAGCGTGTAGATCCCACCCACTTACGCTGCAGCCGGAAGGAGGCGTGGCTAGCAGCGGGGGTTTTCTGCGTCCATCGCGGAGACCTTCCCCGACTGTCAGAGATCAGAGTTCCCGGCGCCGGTGCGGGGACAGACAACCCCCGCTGCTAGCCACGCCTCCTTCCTGCTGCAGCGGAAGTTGTCTACGCGAATCGCGTAGACATCTACACGCTGCCCCAGCTACACACCGGGGACTCAGAAGTACCGGTAAGTGGGGCGGGGGGGGGGCCCAGGAGGATTAAGGTCCCCTGCAGCTGCGGGGGATCTGGATCTTAGTCGTCTCATAGTCAGACCTATTTGAGGTCTGATTACAAGATGACCCCGATTATAAGACGAGGGGTATTTTTCAGAGCATTTTCTCTGAAAAAAACCTCGTCTTATAATCGAGCAAATACGGTAATTTTTTTGTACAATTTTGGTGTGTAACTTACTTTTATTAAAAGTGTGGGATTTTTTATTATTTTTAAGGGTGAGGGGGGGTCATTTGCGGTGAACCCTGAATTTTCGGTTTTGGTCCAGAATTTTTATTTTAGTGCATCCCTAAAATAAATAGAACTATTTCATTTTTACTTATCCAGAATCCTGAATTTGTAGTCACAAAACTTTCTAGGCCCAGAAATCAGTGAGAGGAAAGTAAAGGTTTTGTGTCATTTACTTTATTTTAATATGCATATCCTATTAACCCCTTAAGGACCGGGCTCATTTTTCGTTTTGTACCCTGTGGGACCGAGGCTGTTTTGACACTTTTGTGGTGCTTGTGTTCAGCTGTAATTTTCTCCTCACCCATTTAGTGTACCCACATAAGTTATATATTGTTTTTTTCAGGACAAGATGGGCTTTCTTCAGATACCATTATTTTGATCGTATCATCTTATTTACTATAAAAAAAATTAAAAAAACATGGTGAAAAATTGAAAAAAAAACACATTTTATGACTTTTATTTGAAAAATCTTTTACTCACCGAAAAAAGCAAGTAAAAAAAACTAGCTAAATAGATTCTACTACTTGTCCTGAGTTTAGAAATACCCAATGTTTTTATGTTTTTTTGCTGTTTTTTGTAAGTTATAGGGCAATAAGTACAAGCAGCGTTTTATGATTTCCAAATCTTTTTTAACAAATCTGGTCAGTCTGCCTCCATCTCCTCTTTGGAACATCTTTGAAGCCGGTTAACTCAATTTAACCCATTCAAACCATATATTTTTTTAAACTAGACACCCCAGGGTATTCCAAATGCTGTTATTTTAACCCTTTCCATGCACCAATTATACAACTACACTTTGTCAAACTTTGTAATAGTAATTTTTTTTATTTTTTTTTCCACACAAATTGTACTTTAGTTATAGATATACAGGTGCTGGTATATGTCACTGTCAAACAACACCACAATATGTGTTCAGCAACATCTCCTGAGTACAGCGATACCCCACATGCATGGGTTTGTCAGATTGTTTGGCTGGTAAAAGGCTACTTTTGGGGCATGCGTAATTCAGGTGGTCATTTGGTCATTGTGCCTCCCTCTCCTCTTTGGAATATCTTTGAAGCCGGTTAACTCAATTTAACCCATTCAAACCATATATTTTTGAAAACTAGACACCCCAGGGTATTCCAAATGCTGTTATTTTAACCCTTTCCATGCACCAATTATAGAACTACACTTTGTCAAACTTTGTAATAGTAATTTTTTTTATTTTTTTTTCACACAAATTGTACTTTAGTTATAGATATACAGGTCCTGGTATATGCCACTGTCAAACAACACGCCAATGTGTGTTCAGGAACATCTCCTGAGTGCAGTGATACCCGGGTTGTTTCAGATTTAAAATGCCACATTTGGGAAGTGCGCTTTTTTTCTCCATTTTGGTCAGTCTGTACCTATGCCCTATCTTTGAGCTAGGCCACTCCAATTTACCCCATCAGCCATTTTTTTATATATTAGACACCCCTTGGGTATTTGAAGTGCTTTTATTTTAACTCTTTGTTGAGATTTTTGAGAAATTTTAGCACTTGCTCAAAATAATAAACTTTATTTTTTAATTTTATTTTATTTTTTTAATACTTTTTTAATATTTTTTTTTACACATTTTGCTGGTACTGGATGGTTCATCTAGTGACATCACTGCATAATTATTTTTAAATGTTAGCACATTTTTTTAAATTTTTTTTTCCATTTTTTATTTATTTTTATTTTTTTTGAATATTTTACTAATCACATAGTGATTAGAAAGCTGGGCTCCATTGACTTGCATGGTTGAATGCAGTACCTGTATTCAACCAGCAAGTGGAGCCAGTTCTCTAGAGGGTCTGGAGACCCTCTAGCGAACTTTTTCGTCTTTATTGTTTTATTTCCCGGGCCGCCGCCATCTTGCTTGATGGCGAAGATCACCGGCAGCGGCGGCTGTGACCGCTCTCCGGAGCGGTCACAGCCCACCCAGAGGTAAGTGTTTGGTGTCGCTGGATGCCTCCTGATCGAGGCATTCCAGCGACACCATTTAAGTTTAGGAGGCGATCGTTGATCGCCTCCTAAGCGCTTTTAAAACGGGTGTCCGCCGCCATACAATGTATGGCGGCTGTTGACGCACCGGGGAGGGGCCAGACATGGCCCCCGATGCCGATCTCGGCCTTGCTGAATGCCTCGACATCGAGGCATTGCAGCAAGGCCGTTTAAGCGAAGAAAGTGATCCTTGATCACTTTCTAAGCTTATTTAATTTTTTGACGGTTCAGGACCGTCAAAGGTCATTTAGTGACCTTCTTGTTATGACGGTCCTGAACCGGCAAAGGTCGCGAAGGGGTTAAAGGCCATATTTTCTCACAGTGAAAAATGAGTGCGGCCCTCGCACGGATACAATTCTGATGAAGTGGCCCACTGCAGAAAAAACTTGGACACCCCTGTACTAGGTCATAGAGATCCTGGTTTAAAAACCTTTCTTCTTCGACTTGGAACTTTCATTGTCATAATAAGCCACATCCATAGTTACCTGTTTCAGGTGTTCACTGAGGGCTATCCGAAGGCTTCCTTTCCTCTGATGAAGCATTTCACAAGTCATCAGTGTGTAAAACACGCCTGTGCATGCCAATGGCACACAGAAATAAAAGCCGAACAGCCACCAATCTTTCGCATTTTTGTAAAACTAGACGGAGAAAAAAAAATGCATTTTTTATATTCATTTTCTGAGTATTCCTTAGAACAGAAAAAAATGTATTAGTTGTTAAATTGGTTGATATGTAAGGACCATGGATTTTAATTTACCTCTATACCATATTTCTAGGTACTGCATAGAAACAAATGGCGTAACCTAAGACTATGACTATCCGATCGCACACATATACTGCAAACCTGGCTCTAACCAAACAAGAAGTGCCATTTGCTGGTGTGTGGGGTGGCATATTTCTCTTTTAGATGAGCATACATATACTATATCTGTATATACCAAACATGCCATAGGTTTATACACTTAACATAATTCATTTCTAGTTAACTATCTGCCATGCTTTTATTGTTTAACATAGGTTTAATCAGTTGGTTGCTCTCTATGGTTTCAATGATATATGGAGGTGGTGGGTTAGAAAAACAAATATTATCTCATTGTCGGTACATCTGCTAGCTAAATTTGTCAGCAACTCTCAGAACAAGAAGAAAATGTACCTCTTCTCTTAAAGATTGAATATTAGTTAATTTGTAGGTAAGAACTAAATCTTCATAAAAGATGTAAGTGTGCTGAATTAGGCTAGACTTGTCCTCCAAGCAAGAAAAGAGGTCAAAAGATCACACATGCTTAATTAAGTTAAAGAGGCCTGTCATGTAAGCTTCTTAGTATGCTCTTTACACATAGTGATTCAGGTCCCCAGGGAACCTCTTAAAAATCCCCTACAGGCATAAAAGGGAAGAAATCTCGGGGAAACAAACTATGCATTGTAACTTCAGCAGTATTATACAGTACGAGTCAAGATGGTCCTGGAAACCGGTGTTTTGGTACTTTAAAAAGCCTGGCTTTCAAACGCTTACCATTTACGAAACTTCATTTATTATTGAATTATGACTACTTTACAAACAAGTGGCCCTATTTGAACCAAAACCACTAGCCAGCGTCTGGCCACGCATCAAGTTGTAGTTCAGCAAATAAAGAAAACAATTGGGACAGATATTGGTAAAAGGCTAACATACTTTGTAGACCCACGCATACTCCATAACTTAAACAAATGTGTCTGTGCAGAGAGCCTGTGACTGATTAAATATGGGCAACAAACACTGTGTGCCTCTCATCTTACATCAGCATTTCACCGAAGGGAGAGAAAAGTGCTTTTGTTTGCCCCGCAGGTCCAGATGGAAACAGTTTACAACAGGAAGAGCGTATTTAAATGAAGTTTCCCTTTGCACTATGATATTCCTTACGATCTGTCCAAGGTTTAGCACAAAGATGTCTGAGAGATAAATACCATTTTCTTGGCAGTCTGTACCTGAGCTCCAGTAAAGATGGTCAGCTGGCTTATTCTATCACTGTTGGATTTTTAAAGATATTTAATCTTCCTGTCATTTATCGTGAGAAGCGAATGAATTATTCTAAGAAACTTGCAACGTTATAGGGTTTGTTTTAGGTCTGTGTTGGACACGCTGAGAGCTACATACATTGCCTTATGCTATAACAAGTAATGAGAAAAAAAACAACAACCAAGTAATGAGAACCTTTTTTAAAATGATGAAATAAATGATTCCCGTAAACGTTGCAAAATGTAGAAAACTAAACCAAGTCATATATTTGGATGCCATGCTGGGGAAAAAAAAGTTTTATATTAATAAATTTATAATTATTATTATTAGTATTTATTATTATTTAATGTGTATGGGGTCATCTTTGTGCCTAGGTGTGTTAGAAATGTAGAGTGAGCCATGTTATTCATCATTATCCAATATCTGGATGGATATGATGGACATTATAGCTCATAGTGTGGCTACCACATGCAACAAAGCTATAGTAGTCAAGAGCATAAGTTCCCATGTAATAAGACTGACATAGCCTGGATGCCAAAAATGGGGACATTTTGTAAAAGTGTTTTTTTGTGCCACACTAAAAGTACAGAAGTAAAGTATTTAACTGTAAGGAGCGCTTAGGCATATGACTTCATTGTTTAAAAGAATATTGAGATAATATAAATGTTTACTTTCCAACTAATATGCGTACTGTTTTTTTTTTTCTTAATTGCAGCGTGCACTTTTATTATACAGACCATGTTTTTTGTTTTGTTTAACACCTACCATTTTTCACTATTTTTGCAATCAAACATTAAAAACAAAGGTGATTTAGCCTTCATCAGCCCAACAGTGAACCACAAGGTGAATTATATCAGCACTGTCAAAGTTTAAAACCATCCTTTCAACTTTCTAATTATGCTTTGTTCTAAATCACTGCCAATAAAGTCAGTTTTTAATTGTCTTATTCTTTGTGGGCTTAGAAAAAGAAGCAACTGTAAATGTTCAGAAGGCTAACAACCTTTCATCTTATTTTTCTTATAAAGAGAACATTATAAGGATTACATGTATTTCTGTTCTGAGAATGCTCACCATCCTGTATTGTTTAGTTATATTGTATGGGAAAAACTATTAGATTATATATTTCTTTGATTCATATTTTTTTTATTGATTTGATAAGCGTACATAATAACAAAAGATAGAGGTTGAAATGTTTAAAATTGATGTGATACTACCTCCAGTTTAATATTACCAAACATTAGTTATTTAATTTCTATATACATTTCCGTAAATATTAATCAATGCACAGCACAATAAAAGTGTAGGCTGTAAAAAATGATACATACCACCATAAAAGGAGTTGTAGCATTGAACATACATGTCCGAAACTGTTCACCGCGGTACTCGAAAGGTATCATAACAAACCCAACCGCTTCAGGGACTGCCAGGACAAAGGATAGAACCCAAATTGATATAATCTCGATGGCGGTGATAAGAGGGATTCCATTACCTTGCACCCTGCTCCAGGATGCTACTGCTCTGTACCTGTAAATCAGAAATGGCCAAATTATAGATATTCACATAAATACAACTTTTGTTTGTTATACAATTATTTTTTTCCCTAAGTGTGAAGGGCATTTTTTCCATCTTCAGGAATGAAACAATGGAAGACAATTTAGCAAACACTAACTATAGCGTTAAAACATTGTTCAACCCTAAGTTCTAGAGGGGGGTTCTTACAACTTAAGACATCCATCGTTGTCTTCCAATTTTATTATTTGCCTATAGTATAACAGGATGGTATGCTTATTAGTAGCAGAGGTCAGTGTACCTAAGTGTTGAACAAAGATCCAGACCCAACATAATGCTTCAAGTATCATAGTTGCTACCTCAGACATTAGCAAGGGCAGAGACGTGTAGAAAAATAAATATAGTTTGGCACTGAAACATAGTGGGTTTAGGTCCTTTTTGTCCCCAATAACATCTTTTATGTATGGTTCTGTAGGTCACCATTGTAGGTTGTTGTGAAATGTTCTGAGTGACTTTCCCTACTTATACTTGTCACTGAGCTGATTCTCTATGGCAATAAAGTCCATTCCTCTAGACTATCATAACTCAGAGGGTCCTTTGTATTGTGTGTATGCCACATAGTTGCATGATAAGAAGTCAATCTGTAGAGGATTGTACTAAATAAGAGGTATAGAGCACACAGATGACAAATTCAACTGTCTAAAAAATATATGAAAAATACAATTGATGTAATACACTTTGGTTGGAGTGCCCCTTTAAGAAAAGAAAGATGGCCTCTAGAGTGCAAGCTTTACCTAATATATCGGATTGTTTTAGTCGGAAAATTCTAGTTTTGTCATTCCCTTTGAATGTAAGTACTGTAAGAAGTGCTGTGTAAATTGTCTGCACTATATAAATTATAAAGATAATAATGCTGTGAGTTGAGTAGATGCAGAACATTCATGTTTGGAATTTTTGTTGTGTTTGTTACAAATAGCTAGTGAATGTGGCTGTCAATTTTGTGCAAATGTTTGAAAACCACATACTTCCTTCCAAAAATCCAGTCTGGCTAATGTAGTGTTGAAAGACATGTTGTTGGGTTCGGATTCTTTATAGTATCTACTTTCAGGCAGTTGACACTATGCATGTAAAACGCAATTATTATTCCTTAGATGTTCTGAACCGACAAGGCTTTTAAACAAGTAATGTATTTACCACGGGCAAACAGCTTCACTGACAGATTACTATATTTATTTTCCAGAATTTGGTCATTTGAATGAAATCTATCAGTTTAGCTGGCAGTGGACATTAACATGCTTGTTTCTCTCAATTGAGACAAGAACAAATACAAATAGCTTGCCATTCATCTTAACCATCACCTAGCCTGAAACAACTAGAGTTTCGGATGAAGATATCACAATATGGACCCTACTCTGGTAAGAAGTATCAACTAGTCCATTTAGAAGAACCATTCCATGGATTAGTCTTCTGCACCAGGATGAGAGCACATGTCAGTGAAACGAAAGGGCAGGTTTGGGCTTTACAACTACCGGTATATCCAAACACATTTCCTATGTTTTATTCAATACAAATAGTTTTCCCATTTGCCTTGCTGCTTTTAGAGAGAGTTTGCCAGTGAAAAAAGAGGAATGTGACTTGTGTACAGGAGAGTTTCTTTTAGTTGCTATGAGGTTATAGTCTACCCGTCACACTTTAGCTGAAGAACAGCATTTCCCAATTAAGTATTACTCCCAGTCTTTCTGTGGACATGAGTCAAATTCTTATTACAGCTATCCCTGTTTATAAACTCACTGGAGCTGAAAAGCCTCTACTCAGACGGACCAAGTTCAAGTCTGGAAACCTGCAGTGTATCATCTGAAACAAACTTGTCAGCTGTATCCTAGCTTTCCTAAAACCAAATGTATTATTGCCTTTTGTAGCAATAGCAAATCATTTCAATGTAGCCATTTAAGAGCGGAATATTACAAGTGATAGCTTGTTGTGGCTACTTTCATTTTTATGTTTTCCTTTTCATAAACATAGCGGTTTAAAGGGCTAATAACTAGAGTAATTTAGTGATTATTTACAGTCTAAAGCAGCTCTTGCGTATGGTTCTTTCTTTTACTATACGGATCGGTACGAGGCGAAAATTTAATTTTTTTAGCTTACATAAAAGACTTCCATTACAATAAACACATGCAAGCACATAAAAAGGATTCAGGAAAGCATGATGTGTGCATAAAGCTATAAAAGAAAATACTGATTCAGGAAGGGAGGACTAGAAGGGCCATACACTGCTATATTAATGAATGAACAGAAGGACCTGCAGAAGTGGTTGAGGTTGACACACCGCCTTTGTTTTTTTTGGCATCTACCAGTCCAGGTGTCAGACATCTATTACTTGGAAGGTGTACAATAAGGTTTGTGCTATTATGATTATTATCTTTTATTTATATAGCGCCAACAGTTTACGCAGCGCTTAATACAATACATATATTCAAGGGGTATGACAAGATGAGAATTGACAGACTAAGACAAACCGATACATTAGGTGGAGAGAGCCCTGCTCGCAAGCTTACAATCTTGAGGGGTGTTAGGTTAGAAAAAACCCAAAATCTGTGTTTCTATGGTATAGTAACTGAACATAGGCAGCATATTAACCAGACTAACTGCTTACATACAGATGATGCTTTCCTACTACAGAATGATGCATTATAAGCTAAATCTGAAGAATTACATAATTATTGGTGCCCATTTTAAATTCTTGTTTTTTTTAAGGTTTTGCTCTCTTGTGGACCAGCACAAACTTCATTACTTAAAAATAGCCACATGACTAGTTTGCATGGAGTGATCAAATGGTTTGATTGAGACACATATCTCTATTTTTCAGATCCCCTGCTTTCTTTTGACCTGTACATACCTTTGGGAAGGAAAGCATTAAAATGTAATAACCCACAATGTCCGTGGCTACATTGAGTGCCGTTTGTAGCTCAATGCAAGACGTGGACATTGCTAAAAACATGCTGTGGACACATACATTTTTTGCCCCTATACTGTTTTGTTTTGCCCATATGTCAGGCATCACCCACATAATCTGTATTTTGTGCCTATGGAAACTGGGAATGTAGAAAATGCCTAGACAATACATGAAGCTCCAGAACTCTTGATCTATTATACCACCAGTAACTTTCTCAATCCAGTTAAACAGAAAGCTAACAATTATTAGTGAGGAGCTGCGCGTATATTTTCTTGCTACTTTTTTAAAAATTCATCCATTAATGGAATACTCATTTTACAACCAGATGTTCCTATAAGCAGCTGAAAAAAGTCACATACGTTTTCTCAGATGTTTCCCTCCCTGGTTATTCTATAAGATAGGGTAAGGGAAGTGTGTGTATATGTTTGTACGATCCTAACAAACAGAATGTTGCAGAATCTTGTATTTAAAATAATAGACGAGCTTTCGGGAGTCCTCCCTTTATCAAGTCAAAAGAAGATCCTGTTATAGTACTTCTAGTTATTGTATGTGTAACGTTAGCATGTTAAAAAATGAAATATGTAAGGAAAAGAGATTAGGCAATACCATGGCACCAGGTAATCCTTTCTCGATGCCATTATGCATGTCTCACTGCCAGATCATCCTTGTTCGTGTTTATGTGCTCTTGAAATTCATGTTAGAAGTTGTTGTCTGAGTGTTAACAGATGGTCGGATGTGTTCTGGTTAAAACATGTTCTATCGTTATTTCATAAAACTCATTTTGAATCCTCTCCAGAATACGCAATAAAGGAAAACACACTATGACATCTTATTATCCTGACACATCTGGAGGAAAAAAGTCATGTGATATGAATTTAATGGGAATCATCCATATATCTGTGGGATGAAATCGTAAGGGAGGAGCAAGTTCTCTTATAATTCATAAAACAAGAGAAATGTGTTACTCCAGAACCATAAATGGTAGACATAATAGCTATGTGTGCAATCCATGTTAAACTATAAACTGTGCATAAAAAAAGGTTTCCAACTAGATCTACTGATTGACTCCAGATTAGCTACCTCTCCGTGAGTTTCTTGATCTGCAACACCTAAGGAACTATGTCATGTCTGATCTAAATTTTAGCTCAACAAAAAGAGGTAAATAATGAGGATGTGGCAAACGTTGGCATTTTCGGCCCCTTGTTTCAAAATGACAGATACTTAACATGTACAGTATGTAAATTTTTAATTTCAAATTGTTGCTTATTACATATGGTTGACATTCTGTTGCCTTTGTATCCCAAATGTTATGCTTTAGTACAGTAAACATGTATATAGATTACAAAATCTATACATTGGCTATTATTTTCCTTTAAATTATTAACTCTCTCTTTTAATATATTCTCCCACTTTAAGTTACTGCACCTCTTTGCTAGTAGAGCAGTAGCAAATATCTGGGACAGCAAGTAATATGCCAGTTTTGCCACATTTTGCCATTTTATTTACTGAGAAAACAAGAACATATGCTATAGGTATAAACAAATGCAATTACTATGCTAAAAACTTTAATGTGAGTGATAAAATAAATATTAAAATCATACCTGTCCACACTCAAGGCACACAAATTGAGGACAGTGATTCCAACTGAGGCCTTCTGAATGAAAGGAACAAGTTTGCATAGGAATTCACCCAGTGGATATTGATCAAAAGGCCACCGTTGAGCAAGGAGCTATAGAAGAAAACAATTATATATTATACACAGAGCATAAGCAAGTTCTAATGTTTGATGCCACGCTTTTGTATGAAACATGGAATCACGTACATTATTGGAATAATGTGAGATAATTGTAAAGGGCATATTGTAAAGGACAGTGCTGCTCAACTTATACTACTTAAAAATAATAATAAAAAATGAACCATTGCTTTCCAAATTCTGTGTGATATACATATTACATATTTGTTAATCATTACATATACACAGGTCAATACAATTTTCATTTAGATATACAATACTAAGGCTAAATTATGTTTGAAGGTAATCATAAGAGCTAATGTCATCAGGAAGTAATGCAACTATGTAATGGAGAAACAAATGGCGTGGAATGTACCTAATGCATTTTCAAGGTAATTCTGTGATTTATTATGCACACATTCTTCCTCCTAAGAGCCAATTCAGCATGTTACAATGGGCCCTTTAGTATCCAAAGCCTTGATGATTTTACTAACCTGCTGCTGTAGTTCAATGATGTAATGGACGCAGGCAAACAATTATTTCCCTGGATTTATAGCAACTACGTCCCACTTTACTGCAGATACAGTTCAATGTTGGGTGGTGATTAACTGTGTGCAATTTAATGTATTAGGTATCTGTTATAAGGATTACATTTAGCAATATAGCCAAAATCAAATGCCATGCTACAAATACGGATCATCCGTTTACATTGATTGTAAAGTTCACATTTCTTCCGCATTTAAAATGCCTGTGGTATTTGTGGTCAGGAAGTTATTTTCAGTTTGTGGTTGGTATTAAGATTTTAATGCTGTGTAGTGTTTATTTTTTGTCCAAGATCTTAGAATTATGGTAAATATGGGAATAAAAGCAGAATTGTCTATAGACACGTTAATTATATACAACAGCAACATTAAGCCTAAAATGTCATGGTTCTGGAATGAGTTATAGCTCGTATGGGGGTATAGTAGGTCTTTATGACATTGCTTGGGACAAATCCCTCTAGGTTTGAACCAGAATCTCCAGGTGAAGTGCTGCTTTCCATGGTCTCTTGGTTAGTTTCCTTTTTCTCCAGGCAGGGGTGAGGTGCCATGCCCTCTCCATACTCAATTTCCTATTCTCCCTCATTTAAAGCTAACTGGGTCTAACCCTGTCCTATGTGTGGGTTATACCCACCTAGCCTGCCTCCAAGATTGGCTTGCCTGGCTCCTTCATGAAGCCACTACCCCCAGTTCTAAGTAGCCTACCCTGGGAAGTTCTTAGGTATGGTAATCAGTCGATGGTTGGTGAAGCAGGAAAACAAAAGCAATTCTGAAGTTTAATTCCGAGTAACACAAATAAATAATTAAGAATAAATAAAATAAATATATTTTTACATTTTGAGGGGCTCTTTCTACCAGTAACCTCAAAATTAATAGTTTAGACCAGTAACAGTGTACAGATCACTACAGCTAAGAAACTTACTCACATCAGTTGTATTATTATGTTACTTTTATTATTTCATTATTTATTACTCCTCTTTGACTGCCTTGTGACATTGAGCATGTTATCAGAGATATTTAGAAGAAAGTGTTTCTTTAGCAAACAGTTACACAACCAACTATTTTTCATAATACAATTTTTATGTCAAAATATTTAATTCATAGACTAAGCATTTAGTGTGGCTGCTAGGTCTTTAATGTACAAACGCTATAGTAACATTTTGTTACATTTTTGTTTTTATAGTATCAAACTCTTGCTTTCTTAGACCTAGTGTTATTTCTTCATAATTATTGTAAATACTTTTTTTGGGGTCGTTTTTTTTTTTTCTTTGCCCAAATGTCTATTATTTATTTATTTTAGCTATTCTTCAGCACAGTTTATTTCATTCAGATCCTCTATTGGGGGTGAGAAGGAAGCTGAAAAAAAATTCTCCCATCAACCTTTTAACCTCTTTAACTCTATGCCCTAACCTATGGCCTGTACCAATGACTTTATCAACAAGTCCCCACTGACTGGTATATTATACAAATACTACTTTCTGCATTCCACTGTAAGTAATGAAACCATGTGCCACAGTTTTCTGGGGAAAAAGTATTTTCTTAGACAACGTAGTTCAGTTATTCTAAACTTTTATATAGAATACACAGCAGCATTTGATAAACAACTTGTTGTTTTTTTTTTGAAAGGTAATTAGTTTGTATTTCTGTACAATGCTTAACTATTTTATCTTGTTTTTTTTGTAAACCATAGGCAAATAATGAAAACAAATCCTGGGCTTCTAAGGACGGCAGACTTATCATAGGTGGTAGTGTTGTAATATTTGCTTTGATTTAATACAATTAAGAACTTTGGACATAAAATGTACTATTATTACACATATACGTTACTTACAAACACAATGGACATTCATATGATGTCATAGGAAGTTGTGGTGTGGTACTGTATTCTGAGCTACAATTATGCCACAATTGTATTTTAAAAAAAATACTCTATGGCAGTACAATATAATTTATGATGCCTTTAAGAGAACTATAAATGTACACACTTCTCGCACTCTTTTTGACTGCTGTGAACCAGAATTTCTATGGAAAATAGTTTTGAATTTTGTTTGGCTGTATTCAGTAATTTGCTAAAGATAATAAAAAATAATTAAAGGGACAGTTCCACCTAAAACAATAATTATTCTTACATGAAAGTGTACACCCCCCAAAAAATAAAAAAGCATTTATAATATATAGAGCTTGCTTATGAGGTAGATGATGTCATTTTTTGGAAAATAAAAACAGGCTCTCTTACAGATAAGCACCTGATTATGTTAGGTCTCATACAAGAAGCGATCCAAGTGGCTCAACAAGAAAAGAATGTGGAATTGCATGCTAATCCAGAACACAGCATTTTTTCTGATTTATAGGAATCCAAATTCTACTTCTAAAGTACTAATATTAACTGCTGAATTTTAGCAATCCACTGAATTTTCCTGATATAAGAGGGCAGAATGACTGTATGTAATCTATATCTAAATGCATTATTTACACAATCGTCAGTGAGGTTTGCAATTAAAATGAAAACCGAGCGGTTCCTACCTTAGGTGGGTAAATAGCTTATGTTGCAGAAAGAATAGAGGTATATAATGCAGTTAAAATCACCTTTGAATATGGATCATGTGTAGGTGATGAGAATGA
The DNA here is from genome assembly GCA_023333645.1 of Sceloporus occidentalis. NCBI lineage: Eukaryota > Metazoa > Chordata > Lepidosauria > Squamata > Phrynosomatidae > Sceloporus > Sceloporus occidentalis. Next base: position 2,283,661 of record JALMGF010000061.1, read on the forward strand.
ACCTCTGGCAATAGCTTGTATACACAGGACTTTCTGGACATACTCCTGGGGACACTTAATGACTAAAAATGCGATTCAGTTACAAAGAGTTACAGTGGTTGGACATGGGGCCAAAGAGTGTTGCAATTCTTAAGAGAGATTAATAGTATTTAAGCAAGCAGGGTTCACTTAAGAATGTTTGGACACAAGTAGCATATGCAAAGAAGTCCGACATACTGCAAAACTTCTTTCTAAATCTGTTTCGATTCTGGGAATATTTAAATGAGGATACTGAAAAATAAAGAAATGAGGGAAGCTACAACTATTACTATGTGATAAATCGGTACATACTTAGGTCCAGGTCAAAATATACTTTAAACACTTCAAAAGGTAGAATGCTGGTTGTTGGCGATACAACTATTAGTAACTGACTAGCTAGTAATACTAACACAACAGCAAACCCTGAGGCTGCCATCCGGGGGAAAAATGTAGAAAAGCTGTATTATCTTTTATTTAGATAGCGCCAGCAATTTATGCAGCTCTTCTTACAATACATATATTCAAAGGTTATGACAAGACGAGAATTGCCTGACTAAGACAAACCAATACATTAGGCAGAGAGATGCATGGTCGCATGGGACCCAGCTTCTAGAAGGGCCTTTGGCTCACACTGGTGTACACTTGTGACATAGGCATACCTGGGAACTCTTCGGGTCGTGGGAGCAGGGTCTTGACACTCCCCGCTCCCCGCCCACTTTCCCTTTAAATGAGGGTGTTTCCCACTGCCATCAGCGGGAACTCCCCCCGACGTCAGGGGGAACTCCCACCGACATCAGGGGGAACTCCCACCGATGTCACGGGACCGCCCACTGACATCAGTGGGCAGTGCTGGCCGCGTCCCGCAAGGGAAGGCTCCAGGTAGCTGGAGCCCAGAAGTTCCCAGGTATGGACATAGGGATATAGCAGGGATCATAAATTACCCTCATGATGTCAGCTCATCATTAAAATACCTACAAACGTTACCTCTCATGTGTGCTTCTTTCCAGAGAACCCTCCTTGGTAACTGTAAGTGAGACACAGGAGTGAAACTCAACAGTCAGGATTCCGGTACTTACTCACTTGCTGCTAGAGTAACACTTCAAGTGACCTAAAGGCTCTTCCACCTACGCTGTTGAATTTAACACTTTGTAGCTGAACATAGCATTAGAAAACAATTCATAGAATTACCAGCACCTGAGCTGCTCTGATTTGCAGGTTTTGGGCCATTACCAGAAGGCTTCATTTTTTGTTTTATGGGCTTTTTTAAATGTTTTTCAGCAGTTCTACGTATAACCTTAGGAGTGTATTTGAAAATATTTTCTGAGAACAACTTTTAAGGAGGGAGAGACTATTTTGCTGTTGTCTAATGGAATCAATATGCACATTGCTAAACTGTGATAGAACAAGCCCTTCCATCTTTGTGTAGTGGTCTTGATGTAAAGAGGTTTAGAGCGGAAGTTTAAAGTCATAATATCCTGAGTCTGTAAAATGATTAAAGAATATGAAAGTACAGCAGACATCCTAAAACACATTAATTTATCTAAAACATCTCTCAGGCATGATCAAAAACAGCCCAATACAAATAACTGTTGCTTGGAACAGAGAAACAGCCTAGAAAAATAGGAAACTGTTTGACTTTGTGTCCCAGTTAAAAGGAAACTATTAACAAAGATTGCATTACCCTTTCATTTTGTGTATTGTGCACACACGCAATGGGAACAAGGACTACTGGTCTCAGGGTCTTTGCGTGGCTGTTATTCCTTCCCAACTGTGCAGTACACATACCCTACCTGCTTTATAGCAGACAGAAATCAGTTTCAGGGATGTCTTGGATTTAAAAGGACAGTCCCATTAAACACTTTAATTATCCTGTTTACTTTTAATGTAACCCATAGTATGGTCAAATAGTTTAATAATAAATGTAGATGTTAGATTTCACAAATTATTATGATTTGATGGTTGTATTTTGCCACAGACCTCTGTTTCCTAGTTGTAAAACAGTCCCTTTATTTTAAACTAAGTATCTCTAAATCAAATAACCCGTCATCCACAAAAGGACAAGCTTTTGGGAATTTGATAAATACATTATAATGATTCAGATAAAGGCAGTGAAGGCTAAAGTTCCCCTTTAAGCCATTATGCTAGTTCCATGAAGAACATGGTGATTATAACTAAGGAAGAGTATTTGGAGGCAAAATTACATTCATTTATATGCAGTTATAGGAAATGTATTCATAGACAGTCTCAACAAAAAATATTTTTTGGTGCAGGTACTCCAAACAACACAGTTTTATCTGTGAATTTTTCCTCCTTCCATAAAAACATTTGACATTTCTTAGATAGCTTTATCGTTAGCAATAAGGGTAGTACAATATACTAAGATATATATATATATATATATATATATATATATATATATATATATATATATATATACTTACTCACATGCCAATCTGTGGCAGCCAGCATATGTTTTGTGTCTCTAAATTCTATGGCCATTGAGGCCATTTGGCGTTCAACCCCATGTACCCTGCCATGTAATTTATGGGTGTTGCACCTCAGCAATCTTTGGAGGCTTCCCCTTTATTCTGTGTTAGCTCATAAGTAAATCGCTACTATCTGATGAACGTGCAATCAATTTGATGAAAGCAGCAGCTGTGACAACTTTAGCTTTCTGAATATCAAAGGGGTTGAGCAAAGTTCTTTGCTTTCTAGGAATCAAGGCTTCTAGGAAAATGTGAGCATAGGGGGCTTGCAAGGTCTGATCTTGTGAACCACACAGGTCTCATTCAGCCCTTCTAGCCAAAGGCATCTGGTTATGATGGCCCTTCGTAATGCATTGTTAACGTGGAGAGCTAATGGTTTTCATCTTACCACAAATAATGGTTTGGTGAACAAATACTAACAGAAATGTTCTTGCTCGTGACTAGTTTGTTATTTTGTAATGTTTATGCTAACTTTTAAAATGCATGGCTTCGAAGCTACATAAAAAAATCATGTTTTGGCCTTTCTTGAAAAACTGAAATAATCAATATGATAGAAATTAGAAGACGTTATTGACTAAACATAGTATGAAAGTGCAGTATAGCATCGTGTACAGTTTGTCGCTTTGAATATGTATACTTTCTGATCAAATTTACACTAATATACATTTTATGCAATCTAGCTTGTAATCTGTTCAAGGCCACAAGAATACCTCCAAATCACCACCATTATTATTACTGTGAGATCTCAGGAGTCAAGTAGAGTCAAGTTGATATCTTTATTGGCTCACAGAGTAGATTTAGAGTGCAAGCTTTCGAGATCCCTTTAAATTATGTATAATATGTCTGAGAAAGAGATCTGAGAGGTCTCGAAAGCTTGCACTCTAAGTCTAATCAGTTAGCCAAAAAAGGTAACTTCATTTTACCTATCTCTTCCTTCCTATGTCTAACAAGGTACCAACTATCACTGTTTGTGAAATCTCAAACACCCTATATAACCTCAAACACCATATATATATATATATATATATATATATATATATATATATATAAAACCAATTTCAAAATAGTAGTAATAGCGTATTATTATTACTATCAGCTATGCATAGTTTGTACTGTTGCTTAGCAGTTAGAGAGCCAGTAAAGTGGGATGATGTAAAGTACTGTTATTCTTAGAGGGTTGTAGCTGCTTCCATCTGAATTAACGGTAAAAACAACAATGGGATTAAAACATACCAGGGCAATGTATAAGGTTATGAGAGTTTTAGATATTAGTTTACTGCATTTCATCCACTTTGATATTCTGTAGTTCAATAAAGTGAGATATTTTCAATGCACGACACATATAAAAAAATTTTTAGTTGGATTAAAATACTTCTTATATTTAATTATTCATATTATTTGGATAATATTTAAATGACTTAAGTGTATTATCTATCACTGAGCTTCATATGTCAATAGATGTGTATAAAACTGCATTACTCCCAATCCATTCATCTCCTTATCGCAGTGAGGCATGGTCTATGTAACTTGAGGGACATGTAAGTAGGCACTTGGGAAGGAGAGCCATTCTCTCAAAGCTACTTGCAATATTCATTTCTTCTGCCTTAAACAATGCAGGCTCTCATAGTTGAAAGGCACACAAGACATAGGGATAGGTCACAAAGATAAACTTTAGTTGAATAGGACATTGGAGATGCATTCATTACTGCTTGCCTTCAAAGCCTTACAGTCATATCATCAACTGAAGAGACTGTGTGTTGTGGTCTTCTCGATACAATGCTACCTCTGTATATGGAATATATGTTTTCAAATTATTTTTCTCTGCTAATTTGCTGTTTTCATCTCATAGAGTTTCACACACACACACTACAGGTATCACATTCAGCAATTATTTATAAGAGACATTCCACAGAACAACCACAAATAAATAATAATTCCCAGAAAAACAGCCACATTATTTAAAGAATGAATTCAAATAAACACGTAGTTGGATTTCTCATGGGGTGGACAGGAAAGAGAGATTATGTCGAGAATGAGGGAAATGTCCATGAAGAAGGAATTGTAAGTACAAATATACAATTAACTCGATATACGGAGGGGGTACAAGATTTATCAAAAAATAGCTTTTTTTACATGTCTCTACATTTTACCTTATGCTATTATATGTCAGTTTGCCAGAGCGACTTTATGGATCTGGAAAGGGTTCAGAAAAAGGCTACAGAATATTTTAGCCTTGAGAACATGTTTTCCAAATGAGGATTGTTTACTACTGAAAACAGAGACTCGAACGGATAATACTGTGTACTCAATGCTGCTTGGATCTCACTCAAACAGTGCTCAGGGACGCAAAGTCAGTTTTAAAAACATGGAACTGTGGTTGGAACGGTTGAAAATAAGGAAAGTTAAAATCCAGAATTTTGTGCTCACGCTAAATGCACTGTAATAGCCAAAGCGTAAGGTGTCCACAGCCCAACAGAACCCTTTCGAATGTTCTGATTAACAAATGATACACTACAAAATTTTCCACCACTTTAGGCTAAGGTGCTGATCCTTTCTACTTATATGCTTTATAATCATGCTGTTTATGTATGTTGAGTTTGCACGTCTTGTATCATTGCTCGCCGCTGCACAGCTCCTTAATACCATTTTATCTCTCCCTAACATAGCTGGATATTTTTTCTTTCTGTTTTCAAACTACTTAATCATGGATATCCAAAGAATTGTTCCAAGGGAAGTGGCCAAGGAATGTCTAGGGCTCTATTTACCCCCTAAGGGTAAGGCCCAGCCATCATCAACCAGTAGAGCATTGATTAAAGGGCAGCAGTTATGCTCAGAGAATTGCTGAACTGGACAGAAGTGCCTCCTCGTTCCCTGGCCTGTATAATTATGACCAAAAAAGTAGCTCTGAAATGCAGGGAATAATGCAGAATGTGGTCAAATCTGGGGGTTTTAAAATCTTTTGAGGTCGAAAACTTCATCATGAATTGGAGCAACAACTTTGAATAGTAAATATATTCATTCAATTCAGTTTTATACAAGGGACTGAATACGTTGCAGAAATGTCTGTTATGCTCGTTTCTGATTTTGTAAGAAAGTGTTCAAACATTATTTACAAACATGTAGATGCAGGTCGGGGGGGGTATTCATTTAACTTTGTATTAAATCAGTTGGGTAGGAAATTGATTAAATGCCCAATGTTTTAAATGGAAAAAAAAACAGAGGGAAGGGGACTAAACAAGTATTTGCCGTTACAGCTGATAGCCGGTGAAAATGCTCTCCATATGTTTTAGAGGTGATGTTTAACCTAATGCAGATGTGACCTGTATGACCGGTCATATTAAGGCATGTTTTGTAATACACACAGATGTTACTGAACTTTTATAATCTAAATCATGCCACAACTGAACATCGTGATATTATTCTTTTAAGAAGAATACAATTTACAAAAGAACACAGTGTTTTATTCCGGAGATTCGGCATTCACATTCTGGACACTTTCAAATCATTAAGTCGGTCTTATCTTCTATGTAATCCTTTGTGTGCCACAAAACTGCATAGCGTGTACCCCAGCACTAAACCAACTACAATACCTATCCAGAATATGTACTGACATTCGGACATCTTTATTACCCTTGTCATCTAAGCGGTTTCTTTAGCTGTGCTTTTCCACCTAAACATCATTGAGCACTGCAGCCTATTAAGTAAATCAACTCTAAAATATCTCCCATATTATTCCTTTCACATAAAGAAAGGCTGTCAGAGCTTTCTTTTGTGTCACATGACATATACGCATACCCTGAAAAATAAGGTATGAGGGAAGATTTTACTTTTTTTTGGAAGGGTTTTGGCATTCAACAGTAGAAAAAACAGTGTTTCTAAAGCTCCATTAGTTATTAAACTGCTAAAATTATTATGGTATACAGCAATACCATATATCATTTTTTAGTTTGTAGCTATTTTGATGCAATTTGCCAATAATTAAAATTATCTTTTTAAACACACTGCATCCTGCTGTCCTGTAAGTCATATGCCTTTCCCATTTTAATTAGAAGTTCATATCTGCAATGATTGTAACAACTGGACCGTTAAATAATATTAACCCATCATTTTGTCTCATGCTTCTGAAGCTCAGAAGCGCGTACCCAGCTAATTACAGTATCCTTTTAAACTTCATAGGCTTCTCTGGCAAACAGAGCATACGTTAAAGGCATATTAAAGCCAACCTTTTCATCATCATTTTCTAGAAGAAGGTTAATCTCTGAAACTGTTCCCTGGGGCTGTCGAACAGTTAAGGCAAACTAACCGCTCAGAAGTAAATGTTGCGTTACCTTCACAATAAAGACAATATTGTAATTCTCATCTTATCAAATTTCTGAAAATTTGGATCTCAATGGTATATTGAAAATCAGTGAAAAAAAACCAGTACTGCTTACAATGCATTGTTTACCTAAAGTTAGAACATGGGATGGTTAATACTACAAAAGAATGCATTTATGGCAGCATTAATTCAGGGCAGACCTCATATTTTTTATTTTAAGCTATAGCCCTATAAATGTCACCATTATCTTTGATGTGCTCTTTGATGTACGCTTTAGGATAATGTTTGATGTGTTTGTCCCATCTACAACAATTAAATAAAAAATGAAATGACATTTCTTGGTGATCTACTATCCGTTGGATGTCACAGGGCCATGGTTCAACTGTGGAGAACAATATCCCGAAATAACTAATGAAATGAACTTTAAACCATTGACTTTTATTTATAAAATGAAACAACTTTCTGGGAAAGGGGCGTTATACATAGAAAAAAAAATGTTGCCATCCATCCAATCAAAAAGGAGATATGTTGATACAACCTTTAAAAACCATCCATAAAGACAGCCCGCACTTAACATACAGTGTTACATTTATTACATGAAGTACGTGTGCTCCATATTTTTGGGGGTTGACAATGACATTAAAGATCGACAATAAAATAAATTGTAAAAGTTGTATTCACTGAGGATGTTAATGTGTGGCAGGACAAAGAAGTTGTTACAAATGTCATACATGACCTCTGGGTGGATTTGCCATTTTAATCTAGCTTTCATGGCTAATGTGAATAATCCTAATGGATCAACCTGTTCCCACCTGGATCTATCTCTTTTGTAGCTACAGAGATAGCCAACCGGAGTGTCACTCAATGAGCCAATGGGGGGGGGTAATCATGGAAACAGGAAGCCAGAATGGCTGGTCCAAGTGATGTACACAAAAAAGTAGATTTATATTACACATACACTCTTTATTACATTTAGTTAGTATTACATTTTTTAGTTAGTATCTGTAATTACTATGTTCTGTTCTTGATTCGGATATTTTTTCATTTGAATAAGCACCTTTACAACCAAATAAAAAATAATTTACCTTTTCAGGACCATTGTATGAATTTTTATGTCTGTTTTTTTCTTTCTAGAAACATTTTCTTAAGAGCTGAAAATGCTACACATCTTAGAGCGGAGATGACAGAGGAGTAATACTTTGAGAACAAAGCACCGGTCATTTTTATGAGGACGAAGGTTGTATTAGAGAGAACACTAAGTGGAATATTTCTCTCAATGCTTCTATCAGACAGAAACACAAAAGTAATTGATAAAGAACCAGCAAAAAAAGAAAGAAAATGCTTTTTTGTTTCTTACCTTAAACACAACTATCGGGATGTCGATGACAATGTAGATAAGGTCCCCCAAAGCCAGACTTGCTATCAGAGCATTAGGGCCATTCCTCATGCACTTGTTCTTATAAATTATCCTAAGCAGAGTTGCATTCCCGACCATTCCAACGATGAAAATAGCACAAGATAACACCGTGTTAATGTATTTGAAAACATGACTGATCTTGGTCCTTTCTGGGCACAGATCTGATCTGTTTGACCTTCTCGGAGGCATAGGATAACTCTTGTTTATCGTTGTGAATTCATTATTGACATCAGTCTGGTTTTGGAGGTATTCCCCAACAGTGTTGCTGATAGCAAGGCCAATTAGTACAAACATCACTGTGAGCCTCAGAATGGCAGTCCCCATCTTGGAACTTTTGAAATGTTACCGTTCTTCTAAAATAAACTGGTTACCTGCAAGAAAAACAAAATGTAAATACATATGTTGCATATAAGCGCTTTTCCTGTACTATGTAAGATTCAAAAAAAGACACTTGTTTTCAATTTGTTTTCATTCTTTTCTGTCATTTCGTTTATTGTCATTTTTGTATCAGCTTGTCAACAGAAAGAGTGACTTTGGTTATGGTTTAAAATTGCATGGCTTAGGAAATGGAGACTGTAGATGCCTTGGTGAGAAAGCTGTCCCGCACTATAAGAGTTAATCAGAATCCACTAGGCTGCTGGCTTGCATTCATTAGGAGGATGTTGTGAATTCAGCACTTTTACCAAATATCTAATATCCGGTGTCTTAAGCAACGATAAACAAAATTTCAGATGTACGTTTACAATGCATTTTAACTATATAGCAGCAATTGATTTGGTAAAAAAAATGGGTATGAAAGCTGAGCAGTGTGAGCTTGTCTCAAACAGATAAGAAACCTAAAGATACAAATAGAGAACAAATGTGGTGGGGATTGTCTGAAAGATTGATTATTGCTCCACTAAGAGCAAAAAAATAAAAATAAATAATCAAGACCAGTTTAGTCTTTGGTTCCATTATCTGCACTTTACCAGTCCAGGCTGCTCAAGAATAACCCTGCAATACATTTTCAACACCTCTAACCGGAGAGATTACACAAGGACTCACTTTCAGATATATTATCTCTGGTTTTCTGAAAGATATCCCATTTGGAAAGTGGATGTTCTATTCAAAGACAAGTCTAACACAAGACATACAATCAAGCCTTTCAGTATCTCAAAGCTTCAAAGCTCAAAAAATTCATAAATATTGAAACCAAGGAACACTTGTACACGCAAGGGGTTCAGTTCTCATCATATGCGACCTATTTACTAAAGTGCATAATATCTTGTATGAGGAGAATAGCTTCGCGGATGAAGTGGTTAGAGGTTAACACAGTGAGGGAATTGAAAGATGCTTGGGATAGATACTAAACTATCCTGAATCGAGGACCAAACCGAGGACTGATTATGGTCTTGTGAACAATAGTAAAAAGCATCTGCTAAATTGATACAAATATTACACACTTCTCCCCAATTAAGAGAGAGACAATGTTCCTGTGTATGAATACAGTTTATATTTTATAATCTGTAATATTACATATTATAAAATAAGTAATATGTAGCATATCTTCTGTTGAGTATAGATGAGTACAGACAGACAAAAATGTATTCCCCTAGCAAAGCCAAATTATTTATTCTGCACGGCCGGATGTAAACCTTGCGTCTTGATGCAGCAGATCAAAAAAAAAAAAGCACTCATGAGACAATAACTTAATAAAGCATATAAATCATCAAGAGTCACAAGAGTCTTTTCCAAATGGCATAAAATCACAAAGATCACATTTAAAGGCAATAAGCATTTTGGACCCCCTTAAAGTAAATAATAAATCATATATGCCCCAGAATGATGCATATTATGTGTGAAGCAGCCAGACGTTCACCTTAATTAGATTTAATTAGATTTTCTGGGTGCGTATTGTCAAGCGAGTGTGAGGCCTATGGACAGGTTGCTCATTGGCTGCATAAAAGTCATGATGAAGTTGGGATATTTATAATGATATGAATCCCATAGGACATTATGGCTATTGATACATACTCTTATTATTACTCTGCAGAAATGAAGTGTACAAGCGTTTGCAGAGTGGCATGGTTTAAGAAATCTGTATTATTCCCAATTTTCAAGCAAGCATAGGCATTTTTTATTACTTTCCGGACACTCTCCTTTGCCCTCTCCTGAAGGATTGTTATACAGCACAAACTAAATATTTGGATATTGACTCTGGGAAACACGTTCACTTCAGGCTGAAATGTATCTCGGAGGCTATTTATAAGCAGGATTCCAGAGTGCGCTAGTATGAGAAAACAGAGCACTGTTAAACCCAGCCACATAGTGTAAGATCCCAGACAATCCCTAAGGGATGAATAACCCATACCCAAATATTAACATACACCGCACAAGGCAATACGACCATAACTTCAAGGCAAGGCGACCATAACTTCAAGGCAAGGCGACCATAACTACAAGGCGTAGCTCTAATGCTTCATGGCTCAGTCCCTGTAGACAGCATTGTTATATCATCAATTAGCAACAGGGTTAAGTTAAGAGAAACCAAATCCATTCTTCTTGAGTCAAACACCATTACACTCTGTCCTCAAAATGCTTTTGCACTGAATGGAGTAAGGACAAGCAAGTTTAAGTTTTTGAGTTGACAACTCTCAACATTCTCAGTCAAGGACTCTGCGGGGTTGTGATCTTATGTGCCATGGTTGGTTGAATTCCTTTTCTGTTGCCTTACAAAGCTCAAGTATTCCCTAACAGTTTAACCCTTTCTGCCACAGGGATATGGACACTACACTGCACACCCTCTGAGAAGTTCAAATGTATGCTAACAAAGTTATGTTAGCAAAAACACATGATTTTATCCCAAAATGTAAAAAGAGGGGTGATGGGCCACTGGTTCTATCCCTATGAAAGGTGCATTTTTATCATATATTTTAAACATTTAAAATCATAGTATGTGGTTCATTCTTTAAAAAATAAAATGTATATATATCTATATCTCTATCTATATCCCTCTCCCTCTCTCTCTCTCTCTCTCTCTCTATATATATATATATATAGAGAGAGAGAGATGTATATGAAATTGTTCTTTCTTGTGATGCTAATTTATCTTTCCTAACCACTAAGCACATATATTCACTTTGTTCTATGTGGAAACACAGGCATCTAATACAACCAATATATTATATCCTAAACAAGACACAGCCTCCAAAAGAAAGAAATATTTCAATGCCATTATTTAATTAGAGTAATTATGAGATTAGTTGTTTGTTTCAAGTACCACACTTCAGCAAAAATTAAACTTGGATAATTGTCCTGCCTTCTCCAGGGTTGTCTTCTTTTCAACCCAAATGACATTACCATGATAATTCAGAGATAATTATTTACTTCCATAGTTTACACCCCACAAGACATCTTAACATGGATTAAGCGTATATATGCCTTGTAAAATATTTAACTTATTCTTTGCTGACAGAAGATATAAATTGCATCTTGCTGTTTAGAATGTTAAAAGCATCATAGAAGGCTGTGCTTACCTTTTGTTTCTGTAACTCCAAATTGTGGTATTATGCACTACTTGTTATGTCTTGTTTACCCATTGTACAGCGTTGCGGAATATGGTGGTGCTATATAAATCAATAAATAATAATAATAAAAGTGATGTTTTTAAATACCGCGTATTGTAGACAGGGGCTTGCTGTGGCTTCTCTGATATCCAGGTCTGTAGAGTTCCCAATCTGAAACCGCAAGCATGGGAACTAATACATCCAGCAAGTTTCCTTGAACATTCAACAGCACTTCCACCAGCACTGAATTTACTAAGGCGAAGATCACAGTTTCATCTGATCTATCCTGTCACAGACCTCTGGCTTGCAGGGTGGGATGAATAATCTCCTCCTCCTGCTTACAACAAAGAGGAAAGCGGAGAGAAAAAAACCCCAGCACATGCTGATCCCCTGCCAACCTCAAGCACATACATCAAAAAGTCTCTGCCTTTAAGGCAAAGAGAGATCCAACTTTCTTAACCATTTCCTGACTTCAGCTAAAGCCCCTATTGCATGTTGTCTCTAGTTAAGAGAGTTCTTGACCTGGATTCTATTTAAAAAGAGAAGGTTTAAATTGGTAGGATTTATGGACAGAAGTTTGATGTTGGATTTAACAGATCAATGTGTTTCTTTTTTGTATATATTTTTATTAGAGTTATACAGGTAGAAGAAAAGACGGTTCCAGATGTGAGGATAAACTATAAAGAGATGAACACACGTCACCCTCTTTGTGTAATAGAAACACAATAATTTCCTGTGTCAAAGAAGCTACATTATTATGTCTATAAGGAATAGAAAGTGTTTTTTAAGATAAAAAGTGGTATATAACCATACATGCATTAAAATAAACTACGGCTGCTGTTTTTTCCCCTATACTATTTGTTATTTTCAATAGTTTTTTCAGGAAACTGGGTTTAGCAATTCTTATCTCCTCAGCAAAGCACAAAACCAGTATGAATTGCACCAATTCTTTTTCTTGTTTCCTTTGCAAATACATATTTGCCCCTTTCTCCACCGCTATCTATTTACCGCGCAGGGGATGCATTCTGTGAGCTACAGCGGATGCTCGGCAAACATCATGGCAGGGTCTAATGAGACTAGGGCTGTCACTAACGATTATGTTCATGATCGTTTAGATGGCAGATTAATCGATTAATCTGATCAAAAAAAAAGTAAATTTTTCAATTATTTAAAATAATTTAATGAACAAACTGGATATTAAAAACAAACAGCAGAATAAAAAAAACTGAGAAAAATGCTTTTCTTATTTTTATTTCCAAAACTGCCACCCAGTTATGCACATCTCGGACTCCTGAAAACCTAGAACTATATCTAAACCTTAGGAATCTTGCAATAACATCATAAGGAATTGGTAAATTTGATATTTCCATGTGAAAAGGTTGCTATTAAATGATAATATAATTTATTTGTCGGCACAAATGATCTAAACTGTAGGTAAGCTTAATGAAGAGTTGGACGATTTGTCTGTCCACAAGCCAATGTCACAAGCAAAAAGCCTGTATGGACAATAAGTGAAGGAAATGAGATGTTCCAGCAGAGACAAGCATTGGGCTCAAGCTCATGCCAACCTGCCCAGCCCTATGTTTAATTATAACAACCAACCAAGATATTATTACATTTAAAGTTATTACTTAAAGTTGCATGAATGTATTTAACCATACCTAGGCGCTATAGAGAGAGAACCCTGGTAAGCTTCTTTTGCAAGAAAGACTCCATCATGATATTTTATCTCACCACTACTCACCAACAGCTCTGTCATTAGTGAATATACTCTTTTAACTTCATGTTCTTCCTGCGGTGTACCCAGCTCCATCTGTAATGTTTTATGTGGTTGCACACAGCATGCATGATCCGTTACAGTTATCAACTTGTGTTCAGCCAAATATGTCTGCTTATTCAGCCTATATGTTCCTGATCTAGAACACACCGTTCAGATTGTAGCAGTAGGTCTTTTATGTAGCAACATTTAATTTTTGGGTTCTTATATATTTAATCATTCCCAGTAGCTTAACTTTCAGTAATTGACTGAAAAAGGCTTTATCATTATTTGAAAAGACTGTGCAAGAGGCCTCGACTAATAACAACTCCAGAGAAAGGTTACATGTGTTAGTCAGATGGTGACATTTTTAACGTGTAAATAAAACATCTGATGATTCTGGATCATACTTTAAAGAAAGGGTAAAGGTAAAAAAAATACTTGTGGTTCACATTAAAACAATTTTCTCTCTGTTAAAGAAGTAAAGTTTTAAAGTGAAAATTTTACAATTGAGCCTGTTACTGAAAACATCTCTCCTTAGAATATCATTGCCTTTCATCATTTTTTTTAACATTTGCAACTTTTCATCTCTGTCTCAATCTATCCTTTTTGGTCTCGAACACAGTTATTTTAATGTTTTATTTTAAAGCGTAATAGTGTATGATGCCCCCAAATAGTAGAAGACTGTATTAAGCAAAGCTTCATATGTTCCCGAAAGTCAACATTTTAAGTGTTATGTTTTGAAAAACCAAAGCTATAAGAGGATGTAATTCTAAAGGAGCCTAATGAAAAAACAAAAACAAATATTTCACAGTATCCTACATGTTTTCCTTAGTCTAAACATGGAATGTAAAAAGCATATTCATATCTGTATTTTATAAAACATTATTATTATATATTTAAATGCACTTTAATCACAAGATTCTGGCATCGATTTTATTACTTGGAAAAGTATACCATCGCCAATTGCAGTTAAGGGGAGTAATTAGAGATAAACCAGTAACTAAAGTAATAGAAACCAGTCCAACATATACCATTCTGCCTTCTTGTGCCAATCATTTCACCTCCAGACAAACCTGAGAGATAAGTATGGGTCAGGGGGGTGTATTCACCAAACCCTGAGTTGACACTATACATTATGCAAGATGAATCGAATGAGTTGGCAGTTGCATGATCCATTCTGTGAGATTGTTTCGTGGTATTAAGTATGCATTATGCTGGATGTGATGCAGCAGAGTTGCAAGTGGGCAACCCATGCCATGTCTGGGCAGAGCAAACTCCATGCTTAGCTCGTTGAGCCTTGCAAAAGCTAAGTCAAACTTGTCTTCAACAAAGGAAAAGTATTTGATGAATCACTATGATTGTGGCATATGTACAAACAACCTTCTCTCTGATATGCCTTTATCCAATTTCTCTCTGAATCACCTTCCTTATGCAAATAAATCATAGGTGGGACTAGTTTGACAAATACCTATTTTTTTGAAATAGCATATTAGTCCAAAAAACGCAAATGACATGTTTCTGAAATCAGTGGAAATTCTACTACTTATTATAGATGAAACTCTAAGAAATACATTTTTATAATTTTCCCACTTTCTTATATTCCCCATACTAAATGTTAATATAGGCTAAAGAAATCCCTAATTGTCTTGAAAAAAAAAAAAGAAAACATGACAGTATTAACTAAAATGAAGGGCAGTGGGGAAAGGGCAGAGTGCTAATAAAGCTTTTTGCACCTAACTGTAAAATCAGTTGAAGACTTTAAGAGGTTAAGAGATGCATTTTCAGAATCAGTAAATATTTAACTTTTTTAAAATTCCATTTTCCCAAATATTCTTCTGAATACTGTAAATTCTTTGGTATAACACACACCTGAGTATAAAAAAGAAAGATCTCCACAGTGCTCATCTTGATAATATCTCTTTTGCCAAAACCAGTTGGTGTTTTGGATAAAGATCTTTTCTGTGCGAGTTCCAGCTGGTGTTTTTTCATCTATTTTGACAAGTGGTTATGAAGCTGTTACAGTGAATTCTATCGTGAGTTCTTCAGTGATTGCTTTTGTGATATAATGTTACAAACCAATAGATACAGTATGTGTGTATCATATTTTAACCTGGCTCCTCCTTTTGTGGTATATTGCATTCTGCAAATATTTCAAACTGCAAGTTAGATAAGGTAATTGATAAACTGAAAATGTATTATGCCAATATACAGAGTGTCATTGTTACATTTGTAATGTTCTATAAAAGCTCATAGTGTTTTCACTTCTCCATCTTTATGATGATGCAATGCTCAAGGTCCAAGAGAAGAAAATGGGGATTATCGTAATCCTTTTACAATGATGTATGTATGAGCATAACTGCACTAGGCCTGGCGCAGGACAGCCTCCAGATCTACAATGACAGAGCTGTTCCTTCTTGTGCTCTGCCGTTCTTCTTTGTGCAGAGAACCAGAATATGACATCACAGAACAGTTTCAAGGGAGATCTCTGATCTCCCCAACTGGCCCATGGAGAGCTGCAGCACACTAGGGAGGGCTCAAGGATCAACTGGCCTCTAATAATGTGAGCAAAGGGGCTGCCGTTAATCGCCTTTATAGACAGTGCTCATATTCGCAGCTCACTTTAATGGAGCAGGAGAGGGGCGGTAATAGGGATAATGGGGTGCAGGGCTGAAAAGCTGAAAGTTCATTTGCCTTGGGGCCTGGTGCAAACTGCACCCCATACAGCCTGTTGACATACTTTACCCGTTCAGCTAACCAGAGGTGAAGAATCTATAATGCTAACCAGCCAAGTACATAGCACATTAAATATTAACAGGCAACCATTCTAATTTTGCTGCAAAAACATTAGATGCCCATATTGTCAAAGCTATAATAGAGGAGAATTCACATTGCACGAGGTACACACAAGAAATCAATTAGTGAGCTATTATTGAGTGAGTCCGAGTCCGTCAAGGATTTGTTAAGCATACACAGTGTTTCATTGATTGCTGCATATTTAATATGGTTAGAAGCAGAACAGTAGACAGTATTAGTTTTAATTTGCACACATGAGGAGTGGTATTACAATAATGTCAATCTCTCAGGTATTAGTGCATGTTCCCTTTAAAATAGTATTATTATTATTATTTCAATTTCTTAATGCAGCCCCTCCATACATGATGCTCCAGGAAATGAAAGCTTTGGTGCTTTTGGAAATGGAAGATTTGAATGAAACATTTCTATTATGTTTAACAGCAGACCATGGTTTTGTGTACTTGACTAATGCTCTGCTAATCTCAAAAAGAATGTAGAAACACAATACTGTTTTGTAAAGGCAATGACCTTTTTCTTCACCTAGCTTTTCATTAGGAAACACTACCGGTACTCAATCCCCAGTCCCTAAAATGACAAATTCATTTTTAGTCTATGCTACTTTCTTTTCGTCAAGGCACATGGGGTTGACCTAAAGTCACTCCATAACAGGTACAATCAACAGAGCTGCAGATCACAAGTAATATGAGTGGACATCCATCCCCTTTGAATAGTTGTTATTGAGAACAAGGATTTATTTACCTGTCCAATTTAACCCCTTCCGTAGGAGACTAATTAAAATTGGGTTTATAGGTCCAATTTATGTTAGGGTGAGCAAGTGATGCTTCTAGTAACCACATACACCATGCAGGGCAGCACTAAATTAGATCCACAACAGAAATAAACATTTTCTTGCTGAGCAAGGTCTCTGGGCAGTCTAGTGTTAGTGTCAATTTATTAAAATTAATATTACAAGTGGTACTAATTATTACCTACTAGACTTACTAACACCAATATTTTGCAAAACCCTGTACAATGAAAATAGGATCAAACATTGGTAGGCCATATTTTTAAAGAAAAAGAACAGTTCCGTGTGAAAGAGAGACAAGCATGTTCACTACCTCAGACATAGTGATTAACTTTTGTTAGCAATATCTGACATCAAAATATTTTGTTGTGAGTTGGAAAAAGATTGAAGATCAAAGGTCCCACTTTGTGCTGACATCACATCCACTTTGGGGCACTGATGCTGGGAAGTCTAAGCACTCCTCTTACCTTGGACCTCCTGAGCTGTACCCAATGACTTATGGGAGTCACGGCTCTGACATGAATTCCCATGTTGTCCCTGCATTCGTTTTTAACAATTGTACTTCAAGTGTTCAGATTTTGTTCTTCCATTCCCCTAATACTTTAATATGATGGTGAGGATTTCTGCAGAGTAAGAGCTGTTTTACAAGTGTTTACCCAACTTTTCTTTTGAAGGCAACATTTCATACTAAGGTGAGGAAGTTAAATGTATCTGCCCATCCTTAACTGGCATGGAAGAACCCCGAGTCATATACATTTAAAGATTGCCTGCCTCCATCATGCGGAACAGGCTGTCTCCTTCTATGTGAAAAGGAGCCCCTGTGTGGCATTAGTTAGAACTCAGAGCAGATCTTTCTGGTTTGAAACACTGTCATATGGGACAAAGACATTGAAAGGTTTACATGTACTAAGCATTGGAAAGCTTTTCGGCGTACGTTAGTCTACCCAAACGATGTAGGAAAATCTGGAAGATATTTAATAGAAAAGTGAGTTCAAGCAGTTATTTTCCAGCTTGTCCTAGCATTATAGTTGAAAAAACATAACACACCGATCTTGTTTTGTTTTTTTTATTTCATCAAAAGAGTTGGAAGTATGTACAGTAAAAATTAACATATTAACCCTATTATTTTATCATCATAAATTATTATTGATAATATTATTATTGATTTATATAGCGCTATCATATTCTGCAGCACTGTTCAACTCTAGATATATTAACTGGTTTCCTATTTATATTTTTCCTAAAGCTTTGTAAATTTATTGAGCCAAGTATAACGCTCGAAAGCTACTGCGGAGCTATAAATCTGCAGCTAATCTATAGGTATTATTTGCAGTATGACACATGAATAAAATACCTTTAAACACCTGTACACACATTTACAGTAATTACAGATTTAAAAATACAGCTCCACCTGTATTTAATAAACAATAAGATCCCTTTGTTCCCAAGCTGTAAATATACTCACTAATTTATCACTACATTGGCTTCATCTCCTTCCGACATAATATGCTGCACTTCAAAGGAAGCTATCAAAGCTTTATACTGTCATGGGTAGGATTAAATTGTGGTACCATTGATTTTAATGGAGCAAAAGAAACGCATGTCTCTTCTAGAGATTTCTGAGAAATTTAACAAGATGTGGAACTTTTCCCCTTCATAGATATGTTATTATGTAGCATGATGAGAACCAGAAATATCCTGGTGCTGTTTAACAAGATATTAACACGAACAGATACAATGCACCAATGTACATTTATAAACTGCAGATGTGCTGTATAGGCAGGGCCTATAGGTAAAGTAGGCACCCGCCTAGGGCGCCTACATGGAGGGGGTGCCGGCAGCCGCAAACTGCCGGACATGGTCATTCATTAGAAGCGCGGCTCGCGGTCACTATGGGGAGGAGTTGGGTATAAGTGGGTGTGGTAAAAGAGGAGGGGCTTATGGGGGTGAAGCCAGGGGCGGCAAAATTATGTTTTGCCTAGGGTGGCAAAAATCCTTGCACCAGCCCTGTGTATAGGCAATCGGATATTTAAGATGGTGACTAATCCCATTAATACAAATTGTGAACTTCACTGCTTCTCTATAACGTAGCGATACCTAGAGCTCCCATCCATATTGTATATGTAAATACTTTAATACACATGCTTCTAAAAGAAACAAAAAAGGAGAGCACTTACCTGACACAGAAGAGACAGCCCTGCTGCAAAAGCAGCCCTCATCCTCCATGCTCCATCTATTCTTACCACTGCCTGCATGCTTGAAACGATGGGTATTCTTGCTGCGCACGTGCGTTCTCAGAGACGGCATCTCCTGCGCGGCATTTAGTTGGTGGATGGGGAAAAGGGTAAATGAATATAGGGTGGTTCTGCAGAATCCCCCATGCATTTGTAAAACGGACAACACAGGAATTTAAAGGGACCACACAGCTGCCATATGCATTAAAGTTTATATGATGTCTGAAGCTTCGCTTTAAAGTCTGATTAAGCTATCGCACAAAGGTCAGTCAATGTCACCTCAAAGTTAAAATTAAAAAATATTCAAATAAACTGACCTCCGCATGTCCTTAAAAGGGAATTTTATGGAAAAATATTTCTCCTTGAGCATAAAATACAGTACTGTATACATTAATGTAGGTTAGCATTGACAAAAACCTCCTTTTGTTCCGATAAACATTCTTTATCGGCAGTCCTGGAGACTGCAATTGTCTCAACCATTTGATACTTTGAGTGTTTCTGCTCAACAACCACACTGAGCTGGTTCTTTATGGCAATGCTAATTGAGTCTGTAACTCCTTTGCTCTTCCAGAGTGCCCAGCCGAGCCGTTAACTATAAGCCGTTCTATTGTTTACCACAGATAGTATGATATGGAGTCAGGGTGTTTGTTTAGTAGATCGGGGTAAACTAATAGAGCTAGAACACAAATAAATGAATTATATGCAGTTGTCTGAAAAAAAAATATTATGCAATATCTAGAACAGTTTCATATAAAGATAACAACATATTTTACTTATTTTTAATGTGATAATAGTAATAAAACATGTTGAAAGTTTACTTCTATTTAAAAAACAGATTAAGACTAAACATGATGTATTGTATTAGTGTACATTTTACTAAGTATGAAGGCATGCACCTTGGCCATTTCTAGTTTTTCCTCTGATGATCTACACTTGGCATGTTTTTTTATCTTTAATATGGTAGACACCAAATTGGCATCTGCATAGCTCAAGACGCACCAATTGTGTTGCAATTGTCCCCCTTTGTTTTGAGAAAAAATGGGGTAATGTCTGTATTATCCATAAAATGATAATGCGTAAGAACCATCTTTGAACAGAGTTGGTTTATGAGAGACCGGGTGACGGAACATCTGATATAGATTCCAGCTCCGGAAAACATCTTGATGCAATTTTATATTTATCGGGGGATATGATACTTGACATAATGAAGGTCAATAAATTATGTCTTCTGGTCCATTTACTCAGAAACAAGTGTTACACTTTACAGTATATAAACAAGCAATTCTCAGTGCGAGTAGACTGGAAACATGAAACGCATTAATCAGTTTCTTTGTGTCTTTTCAGGGAAAAAAAACATGGAAACATAAATGTGTAAAACTAAGTAACTTAAAATTGGCTGCTCAGCAATAAAACTGAGAAAGTACCCCTAACAATAGATGAATGCTGAGGTATCCCTTCATTGACTAGTTCATTCAGCTGAGAACTAAAGAACTAAAGGAGATCAAATCAAGCCTGTCTGTAAATTATAATTTAATATTTTAGGAACTGAATACATATCCGATATGGATACAGACAGATAAAGATCTGGCCATGCTGGAAGATGCAGTCATGAAGCCAGCTGACAATAGGCTTCATAGGCTTCATCAACAGATCAACAGCCCATTTGGCCAGCCTCAATGTAGTGTCCTTGCACAGTAACATATACATTATATAGTGGGCCTGATACACATTTGGTCAGACACGATTGCATGAGCATCTTTACTCCAACGTAATCATGTTGGATATACACGTCAAAACATTGTCCTTGATTGGATTAATAATGTGTCCATTTAGGCCTATGGAAGACATTAATATAGTAATAGTTTAACCCCCTCATCTGGTCTACCTCCATACTGTTAAACAATGGTAGGCATTGTCAATAACATAAAAGTAACACTCTAAACTATATAGTGTTACTGTAGGGTTCATATTTCCCATTCCCCTCTTACATTTTGTGAAAGAATGATGGTTTAAATTGGGATTACTATATAAACATTATGTGACTATTATTCTACTGGATGTTTAATTTCATCTTTCTCCTCTTATATTTTCAGGACTATTAACTATTGCAACATGAGATCTTGGTGGAATTTATTTATGTAACTCTGTTATCATTACAAAGACTCTATTATAGAGGGTTTTACATTAGCATGGTGTACCAAATAAAGTTTGTGTTGCTTTGTTTATGTGTTTGTTTGAAGAATTGATGTTCTGATAATACCAGACAACAGTGGAAACACCAGTGATGAGAAGATTCATAATAGTCCAGAAAGTTCACAATATGGAAAAAATATACTATGATGATTGAAGTATAATTGAAAACGTGTATTGAAACGTCTTAGATTTAAGTTAGGTAAATTTGGTACATTGGTAATTAGTATTTTCTGTAATCTTGGTGATAACCATCTTAAAGATACTTAATAACTGTGAGTGAATGAGAGATATATAAGAGAGATATGGCTTTTTTAAGATTGGCATTAACACGTTTCCAGTTTCCTTCAATGAAGTTGACAGCAGTCAACGAAATGCAAGTCATGTATAAGTATGTAGGGTACGTACAACGCAGGATTTCTCCCACCCACACTTTTGCTAGTTATTATATAGATTGATATGTGATCTAGAATGCTAACTACATATAGACTGTTTACACTACCCTTTTAAGCAGGGTGGGCATGGCATCTATAGGAGAGCAGCTGTTGCATTTGACACTTTTGTTAGTTTTACTTTCTTTCTACTAGTCACTAATCATTATGTAGCGGGATACATTTTCACTTTTATTATTACAGATGAAAAGTTAAGTTTTACTGGGTGGTTGTTTTCCTCACAATATTGCTTCTTATTTATTTTAAGGGAAGACAGCTGTTACGTATTAGCAAATTAGTACTGTAGCAAATGTTTATTCATCGCAGTAAACAGATCTTAGACTATCTAGTGTTCTAGACATTCATCCCTGGCTTTCATGCTTTCCTCCAATTTGCTATACACATATCACTTGGTAATTAGCAAATCTGAATCTACATTTACCCGCTAGCAAGAGCAGGTCCCTCTTTTTCTTCTATACTGCTATGTTTTACTGTGTTACAATAGTTCAGTAAGTAATCTGACATCTCACTGATTTAACCTTTTTGGTGCCAACCATGCGTGTGATACACGATTGGCCAAACTGGCCTATGATCGCCAACCATGTACAAAATATGTATTGGTCCCATCCGTGATAACTACAAGCAACTACGGAAATTTTTTTCTGAATGCAATGCTGATCACATTTGTAACTGTTTCTTTTAACATAAATAAAGTCTACATTTCAATAAAATATAAATAAATGTTTTTTCAATAAAATTGAAAGGTCCAGTTGGTGAACACAAGGAATAACCAAAAGGGTTTTGGTGAATGCTACAGAGACATTAAGTAATAGGACAGTCATAAGGCTGCCCTGAGTATGAAATGTAATAATTAAGGCATAAATAAAGAAAGGTAATGAGCCAGGTGGTTTAAATCTGCCAAATATTGATGTTTTATCTGCTATTACCTTTTGTTTTAGACGTAATGGAAACTTTCATACTTTGCACTATGTTTCGAAGAATGTATTTTGTTCTACTCCAAAATGGAAATGCAATTAAATGTGGCAAAAGCCATCAAGCAATTTAAATATCTTTAAAATCACTAATGTACATATGATCCATGGTGGCTTTTAGCAGTTTGCTGACAAACTGTAAATCTATTCTATAATCACATTTGGTGCTTGACCAGAGGCTTAAGTAGTATAATGTCATTTCCAATTGCAAATACATTCCAGTCTGCTGAAAAGAAAATCTTTGTTTATTTCAACTGTTGTATCTCTGGAATAAACCTGTCTATATTGTGGAATTTAAAATTCTTATTACATTACTAACTAGGTGTAGGTGTTCATTAATACATGTCAAATAAGTTTATTAACAGGAATGTTTTCAATACAAATGCTATGCTATTCACGCTAAATTAGCAGTAGACAAGGGTAAGACTAGGGTTAGTGGTGCCTGGGTGTAGTATTTCTATGTGTGCCCATAACTAACACACACATTTTATCTAACACCATATAATAACAAACATTAACACTATATACGTACTCATACATACACATATACTCTCTCCTTGCCTTGATTTTCCTCTCCACCACAACATTAACCTTAGGCTCATCCCTTACACTCTAACACAATACACTCAGAAACACACACACACCAACACCATACACTCAGAAACACACATGCAAATATTATAAAGCTGATGCACACCTCCAAGTTAACACCATACATTAACACTCACACTCTAACTTGGTACAATAAAATACACACAAATGTTAACACTATATGCTCACATGCACACATAATGAAACCATACAGTAGCACACGCTAATATCATACTCTTACACACACAAGCTAACTCCATACACTTACACACACATATATATTCTCTCCTTCAACTCCTCTCCCTCTCCATTCCCCTCTCCCTATACTTTGGTGCAGCTGTTCGTCCCTGTCAGTGGAATTAATGGAGTTGGTGTCTCTAATATAAGAATTTTACTTCTCCCATTGCTGATGTTCCCTCACACAAAACTGGTGAGATCATAGAAGGAGCTAATAAGAACAAAAATGATTTGCAAAAAAAAAAAAAATTTGCAATTGCCCCCTAGTTGCTTTTTATATTTAAAACAAGTACATTTTAAATAATAATACATTTTAAATAATATTATGCAGTAATATAAACCCTCTGTCAGCTTAATTGTGAAATTTCCCCTGGCATCAACTTCTGAAGATTATAGATGCAAAGTTATAGCTGCAACACCTCAAGTAAATGGTGTGTCCCCCCCCCCAATGTATTTGTCAACCAGTTCTGGCAAACATTGTGCACCTGTAGAGGGAAACGCATATCCAAGGTTTTTGTAAGGGTATCATTATATTCTTATAATCTTTTACCAGTGATGGTCAATCTGTTTGTATTTGGGCCCTGGTGTCTGGGTCAAGGCTTCTACTACACCAATCTAAGTGTTGTCCAGAAATATTGTTGCTGCTGAGCCCTGCCTTCTACATAAACTAAGAAAATACATTTTTGTGTTTGGTCTATTTGTTTTAAATGAGTTAAAAAAAAAAATAAAATAAGACAGGAGCACATGTTTTCCCATTTTCCTGGGAATAACATGGTAATAACACAAAAGGCTAAGATTATGATTTTCCTTGAATTTGCAATCCACATTGCTTCAACTATTATTATCAAAGGTAAAGTGATGATTGAAAATACTGCCTTAATACGAAGCAGATGGTATTAAATGCAAACTTAAAACAAAAAAGAGCTTTGCCTGTCCCTTCGATACAACCTAATGGTAGCATAGCCAAAAACGATGGTAGAATAAAAAAGGAGGTGGACAAAGTCATGGGAATACCCATCTCCAGAAATCTGTAAAAGGGCCACTAGTAAAGTAAAATAGTAAAGGTGCTAGCAAGAAATGATAGTAATGATAGTTAACTAAAATTATAGGTTGCCAATGAATTAAACAAGTAAAATAACATTTATTGGTGCTAAATATAAAATTTAATGAGGGTTCCATGACTTCCTATGAAGAAACATAATAACTGATATGATATATAAACCTCTCTACAGCCATATTGCAAAGCACCACTAAACTCAAACAACACATTCACTGCCTGGTTCAGCCCTATTGAAGTTTATTAATGTTTTTGCCTAATTTACCTATACTGACCTAATACTGGAATTTTGCTTCTCAGTCTATTAGCTATCCTTGATTTTACTGTCATGACAAACACTTCTAAAGCTATCCTGAATCCAAGACAGGACCAAGGACTGCTTAAGGTCTGAGTCTTTACATCAGGAAAAAAGGCAGAGTAGATAGGCAAGGGGTTCATCAGCCATCAAATTTTTGGTTTATAAAAAAAAAGCAATTTTACAGATAATTTTTTTCATTTTCACCCTAAAAACCTCAACCAACTTTTGTGTATCATAGTATGCATAGGCAGGACTTGAAGAATACCATATTATTTGCGCATCATGGCCACATCTTGTTTTCTAAACTGTATATAAACGTTAACTGAAAAAAATTATAAATTTGTGCCAAACCACAAAACATACTGAGGAATTGTCAACTGCTTGAAGACTTGTGCTTGAATACACACAGTGGTAGATATTACACAGTATACTCTACCATTTCTATGTAGCAACCCCTACTAGACACAGAACCCAAGGGTAATCTTTGTATAGGATCTGTTGGGATGATATTATTCGTGTCTACCACAGCCTTTGCGTTCCTTTCCCTAATTGAAGAAATTAGCACAACGGACAGGCCCAATATATTACGCACCTACCAGTTCACCAGAGATAAAGAAAAAGCTGATGGATACGGCAAAAGCATTCTTTTGTTTACCCAATATGGGTCCCTTCAATGAGGAAACTTTATATTCATATAAATTTATGTTGAAAAACAGAGAATAAAATGCAGAAAAAATGAGAAACAATTACTTCTTATTAATTTTCCTTTGGATTTTATTTAGTAATCTAAAACACAAATTTAAAAAAAACCAACTCATATCAGCATGAAACCTGAACGCAATGACGCACAAGAAGCCCTGTTTATCTTAAGACTGAAGTTTAAAATGACAATTGACTTAGAGATTTATTTAGGGTTGCAATATCTTTTCAGTGATTAATGAGTTATTTTGACGTTGCTTAAGTACCAAGAAAAGACACTCTCCAAAATGTTTATCTTTGTTAAACCTATATTTAAAACGAAACAGTAAGGATCCAAGATAGATTTACAATAACTAAACCTAAAAAATGGTTTATGTGCACTAAAAGTGAAATTATATCCAGATTACAAATTATTCTTGATTACTTTATAATGTGACTGATAATGTTTAGGTTCCTGGACAGTAGCCTATTGCAGTAGCATATTCTGATTTATATAGCAAATTATGGTTACTTGGGAAAATGTCGTTAGCTGAGTTAGCTTGGGTTGTTATTACTTGCCAGAAATAAATTATTTTGTCATAACATTGAGCACAAAATATTAAATTAACTAGAAACATTTGGGAACATTTGCCAAATTGGATAGTGGAATGATGCTAAAATAATCCTTGATTACTTATTTTCATTAAAATATGAGAACTGTGTAGTATATAAAATCCTTCTTGCGTTCATAGAAAGATAATAATGAATAGAACAACGTATTTGTCAGGACCTGGGTCCATACGGACGACTGTAATGACCCAGCGCGCCCAAAGATGGAGTTCAGGAGTTCAGTATGCAGTAGCGGAGTCTCAGGACAGGGCCTGGTGCGGGACGACTGCACTCACACGGGTGATGAGCATCTAGGGTTGTGCAGCCACACACCAGCGCCCAGATATAGAAGTGGATGTAGTCCAGAACGAAGTTAAATCCTGCAGGCTCCCTGGAACAGGCATGAGACATTACACAAGACTCATGTGCAGGATGCTGCAGGCTGGGAGTGTGGAAGCTAAGCAGAGGTTATAGAAGAAACATAACAAGCAAGGGATAGGGAGACCAGGCAAGAAACATAATAGGCAAGATATACATGATACAGGGCACTACATGGAACAAGACATGAACAGGACAGGACACCCCTCTACTGGGGATAAGGGACAGACTGATACACAAAAATACAGAAACTAGCCTAGGACTGGTTGATAACTATTGGAGATTCCGTCACATCTTATGGCCATAGTACGCTTAGCCCACCACTACGCCAAAGTACTCCAATGGCGGTGGGTCCTAACGCTAATCCCTGCTGACAGAGGTACGAAACAAACCAAACATGAAATCCAAACACATAGCACTGAGACATACCTTAGACTGCAGACTAAGACAAACAGAACACACGGGAGGGGCACACCTTATAAAGGATACAAAGCAAAAGCAAAGAGCTGAAGCAGATGCAAGGAATGGGAGATAAGAACAGTGCAAAAGAAAATCCAGGAATGGATTCAAGCAGAACAGGGAAACTGAAACAAGAGTGAGATATGCAGCTCCGCAGCCTGGGTAGGATCATGACAGTATTTTTGTTAATAAGAACATCAGGCAGGGATTGTGAACCTCTAGATACACGACACTGCAGAGTGTGGATGCTGGCAAAATCTTTCAAGAAACTCATCCTACCGCGCAGATGCTGGGCTCTATCCAGGGCACATTTGTAGACTTAAAATGTTTACATATAAATAGGCCATGCACATCTATAGGAGTCAAAAGGTAAAAATCAAGATGCAAAAGGCCTTCCAGGGTTTCAAAAAGGTCATATAGATACAGGTAACAAAAATACCATGCACATGCCAGATTAAATATGAAAAATCTAATATTTATTAAAAAAATAAATAAATATATATATATATATATATTCCAAGGTGTAAGGAGGGGTTGGAAGTCCCAAACATTGAGTTTTACTAACTAGCATGTGCCTTTCCTCTTTTACGTACAGGAGAATGTTGTACTTAATGGACCAACTCCTGTTTCTTAAAAAGCCAGAAATACCATGACTGTATAATTTGCTCCTAACAATTACATTTGCTATAAAAGTATGAGACAGCGTAGCCTTCCACTATCACTATACTAGAGAGGATGATACCTGGTATGTCTACTCAATTGACAGAAGCATGGCATCCTAAGGGTGGGAGACTTGATAGAGGGAAATACCATTTGCTCTTTTGAGAACCTACACCAAACTTATGACCTACCACATAAGGAATTATATAGATAGTTACAGATCCGACACCCCTTACTCTTGTACTCTTCCTCACAGCTAATTATATCAACACTGGTCTCACAACCATGCATTGGTAATGTTATGTTTAGTGCTCGATTTCTAAATGTTATTGTAGCATTTTAAACCATCTACTTCAAAGAAAATTATCCCATATGGAAGCATGGGAACATGAATTGCACCTTAATTTCCCAGTTGAAGACTGGCAGGAGATGGATAAGGGGGTCTCCCATTGTGTGAACCACACAGAGTTACATTCAACATTCCATACCACATACTTTGACTAGAAATTAAAAAATGTTGGGCCCTTGGTTGACAAGCAAAGAACTGGCCTCACTCTTAACATACAGAAAGGTGGCACTGGGGGATGTGATGCATGGATAGCTATGGGGTGGATGGGGAGGATGGACAAGATGAGAGGAGCCTGCACCTGGTCAGTCTGCCACTGGTCCTTGATTAGAGAGCATGCGCTGACCATAACAGCAGCTGGACTGGCTTGTCACTACACA
This sequence comes from Sceloporus occidentalis, assembly GCA_023333645.1. Classification (NCBI taxonomy): domain Eukaryota; kingdom Metazoa; phylum Chordata; class Lepidosauria; order Squamata; family Phrynosomatidae; genus Sceloporus; species Sceloporus occidentalis. Next base: position 2,312,342 of record JALMGF010000061.1, read on the forward strand.
ATACGCCGCTTTAGCATGAGTCTCTGAGTCACTGTTTTTTGTTAGTCCAATAGAAATAGCTATTAGAACACATGACAAACATATTTTTTCAATGATTGTATATAAAAATAGCTATTCTTGACAATTGGCAACTTGACCTTGAAAAGTAACTGGGAACTCTCATACTTTCCACTTTCTCCAGGAAGGAGAGAGGCATTTGGCTGTGTCCACTCTCTCATTACTTTCCTACTCCCCATCCACTTAAAGCTGTTTGAAGCTAGCCCAACTTCATCCACAGCAAGCCCTGTCCTGGGAAGTTTCCAGGTATACATGTACTATAGCCTTCAGAAAGAATACAATTATTCTAAAAACACTCATTATATATATGTCTTTCTTATGAACTCACTGAGCTTCTCTGGATGTAGCTTACTGTGGCTTGTCAGGTGTACTGTTACAGTTTACCATATTTAAAATGGTCAAAGCAAAAATATACATAGAATCAAAAAAGACAGCACAATAAATTAGGAAAATATCCTAATACATCAACAGTATGTGCTGCAAAAATGTGCATTTATTTCTACTTGTCTTGAAAGTGTTATTCTATAAATCGCTAGTAAAATAATTTGCCATATGTTTAGCTTTTACAGGAAGTCTGCAAGTCATTATGCAGATATCACGTGTGAAGCATACATTTGTAATGTACTGACCGGAGACCTGATTAGAAGTGCTTACAACTTCTCTTTATTGACGACACAACATATGTTATATACAAACATACCGAAGAACCATTTGTTTCTGTAATGCTAAGTGTTTACCTCTTCACCATACACTCAGGCGTATAAACCCATTCCATTGGTATTACATAGAATTGTGTCCTTTATCGTGTGTGTGAAATCAATGATAAAAACATGCTAATGGTATTGGATTTGATGTGGTAAGTAGGGATTTGGTCACTATATTTGATTGCAAATTACTATTCTTTTTTTCAACGCTATATTGGTATTTGGCTAGACTGTGGATATGTTAAAGCTCTCATGTGGCTTTCAGTAATCCCATACAGTAAACTAAATGTGTCAGTCCTTGATTTGATTAAAATGTACCCCTTTTGTCTGAATTACCCATATAATTCCTTTCAGATTGTTAGCGTTCATGTGCAGGGCCCTCATAAACGCACCATTCTTGCCGGACGTGCCATAAGGCTAGAAGGCAAGTTTATGAACAAGGTCCTTAACACCTCCGAGCAGTATCTAGATCTAGATCTAGCAATACCAGTGTTAATCATGTAATCCAGGGTATGTCTGTTTTAAACTCTGCTGGTTATTGTAAGCAGTATTTTTTCGTGAAACCCTAAATTTCTGTACCACATGCCAAATGTTAGTGACCTAATCAACTTGTGTGAAGTGGTGGCATGCCTACCTGCCCCCCTTCACTCCAGACACCACATTTGCCAAATGGCCTTTTGCTGCAGTTCTATCACAGATTTGGCTTTTTAAAACATGGTTCTCTGCTGAAGCTTTTTACTGTCTCTTTAACCTGCATGCAGGTCATTTGGTGCAAATTCCAAACAGTCTCTGCATTATTCCCTCTCATGTCTTATTGCACAGAGTGAATCGGTATGCAGACATATTCTTTTATTTTGAATAACAATTTATATTGTACAACACATTTTTGAGAGACCGACTTATAGAGCAATGAATGTTTTCAATGGCAGAAAGAACGCTAAACGTATATTTTACTGTGAGATACTGCAGGAGATCTAGAGAGTGGGAAGAAACTAAAATAAACAGACAGAGCGATAAAAAGTCAGAGAACAGTTTCTTAGATGGGAAAGGAAGGTACTGGGACATGTGGATGCTGCATATTTATAGTACTTGTAGATTTTAGCAATCCTTGATTGTTATTATTAGTATTATTTATTTAAATAGCACCAACAATGCACGCAGCACTCACAGTACATACATTAAAAAGGTATGACAAATCTAGAACTGATCCATACCAAATCCTACTCTTGCCATTTATGAATAGATTATCACAAGGTGCTCCTTAATTGTGCAGTTAAGTAACCTTCTCCAGTAACTTTTTATTCTTTTAGATTGTAAACTCGTTTGAGCAGGGACCGCCTTAGCTTTTGTTTCTGTAAGTCCAAATCGTAATGTTACCTACTACTTGCCATGTCCAGTTTACCCATTGTACAGCATTGCAGAATATTATGGCCGGCAAATAGATCAATATATAATAATACTAAGCCAAATTTGAGTCATACAAAACACAGTTATCTGGATATGGCCGTAATAACAATGGCATATTTGTAAATAATCAAGGACAAAGTGTTTGCAGAAACTTGATTGATTTTAACGGTAATTTTAACGATGATTTAACTTGGACACCAGTATTGCTTTGTTATTAGACTTCAGGATTTCATAATCCACAAGTGTGTTTTGGGGAAATGTATTTAACTAGAGGCAGCGATTGGATTCTATGTATAAAGCTATTCTTCCGGATTAATCAAGCTATATATCAGTCTGATGTGATATGATTTAGTTGAGCAGGGTGTTGGATATACAGAATTTCACAAAATATATGTATTGCCTGCAAACAATATACATATACATATGTATTTTACAATATATATATATGTATTGCCTGTAAACAATGGTATTCAATAAAATGTGATGTAGCAGCAGTAGGTGTCATACTGAAGTGTGGATCACATCAGCTGAAGCAAGGAGAACAGGATTCCAATAAACTATAATACTCCGATGTAAGTAACACAAGTAACAGTGGACTTAACTCAGAATTATTATTATTATTATTTAGTGTTTTATATAGCGCCATCAGATTCTGGAATTATACAGCTCTGTGTTATACGATGGCACAAGGGTAAGGCAAGGCACAAGAGAGATAGTAAGGGGGTAAGGAGGGAAGGTAGTGAACGTATATGTGTCTGTGAGCATGCATGCATGTATGTATGTATGTATAGTTGTGTATGAGCATGTATGTGTAAGTGAAGTATTTGTGAACATGTATATGTAAATGTGTGTGAGGATGGATGTGTATGTGTGAGCAAATTCGGTGAAGGCCTTTGGCCCACTTCTATCCATAGATATGCATGGCTGCACGCTACATTAGCATACAAATATAGCGGGTGGCCTCTTATGTTAAACTGTCGTGGCCGTACTTAATGTCATGGCAGCTAACTCAGATTTACAATCCAGATTTGGAACTCAGATTACAATGTTTGGTATCTTTTAGAATAATAAAGAACCCATGCAATGTGCACCTTCCAGGTAATTTACCCTGGCTCAAAAAACAGAAATAGCCAAATCATCTAGTGTTCTGCCTGAATTACAAATATGAAAAGTGGTCACCTCCACATAATTTACACATATGATTTATTCACTTTTTAAAATAATTTAATCGAGAAAACAGACTGTAAATTAGCACAAAAAATGTTTTTCAGATCGTACAAGGCACTGTGGAAATCGTGGAAACTCATACAGTGATTTATTATATATTGCATGCAGTGGAGAAATTCCTGTTATTCCCTGCTCTGGAACAGATTTTTAACACTTGTCCAAACAAGAATCTTATTGAATTTATATTGCTAAATATGTGTGACAGAGGGTTGTAAATCTTTAATTTTAACATGCTGCTGTAACCAACAGCAAACTGAGTTAATCAACTGCTTTGATTCCCACACTGGCTTGCAAGTACTTTAAACGAGGAATAAAAACAACTACCTTATTGATTTCTGGAGATGGTTTTCATTTACTTACACAGACAAATTTTTATTCGCATTTGATCCAGTTTTCTGCACATTATTGTCAGTTTATTTGCTGTGGAGCTCTGCGATACACTCATATTTAGCACATACTTTGAGCTATTAAACAAAGCGATAATCTTTAAGAGGTGCTTTCTCTCCTACATTGGGACGAGCAGAGTCTTTAAGTACTGATATCCAAACCTGGGAACTTCTCGGCTCCGGCTACCTGGACTGCACACTGACGTCGTTGGGCGGTCCTGCTGATGTCAGGGGAGTTCCCGCTGATGGTAGCGGGAAACACCCCCATGTTAAGGAAAATGGGCGGGGAGCGGGGCGTGTCAAGACCCCGTGACCTGAAGGATTTGGCTCTTGACCCGGAGAACCAGAGAAGCAGTGCTCACCCGGCAATCTCCTGGTCAAACCCAGAGAGTTCCCCGGTATGCTCAGGGCCGGCCCAAGGCAAAATGCCGCCTGGGGCGAATTTTAAAATGCCGCCCCCCCCGTCCCTGCCGCCCCCCCTTGTACTTACCTTTCAGCAGTCCTGCGGCGAGTCTCCCTGTTCGGTCTCCGTGCTGGCTTGTAATGCTGAGCGCTGGAAATCTTCCGGCACTCAGCATTACAAGCCGGCACCGAGACCGAACAGGAAGACTCGCCGCAGAGGAGAGAGGGGCGCCGAGCGGGTACTGACAGCTTGGTAAGTGAAAACCACTAGGCCCCCCTTTCTCTCTCTTTCGCTTTAAAAAAAAAAAAAAAAATAAAAAAGGGCTTGGGGCGGCAAAGTGCCGCCCCTTCAAAAGTGCCGCCCCTTCAAAAGTGCTGCCTGGAGCGGTTGCCCCACTCGGCTCCATTGTCGGGCCGGCCCTGGGTATGCTGATATCCATATCAGAAGAAGTTGGGTGAATAAGCAGTGAGCACCCGAGAGGCAGTATCTTATACAGGATCTATAAAAAAATATGGTAACACTTTTATATCCATCTTTCCTTTGATAGGTTTTTTATTAAATGTTAAACAGTTATGTTTTGTTTAATGGGTTGCTTTTCTTGAACTTGGGAATGAATTTTCCATTCAGGAAAGTTTGAGATTCCTTTTATGTGGTATATCAGCTGTCTTCTCTGTGTACAATCATTGTGAATCAGCTTTTACAAACTCAGTCTCTTCTGATTTTGTTCCCAGTCTTTTAACACATGGTTGCCGTCTTCTCCAAAAAAAAAAGGTCAAACTCACTGATATTCTTTACATTGTGAAACAGGCTGACATAACCCTATATTTTCAGACCTTTCCCTTGATGTTTTGTGAATTGCTCAGATTTCACAAGGTTGTTGGTTTCTCACGTGGTGGTTATATGAAAAGTTTCAAGTAAGGAAGCTTCCTTCTGAGAACCATATGGGATCACTAGCATAGGATATGGCCATGTGGGTCTTTTCCTTTACCTAATCATTTTAGGATCATTCAAAGTCTGACTTCAATTTGCCCTCTCTTGATTTCCTCTAGACCAAGTCTCTTTTTTTTAAGTAGTGCCTGAAAACCTACATTTTTATATTTTTAAGTATAATATTACTGGAAATCCAATACAGACGCTTCTGCTAAGAACCTAGGGAAGTAACTGCGTAAATTGTTGGCGCTAAATAAATAAAAGATAATAATACGTAACTGAAAATCCTGGGATGTTCTTAAATAAGATGAACAAACAAATTTATTGAGAAATGATTTTTGAATCACACTACTTCATTACCATTTTTGCCATCTATAGCACATTTATCACCACCTTGCCATATGAACTAACAGAACTTAGTAGCAGTTAACATGGGATACTAGTATCTACATATACTTGGACTTTTCTTTCTCTGAAGTTCATATGCATGTCTTGTAATCTGATACGCTATTGATATTAAAAATAGTTCCATCATACATGTATTAATTATACATAAGGTAAACATATAACCATAAAAACACTTCTACTAAATATACATTTCTTCCTAATGCCTATTGTCTACATTGCATTTCATGTTTTTATTGTCTTCCTCCCTAAGCTCAAAGGAAAGGTCCATTAAGAGCTGGTGACTGTATTCTTGTAAGTGTGTGCTCTTAACTGTATACATCAGTTGTCAGACCTGTGACAGCTTTGACTGACATTGCTTACCCTTTACTCTATATTTACATAGAGGGGAAAGATATGGATGTTGGAACTGCAAGCACAGATAGTAGCACTTTTCAATGCCTTCATATACTGATATTTTAATTAACCAACATATATTAAATATTTCATTATTTAAGTGGAATTGCAGAAAACATTTATTGTGCTGTTTGTTCTATTGTTACCACATATACAAGACATGTCCTTCATAAGTAATCCAATTCCTTCTGATGAAACAGTTCAGCTTAAAATGGTTTTGAGTAAATATTTGTCATAATCTAGCTATGACAGAGCATAAGTCAAAGCATGGCTAAGCAAGACCCTGGACTCATTTTTGAAACCTATAAACAAGCTGAGGTGGACATGTGAATCCAAGGATAGAAGGACAGGAGATACTTTAGCTCCCAGTCCAACTCGTTCTCCACTCCTGATGAGCTGAACTAAGTTAGGTCTGAGTGTATAATGATTCACCCACCTCTCCCTATTGCCATTTAAGCAAAAAAATAACAATGGAAAAACACACATGCATAAATGCAATTTGCCAGAGAATACATCACATGGCAGCACATGAGTTCATAAGTAACCCCAAATATGTCTAGACATAGAAACATTTATACCCAAAAGCTCTTTATTTTTTTAAAAAAACTTATATGCAGCTACACAGGGCCGGCCCTATAATGGGGCAGACTGGGGCAATTGCCCCAGGCGGCACTTCTCAAGGGGCGGCACTTTGCCGTCCCAAGTGCCGCTGTTTTGTCAGCTGATGCGGCTACCGGCGCCGGTTTTAACATAAATGTAAAACCGCCGCCGTTTAATTACTTGCCTGCGTGCAGCGTGCCGATCGGTTCGGCTCTTCGTTCCACCCCCTTGATGCGCATTGACGCATTGAAGAGCAGGTTCCCGTCACCGCGTGACAAGGAGAAGATCTCGAGCGAGAAGAGGCTGAAGAGCACGTTGGTGGAAGAAGAAAAAGTAAGTATTTAAAAAAAAAATAAAAAATTGAGGTGATAAGCGGACCGATGGAGTCGCGGACAGACATTCATGCCCCTAGAGGGTTGCTGTGGAGAGGGGAGTCAGGCGACATTAACAATTGAATATCATTGAAACGTATTTGCGGGCCTACTCTATTTCAATCTGAATATTTTATGAAAAAGGAAACTGAAATTGGTTCTTTGGAGCAGTTGCTGTTTGCTTTGTACCACCAATTTTGGTTCCCATTTCATATTAAATAGAATATCGCCAATATGGAAGAAGGGGAGTGAACACCACCTGCACACATTTCAGACATGGTGCCACCATGTCTGAAATGTGTGCAGGTGGTGTTCACTCCCCTTCTTCCATATTGGCGATATTCTATTTAATATGAAATGGGAACCAAAATTGGTGGTACAAAGCAAACAGCAACTGCTCAAAACAGCACAAATGTATGACCTCAATACCTCAGCACATGAGAGGTGAGCTGTCAGCTCAAGTGTTAAGCCTGTTAAAATGGCTGTTTATGGAGGTTATCATGAACCTCTGAAATCACTGTTTTTTCCTCCAAATATGTATAGGATTTTTTGTAATAAACCTTCTTGGCCTTGGAGCAGGTTTAATGTTAACATACACTGGCTGTGCCTTCTGTTTTTGAGGTAACTACAGCTAATAGCGCTTGTGGTTATCTGTCCTATCTGGTTATCTAAAGAAAGGCCTAATTTTAAAGGGTGGGAAGGACATAATTTTAAAGGAAATATTCATGCCCCTAGAGGGTGGCTGGGGAGTGAGGACACAACAGGGTGGTTAGGACGATCTATACACAAAGGGGGGGGTGATACACATGGGTATAGGGGGCATTATAATTAACCAGTACAAAAGGAGGGGCATCAAAACACAAGGGGGGCATCAAATAAATCAATGCACAAAGGGGCCTGGCAGGGGGCACAGTCAGATACACACAATAAGCAGCAATGTGGAAAGCATTTTTTATGCTCTTGACAGGTGTCAAAGCCTGTCCTGGTGTGTATTTGTTTATCTGTTTCCTGGCACTTTACTTACTGTAGGGATAAATAGAACTTTGTACCGTATTTGCTCGATTATAAGACGACCCTGATTATAAGACGACCCCCCAAAATCTGAATATTAACTTAGGAAAAAAAGAAAAAGCCTGAATATAAGACGACCCTAAAGGAAAAAAGTTTTACCAGTAAATGTTAATTCATGTAAACTATTTTTTTTAATAAAAGCTATGATTGAGAAAAATATTTTTTTTGTTTTTATTTCTTGTATTTTCCAACCTGTCCCCCAGTTACGCACATCTGCCCCCAGGCTTGCCACTCCAATATGGCACTGTGGCCCATGATATGCCTTTTAACCCTCTATATGCCACTGTGCCCCATGGTATGCCTTTTGACCCCCTATGTGCCACTCTGCCTCCAGAAATGCCTTATACCCCTATATGCCACTCTGCCTCCAGAAATGCCTTATACCCCTATATCCCATTCTGGCATTTAGGGGGTTAAAATGCATATTATGGGGCAGAGTGGCATATAGGGAGGTATAAGGCATTTCAGGAGGCAGAGTGGCATTAAGGGAGTTAAAAGGCATTGTATAGAGCACTCTGCCTCCAGAAATGCCTTATACCCCTATATGCCACTCTGGCATTTAGGGGGTTAAAATGCATATTATGGGGCAGAGTGGCATATAGGTGTATAAGGCATTTCAGGAGGCAGAGTGCTCTATTAAATGCCCCCTTAACGCCACTCCAGAAATGCCCTATGCCCCCATTTAACACACACACACACACACACACCCTATACCCCCATTTAACTAACACACACACACACACACACACTCTCCCCTCCCCTCCCCTCTCAGCCCTCTCTTACCGGTGCTTCCAGCCGGGGCAGCGGGTTGACGTCGCCTTCTGCTGCAGCCGGAAGGAGGTGGAGTTGGCAGCGGGGGTTTGTATCCGTCCGTCGCGTATACTTTCCCCGGCTGTCAGAGATCAGAGTTCCCCGCACCGGTGCGGGGAACTCTGATCTCTGACAGTCGGGGAAGGTTTGCGCGACGGACGCAGACAACCCCCGCTGCTAGCCACACCTCCTTCCGGCTGCAGCGGACGTTGTCTACGCGGATCGCGTAGACGTCAACCCGCTGCCCCGGCAATACAGATCTGGATCTTAGTCTCCTAATCAGACTCTATTTGAGGTCTGATTAGAAGACGACCCCGATTAGAAGACGAGGGGTATTTTTCAGAGCATTTGCTCTGAAAAAAACCTCGTCTTATAATCGAGCAAATACGGTAATTTTTATTTATCCAGAGACAAAACGCCTTCCTGAATTTCTAGTCACGTCAAAGGACAAAACTCCAGACATCAGTGTGAGGGAAAGTGAAGGTATTGTGTTATTTACTCTATTTCAATCTGAATATTTTATGAAAAAAGAAACTTAAATTGGTTCTTTGGAGTTTGTGAAACACAATTGCTGATTTCATTATAGAGGGGACTATACACCACATATTGCTCCTTACTATACTTACTATATCTTTGTTTTTCTCATTATGTATTTGCGCCCCATGTGGAGGAGTATGCCTTTTAACCCCCTATATGCCACTCTGCCTTCAGAAATGCTCTGCGGGGATCTGGATCTTAGTCTAATAGTCAGACCTCATTTGAGGCAACATAGATTATAAGACGAGGGGTATTTTTTAATAAATCTATTTAAACTATTTATATAAATAAAGCTATGTAAAAATATGGAGTTTGCAGTTGCATGTAAATTATCACTTCCTAATTTTAGTTTTAACTATCATGATATGACATAATGGATGTAGGACAGTTTTTGCAGAATTTTTTTCCCCGAAGCGGGGGGGGGGGGGCAGCATTTCACACTTCGCCCCAGGCAGCACAATGTCTTGGGCCGGCCCTGCAGCTACACATTTCCTATCATATAAATGATTTTACTGTTATACTGAAATAATGAAATAAAAATTATTTGTTAACTATTTAATGTACAATTCTGTTGCTGCATTTTTTTCTGTTCAGCTGGGAGATAACGGAACAGATGTCTCAGCTCCTTCTTGATGAAGACCATGAACCCAATCGGTCACTAATGAAACATAACTATTCTAACTTGTCTGGACATGCCACTTTATCATGTACTTGGCGAAAGGGGACGAGATTTGAAAATTATTTACTTTTTCAATGCAAAATAATGCTCATTTAATGGAAGGTCATTAATTGCTTGTCTAAGTGTATATCTTGACTTGATTAATATGTGTTTTGGTTACACTGAATGAGTTTCTTCTTATCATGCCAGCGCTCTGGTTGATTGTTCAGCTTAAGCCTTGAAATCATTAACTTTTCTTTCTTTTACTTTTTATTTTTAAATGGGTCTTTAATTTTTTTTGTCGGGTTATGTAAATAAACCTTAATATTTGCCATGCTGGAAACACATGAAAAGTGGTTATAGATCATAGCATTGTTGTTATTAATAATGCACTTTTAGGTACACGGCAATGAAAGCATAGGAAGCCTTTTCTCATATTTTGTGCAAGTTTACTTTACTTATATTATGTGCAAGTTTACTTTACTCATATTATGTGCAAGTTTACTTTACTTTACTTTCACTGCGTAAGTCTGTGTGTGTTTCAGACAGACATTGTTTCTTTAAATTTACAGAGCTGTGGTATTTTGATTGCTTTAAAAGTAAATTTTGTTTTTAAAAAGTAAATGATTGTTTTGATAATTAATAATAAGAGCGCAAGACATGATATTCAAATTTAATTGGTTTTCTCAGCGTATATAAACAGGAAGCATCTTAGCATATTCTGTGGAAGGCTCCTTCAACCAAGGATGTTAATAAACAAAACATTTTTGTAAGTATGCTACATTGACCCTGGACGAGTGAAACGTGTACAGTTCCTTACTGTGAAAAGTTGCCGAAGTACATATCCAGACGCTGCCGCTAATATTAGTTTAATCAGAATTCCCTGATATCTGAGCTTGCACAGGCCGGTACACAGGGGCTGGATGTGTGCTTACATGCTCTCCCATTGCACTGCCTCCCAAAACCAAATCTGTTGGTGCCATGTTTGAGCCGTCAACCTGTTTGCCCTGTCCTAATTGTGCAGACGCAAAACCTACAGATATTGGCCAGATATAGTTGATCTGTAAAACATCATGTGTGTTTAAATAAGTTGTCAGCAGGCTTAAACGAGTCAACATAAAAACATTTTGGTTTTTTTATTTGTTTTTTTACAATTTTGGTCATGTGGCCAGGCTATTTAGGATTGCAAATATCCTTGAAATTTAAAAGGTTATGAAAATTATAGTTATAAAAATGTTCTTTCGCTTCGTGATACATATTTTATTCCCAGTAAAATACTAAAGCTTCTATAATGGAACTACAGCATCACACATAAACATCCACTTTATTTCCATTATTTTTTATTTTTAGTAATTTCCTCAATGCTGAGTCTGTAAATTGAAAAAACATTGAAGTAATAGATTGTTGTTCCAGAGAACGGAGCAAATCTCAATACCTTTACTTTCACATTGTCATAAATAACTATACTTGTGGGGTTTGTATAATAAATCCCTAAGCCATATATAGACTACACATTATATACATCATTACAATAGCTTAGTGGGGATGGACTGCACCACTAAAATGCTCTTAGAATACCAAATCACTTATTAAGGAAGCATTATGTACACAGCTATATTTCACGAGGCTTTCTAGCATGTCTTTAGTAAATCAAGTTGAATGCATTGTCAGTTTAAATAAGCTATTTTTTCAATCAGCATTACCCTCATTATCAAGCCGCTGTTAGTGTAGCCAACTAATATCATCCTTTATACCTCATCGGTATGTAATAATTTGGAACATATTTAGACTACAGAATGTAAATACAACCCCATCATTGTATTAAAGGATTCTACTTTTTTGTATTCCTAACCCCTTGGGTACCACTGGGATGGCGAAACATAGATATAGACTTTTAAAGTATGAAAACATACCTACCAATATTAACAATGGCCAAAGTTGGTCATTTTTGAGGGCTGTGGTGAGAAGTATGGCTAAGGGGTAGTTTTTTTAACAATATTTCTTTATTTATATAAATAACAAAGGTATTCTGAATAAAAAGAATGCATGTTCTATGCATAGCTTAATGTATACTATCTTTTTAGATATTCATATGTAGTTTATTAGGAAGTTTAGGACTATAATGCACTCAGAACCACCAAACATTCTGAACTAGAAAAGAAGACGTCAAGGGGACAATGATGAACGGAGGGATCTTAGGTGCCAAAGAAGGACAGTCTTTTCTATAGAGGGACAACTAAGAGGTAACAACAGCTTGAAATAAAACATTAATCTCCAAAAATCCCTACACCTGCTGGCACAGATAGCCAATTCTTCTGATGACTTTATATGTATGCTATGTTCTGCAATGATTTAAGATATATGTTGCATCAAATTGCAAACTCCTTGGTCACTGCTACATTGAAGCCCTGAATCTAGGAAGAGAGATCCATGCCATTAGACACAGAGATCTCAGTAATACATCTAACTACACCCTTCAGATATTATAACATGTATGTAAATGAGGAACTAAAGTACCGAAAGGGGGACCTTAAAATTGGAAACCTTTTAATGATTTGATTTACGACTGATCCTTATTGAAGAATATTATTATTATCCATTATTTATTAAGCTCCAACATATTATGCAGACCTGTAAAATTTAAATGGGATGGTTAACAAATACATAACAAATATACATTAACGTATGCAGCCACAACAGGAGTTGAGGTCCCTGCCTGTGAGTTTTCATCTAGCCTTATCATACTTTTACTCTAAAACTAGTTCCTTAAATATTATTTAAGGATGGGTTGTATTTCTTATATGGGTTTATTTTTTTACTATACAGATTATTTCGGTTGTTATACTTTCTTTTTGTAATATGAATGTCACACAAACTATAATACCATTGGATTTTATCATTGCTACTCAGGCTAGTAACATATTTGGGCATATTTCTTGTGTTAATGTAACAGGGTAAAGATAAATATATGATGGCGTTTATTCTGGATACAAGCTCATTACTGCAGCCAAAAAACACTTTTTTCTGATCTTAGTCAAGTAAAGTAATATAATTTTCTTTGAAGAGAAACAGAGTTTTTCTTTCTTCTACCCGAAATACATTAACTATGGCTCAATCCATATATATATATATATATATATATATATATATATATATATATATATATATATATATATGTATGTATGTAAGACATAGATCCAAATTTTGCTATAAAAAGTGAACCTCATTTAAAAATGTATCTTATTATCATTAGCTTAAGAATTAAACCATTTTTTCCTGCAGACATCCTCCTTGATGTGTACATATAATTTATTAAGGACATTTTCCAAAGTAAAGGCTAGAGAAGTAAATTGAAAAAAACTATTTTATATTTTACTTGCATTATGATGTAAACAAATACTGAAAAGTGAATGTAAAAGTAAACTAAATGATTACATTTATTATAATTGTATAAGTGAGATTATGGGTGATAGAATCACTAACCAAGATACACCAATAATTGTGTATATGAAGCCTGTCTATTCAAATAATGCATAAGGCATGAGCCAAAACATTCAATTGTTTTACACTCTGGAGCTTGTTGTTCACAAGCTGCCCATAAAAATGATTGGACAGAAACGGGTTTGTTGCTGCCTTTTAAATGTTTGATATCATGCAAGTAGTTTTCTAATTTCCAGGTTGAATGCTATCTTACTCCATCATTACATTAACATATATAGTGGGTAGCAACAGAAATGGACAAACCTGACATGAAGGGGCATCAACACAGCTGGGGTTGAGCTAAATTGGACTGGCCTTCAGATCATATGTCTCCTTGCTAGGGTCCTTATCAATAGTCCGGGAAAACTTAAGTGGCAAAGTAGTTTTAGCTCTGAGTGCTGAGTGACCCCCTATGTTCCATGTGCTCCTGCTGCATTCTGTTTTTTGCATGCATGTCTAAAAACCATGTTATAAAAGACATCAAAACTCAGTTCCTAGGTTCTAACAAACACATTTGGGTAGGAAAAGAACATTTTCGGGTATGCTAAATATTATGTTTTCGTGTTTTGCCCAAATTATCTAAATATAAAAGGGCAGATTTTTTTTTTAACGTGACTACAAGTGCAAGGAAAGGTATGTGAATTTGCATTCAACACTGACAGGGAGGCAAATGTTGTTTTAGGGCAAACACATCTGTTTGTAATTAATTATGTTACCGACAGATATTCCTTAAAGGAAGTTTTGTAAATTACTTAAATATAAATACCTGTTTAAATAATTAAGATTGTGGAAGAATGGTAATAAAGATGTCAATGCAATAATGCTTGACAAAGTTATTATGGGCTTTGTTTAATTGTGGTTACCATAACTGAGGTGATAATGTGTGTTCACTAACCAGGACGTTGGTGTCCACAACCTAGTGTCCTCGTTTACTTGTATCTAATGTTGAAACTTGTGATCACATGATTACTCATGCTGGCAAAGATGTTAGTGAGAAGAGAACCAGCATGAGAAATATCTTCAAGAAACCATAAATTCTTGTGGGAAAAATCTGATACACTTTTAGAACTTGCTTGCAACTGAGCATTGTATGAGACTACAAGGAGCATCCCCTGAGAACGCCTTGTTTTACAGTTTTACCTAAGAGCTGCTTAAAACCATTATACAATGTTTGCCGGATAATGTAATCCACTTGTGGGCTATTAAGAAAACATAGATGGAACCCAAGTGAAGTTTCAAGAAATGTTTTACTGTTATTCTTGGTGTTAATGGTTAAGGAGAACAGTCTCAACTCAAGCAGGCCCAAGAGAAACTCGTCACTTGTAGAGTTGGGACATATATTTAGTGCCCAGGTGTGTGGATTGGGTGCTTGATTGGTACAGATAGAGAGAAAAGCCTATAAACCACAAAATGGAACAGGGCAGTTGGCATTAATTGTATCCTTGCAAACACCAGAAGTTAAGATAGGTAAGATAGGGGAATTTCAGATAATAGTTGAAATTGACAACTATGACTTGATTGTTATCAACATTTTAAGGGCTACATGTTGTTTAGAAAAGATAGGTCAAACAAAAGACTTGGAGGGGACTGTCTGTATGTCAAACCGGCACTACTGCCTGATTTATGGGAAGATATACACAGTGACAGTAGTGAACATGTGGAATGGTTGTGGGTTGAAGTAGTTAACGAGGTAAACTGCCTAGAAAATATCTTAGTAGTTAGAAACTGCCAAACATTGGTTATCTTGAAGAATCTCAACTGTTAATACAAATAGAAAAAGCTTCTCAACTAGAAATAGATTGGAGAAAGGGAACCTGTAGTTTCTACAAGGTACATGAAAGGTAAGATGAAAGATAAGCAGGGCCGGCCCAAGACAAAATGCCTCCTGGGGCAAAGTTTAAAATGCCGCCCCCCCCATTATCTACCCTTCCTCTCCCTGCCGCCCCCCCATTATCTACCCTTCCTCCCCCCCCCTCGTACTTACATTTTAGCAGTCCTGCGGTGAGTCTCCCTGCTCGGTCTCGGTGCCGGCTCGTAATTGACGTAATTTCCGGCGCTCAACATTACAAGCCGGCAAAAAAAAAAAAAAAGGGCTTGGAGCGGCAAATTGCTGCCCCTTCAAAAGTGCCGCCTGGAGCGGTTGCCCCACTCGGCTCCATTGTCGGGCCGGCCCTGAAGATAAGCGATCGAAGAAGAACCTATCAGAAATAAATCATTACTTGACTTGATGATCACAAACAGTATAGAAATCCTATCCAAGATTCAATAGAGAGGGTATTTAGGGAGCAGTGATCACAACAAGTTTTCTTTTAGAATGCACTTGGTTAAGTAGTTTTGTTGGGAAGAACTTACATTTTTTATTTCAATAAGACTAACTTTACTGTCTGTAGGTCTTTACCGAAATATTGTAACTGGGATCAGTTTTTTTCAGGTAAAAGTACAGGAAAAGATGGACTATCTTTAAAAAGCTGTTGGAAGAAGCAACAGATAAGATACTGTTGAGAAACACACAGAAGAAATAAAAGTAAGCCGTAAAACAATTCAAAATCTTTTAATGTGTTTTAGAAAGAGAGGACGGTGCAATCATTTTTTAAAAAAAGCAATCAGGCAATCAAGCAAAACAAATCCCAAAACATTTTTGAAGCTTAATAACAGCAAAAAGGATGAAAAGAGAAAATGTATGACAACTGAAAACCAAAGGTTTTTTCTCTTTAGTTTAAATGCATACAGTGTTATCGAGAGTAAAAGTAGATACAGGGGCGAACCTAGAGTATTTGGCACCCGGAACGGATCCTATATGTAGAGACACCCACAAAAAAAGTAATGTTGGCAAGAATATTTCACAGATTTTTAAACTTTTTGTCAACTGGAAAAATCAAGAAATCTAATAAAAGAAGTTATTAACTTATAACTAAATAGACAATATATAATAATATATATAAATAATATATAAATAAATAATGTAAATGAATAACATTCACTGAACAGATATGGTACAGCATAACTTCTATCACTATATACTGAGCCAGACATTGATGATGGTACAGCGTAACCTCAATTACTATACACCGAGAAAGACATTGACAGTGGTATAGCATAACCTCCATCAGCCAGTTTCATATATTATTATTGTATACCTGCAAATACAGGACTTGTATGTCTGATTCTGTTTATTTGATATACCTTCAGTGCTGAGATCACAAGTGAATTTCAATTGATCTGGGTTTGTGTGTTGATCTATACCCGCTATCGGCAGCAGGGACTAATATTTATATATATGTATATATATATATATATATATATATATATATATATATGGGCAGCAGGGGCTTGTAAATGGGTTTTAGATATTTGGACAGGGGCGCAATTTCAGTGCTTGCCATAGGCGCTATTTTCAGTAGATACGCCTCTGATTCTGTTGGTATTGATACTTATAATGTAAAAGGGACATTTATTTAGGGAAGTGGCTACAACTTCCTGAGATCTTCCCCTAAGAGTCATCATAAAGCTTTATAATATTTTCATACTACCTATGTACAGGAACAGAACATGTAAACATGAACACAAGGTCCCATAGTGCATATCACAATTGTGAACAAAGGAACAGAGCATAATGGCCTATTACAACGCAATGATGATTTTTTTTTTACCATCCACTCTATTTGTGTGAAATGCATTGAGATGTTGCTGCTCATCACACTGCATTTAGTGATAAGCCACCGTGGCACTGTAAGACTTAGTACCTCAGATAGGCATGCATCTGTCAACTTTACTGTTACTACAGAACACATGTGCAAATATGTGTTTGACTTGTCTCCAAAGCAAACAACAGAAAACTGGAGCCGTGAGACTTCTGGTGAGAGACATGAGTACATCTGTACATGGAATGATCTCAACACAACGCAAAAAGAACCTAAATTATTGCCAGCAACGATGATTTTCAGGAATAAGCTACTGCTGGATTTAGGTATATGTTAGCTTCCCTAATTTCACAGGTGAAGCAGGTCTGTCATCAACATGGTATTACCAGACATTAAAGGTAAAAGTCAGACTAATATGCTGATAACATAGAAAAAGAGTAATTACTAACACATGTCCATTGCTCTCCCTTCCTTTTCATTTGATGATAAAATAAACATTTCCTCTACATGAGCATGCAGTTCTCTATGTCACTACATATAGGGGTTATAAAGGAGAGTCGTGAGAAGTTTGCAGAAGTTTGAGGTTTCCACTTCTCTTTTCATTTTAAAAGGCTGTCGAGTTTCTCGTGCAAGAAAAGCTGAGTTGGCCCTGTATAATTGAATGCTCAATGTTCAATTTAACTATGGGGCCAAGCTCTTTCTTCAGTGAAAGTTCACAGTTCTCTGAAAGGCTTATGGATGATAAAAGATATAGGAGCGTGTCATGTGTCATGCTGCTCATTTTAGGTTAGTGCAGGATTACAAGATATTTTCTTTTTAGCATGAATACAAACTGTTCCTAAATTACACATATGCCAGGGGTAAGTTGTTCTTCCATAAAAAAAATATTAAAAGACACAGAAGTGTTATTAATAATAGAACATTTTGGTAACGGTTAGGATCCTCATTTACCTCATGTATTGGCACTATGAAGACGATGGTAACATCGGAGTGGTTGCAAAAGACAACAAAGCATATGTGGGGGTGGAGGCACCTGGATGTGCCAGACAAAATAGCCTCTAGGTGAAACTAATGATGGCCCAGCTGTTGAAAGTAAGCTCAAAAGGTTCTACTTGATGAGGGTCAGAGCATAAAGAATTTGATGATTAGAGCATTAGGACAAAAGTTATACCAATAGGGTTAATATAATAAGATTTAGATTTATGGTTAGTAGTGAGTGTTTCACTGATTCAAAATATGGCTTGATTTGAATGCCAAATGAAACATAGAGACCCCCTCTATATTTCATTTGGCATTCAAATCAAAACAATATTTTTTTAAACAAATACTATAAAGCAGCTGTTGTCTCAATAATTGGAGGGGTCTTTGTCAACTTAGCAGAAAGTGCACTTGTGGAAAAGCTTTCCCTAATGAATATACAAAGGGATCATAGCTTATAGCCAGGGTAGTGGCTCTTACTTATGGGACACCTTTGTCCTTAGGTAGGAGCAAGCGAGGCTCTTGACCACAGTCTCTGCAGGTCTGACATACTACTAACACCAGGTAACAGTGGAGAATACAATTTTGCACCTGCCTTGGTGTGGCCCTGAAGATCGTCCCTGTCCTATTGGGAAATCTGCTGATATCTCGGTAAAACATGCCCACTCCCCCTTTTGGTGTGCCCAGGGCAGCTTCACCGCTCAGCTCATATAGATATGCTACTGTCAGGAAAGACCACAAGTGTGAGAAGTAACCAGCAGCACTGTACGGTTTTCCTAGGGGATGAGAAGGTGAACGCTAGAATATATATTTCTGTTTTCCCAAAGAAAGCTAAGTTTAGTGAGATAATAACATGCAAAAAGGGGCATTCCATATAAATATAACTTTTATGTACTTGGAAACATTTAACCTTGAACCATGCAATACAAAAATACAATGTCAGAGAGATGAAACACAGAAGAGCATGGAAGGTTTCAAATACAGGCTGCCCAAATTAGAATTGTTTATAGTGGCAAAGAAACATATTTTTGTTTGAAACAAACATATTTAACCCCTTCAATCCCCTATAGACGTACCGGGACGTCTAGCCTTTCGTGCAGCGTCAGGAACACATCCCTGCCGCTGCACGGGAGAACAGGCTGTCGTTTGACAGCCTGGACCCCCCCCTGGCAGCAGAAGCCAGCGTCGCTGGCTTTCTGCTGCCCGATCTCCTGTAACAACTTGGTGTGTCATTAGCCTTGGGGGACTGAACCACATCCGGGTCAGTGACATTACTGCCGGATGTGCGACACTGGGGGAGAGAGAGAGAGAGAGAGAGAGAGAGAGATAGATAGAGAGAGAGAGAGAGTTTTGCAGAGCTGCAGTGCTTAGTGCAAAACCACATTATATATTGGGGATAGTGTAGTGTTTTAGAAATTGGCCAGGTAGGTACAATGGCGCAACATGTCTTCAGCGCTGAGGAGGCTCATGACTGCCTCACTCAGTCTGATGACGATGCCACTCTGACCGCGTCAGACGCCGAGGCCACTCTGAGCGCGTCAGACGCCGAGGCCACTCTGAGCGCGTCAGACGCCGAGGCCACTCTGAGCGCGTCAGACGCCGAGGCCACTCTGAGCGCGTCAGATATTGATCCAATATCTGAGGAATCCTGCTGTGCGTCAGATAATGACGAGTCAGAGGAAGACGATGATGGCCAGGGTCCATCTGCCAAAGCCAGGCGTGGAGAGCCTGACTCTAAATATAATTGGGTGCCCCCAAATATGATAGACCCAGTAATCCCTGCTTTTACTGCGACTCCTGGCATCAGATGTGACATCGATGCTAGCGAGCCAAAGTCATTTTTCCATTTAATGTTTGCCCCCGAGTTTTTTGAGCTGCTAGCAGCTCAAACAAACCTCTATGCAGCCCAGTGTCAGGCAGCTGACCAAGGAGACAGAAGCCAGACCTGGTACCCCACTGACTCCCATGAAATTAAAAGATTTTGGGCCCTGACCCTTATGATGGGCATTGTGAAAAAGCCCACGATACGCTCCTATTGGAGCACAGATCCCGTAATATCCACCCCTGCTTTTTCCCAAATAATGCCCCGGAACAGGTA